>JAFMSR010000015.1:36248672-36295906 GCA_022818135.1 Saxidomus purpurata
ATATTTAGTTACTTTATATGTAATTTTTACACCGTTACTTTTAAATTGTAAGCAACATACTGTTTCAAAAACAGAAACGGCTATCATGAAAAAATTAAACAACATTTTCTTTAATTCTATTTTCCGACTGTGCAGTTCACCTTACCTTTCTTGTTTTGAATGTACATTTAAAATATTCCAGATCACTCGTGGTGCTCGCGCGTTTATTTTCTTAACAAATTCCCTTATCATAACCATTATTTCAAGTTATGCCTAATAGTCTACAACAGGAAACCAGAAACGGAATTTGCTTTCAAAATCTAATTTTCGGACATTACTTTCAGACGTTTCCTGTTCAAATATAATTTGCTGTGTCTTCTGAACCTTATGCACAAAAAGTAAGACCTATATGACATTAACAGGCGTACCATCAGCTATTAGAAATCAAAATATTAAATTATATAATTTGATTTTTAGTTTTGTTATTTTGTCCTTTAAACCGCCTAAAGTTAAATGTGCTTTTTTTAAATTCCGTCATGTAGAAAACACAGTTTAGCACTTGTTCTAGGTTTGGTTTCGAAAAATTTTGTAAAAGATAAAACTGTAGTAGTTAAACCATCCGCTATCAACTTCTTAATAAAACATTGCTTTGGTAAACATTGCATTATTTATTCTTTTCAGCAAAACGTTTCGTTCGTAACATTTAAATAATTCATCAATTTCTATCGATTTCACATTGGCAGACGTTGTTTGAGTGATTAATTACGAAGACAGTGATATAATAACCGGTATATCTCTCAAAAATAAAATTTATTTCTATTCTAACACGTTAATTTAAACAAACAAAAACAGTTTTGAACAGTCAGTCAAGATTTAATTAAGGCAAACATTCAATTCATTCCATTTATTTAAAGTCGACTCAAAGTTGGCAGACTTTGAAATTCATTGATGCACGAATACAGAAGTGTATGGTTCCACCCAAATTTTACATACACGTGTAAGAGTATTTTTGTTATCGACCTAGGCCCCTCGAGTATGCAACAATGGACAGCAACATCCAGGCACAAGAATCGTCAGCGTCATTTAATTTTCCTCACTCTTTTCACGTGTAAATACACTATCATCCAGTATCCGATGATTTTTATGTTTCTGAAGTCAATTCATGCTGTTCACTAGAGATGTAATGCTATTATCGGTTTGTATTCATTTCAAATTACATTTTGGTTACTATTTGTTTTTAACTTGCAGGTTAAACAAGAGCTGTCCCTCACAAGTGACAAAAGACCCCGAAAGAGGTGTCTCACAGTCTGTGTCCTCTCCATGTGCTCAAAAATTGTGCCATGTAATTTTGAAATCCTTCCATACGTGACATAATTACCATGCCTACAGTATTCCATTACTTTTAAACTCTAAGTCTGACCTTGACCTTTGAGTTAGGGGCGTTGTTCTTGCGCGTGACACATTATCTTGATGTGTTGAACATTTGTGCCAAGTTATTTTAAAGTCAATCTATGCATTACAAAGTTATAGTCAGGACACAAATGTATGCATATATACAGGATTCCATTACCTATTTACTCTAAGTGTGACCTTGACCTTTGAGGTAGGGGCGTGGGTCTTGCACGTCGGCTTGATGTGTTGAACATTTGTGCCAAGTTATTTTGAAATCAATCAATGCATGACACAGTGATAGTCCCGGCACGAATGTGTGCATATATACAGGATTCCATTACCTTCACACTCTAAGTGTGACCTTGACCTTTGAGGTAGAGACGTGGGTTTTGCACACAACGCGTCGGCTTGATGTGCTAAACATTTGTGGCGAGTCGTTTTAAAATCCTTCAATGCATGACAAAGTTACAGTCTGGACACGAATGTGTGCATATATAGAGGATTCCATTACCTTCAAACTCTAAGTGTGACCTTGACCTTTGAGGTAGAGACGTGGGTTTTGCACGCGACACATCGTCTTGATGTGCTGAACATTTGTGCCAAGTTATTTCAAAATCCTTCAATGCATGACAAAGTTACAGCCCGGATATGGAATTATGTAAGGGCGGACGCACGGACGGGCGGACGGACGGACGGACGGTGCGATTTTAATATGTCACCCTTGGGGGGCATAAAAAATCAAAAGCATTCCTACAAGATGTAGACGTTTTCTTATAGCAAGCCATTTTATTATTTATTCCAAAAATAGATATCACTCTAATTTCAAAGAGATATCTGCTTTTTTAATAGCAATATCTCTTTTACGTTGAGAGCTGTCTTTGTATAACAGAAATATATCTCATGAACGTAAAGAGATATCTCTTCTACTTACAGAAGTATCTGTATTACATCATTGGAGAGAGATATTTCTTATTTTTGAGAAGTATATCTTAAAGCTACAGAGATATCTCTGAAAGTAGAAGTGGTATCACTTCTTGAAATGTATCTTGTTATGCAATAGAGATAACTCTGTAATTGAAAACGATATTTCTTAAAAGACAAGAGATATTTTTCAAAACTGATTCGTGGGAGATACCTTTCAAAGCACACATGATCCCCGTAGTTTATTTCGTACTCGAACTTGTTTTTCCGGGGTCAGTGCATTACCAAGCGGGTCACATTGCCCGATCGGGCTTCCAAAAGTCTTCTTCTTAAAAAATGAAAGCAGTTGTGTTTGTTTAGACAAACAAATCACATACCATTGTTAAGTAATGAGTTGATTAGGTGACACAAAGAGTAAGTCAAAATTACGATAAATCGTGAATATGAATGAATTGGTACATATTTCTTTTTTCGAAGAAAGTTATGAGATATAAATGATGACACAAGAGTGTGAATAAACTTATTTTACCAGCAAATACGTAGCAACAATCACCTGAAGTTTGGATTCCCATCCCTCATAATACACCCCAGTAAATACAAGCAGTGAATATAAACAAATTAAAGAAAATACCATGATTAACTGAAGATGTCAAAGAAGCTAAAACAGAACTAAATAGTGCAACAAACAGCAAACTTGGATTTAAAGACCAGATTCCTGTAAATTAATTTGAAAATCGATTGAATGGTTACAGAGTCATGTTAGTATTTGTTATGTCCAGAAATGTTCAATGAAATTATCAAAACAATGCAGAAAATGCCCCCAAAATCATTTTCCCAACCTGGAATCTTCGGGGAATTTATGATTCGTTCCAAAGCAAGCCATTTCCAGCCAGCATGCAAAAGTAATTTCTATAGCAATTTTGTCCGGGACAAAAGTTCAACAGCCTGGACTATTTGACTTATTCGTTGTCTACTAGCTTTATATACTGTTAGATATTGAATGTGCAGCATTGTCTAGAGGATTTATACTATGTGTGTTCAAATTATACCCCTAGGCTCTAAGCTGGACCTGCCCTAGGCTAAAATTGACCCCGCCAAGGGGTCACTTGATATAGGAATCACTTGTTTTACAAATACTTTACAGAATCATCTCCTTCAAAACCTTCAAAACCACAAGTTCTAGAGCGTAGATACTAAGTATGTAACATTTTCCAGTAGACCTTTATCAGATTTGTTCAAATAATGCTCCCCGGGGGGTCACTTGTTGTTCATAGACTTATGTGGATTTTTTTTTAATCTTCCCATTACCACAAGGCCTAGAACTTAGATATTTGGTACAATGTATGTATCATTGTCTAGCGGACGTCTACTCAGTTTATTCAAGTTGGGGGGTCACTTCTTGTAATTAAACCTATATAGGAACACTTATAGACTTATATAGGAAGAAACCTTCACCAAAACCACAAGGCATAAAACCTAAATATTGGTATGTAGCATTGTCGAGTGGACGTCAGGCAAGGCTCTTCAAATCATGTTCCTTTGGACAAAATTGACCTACCTCACGCTCTCATACTTACTTATAAGTAAAACGTTTAAAATTCTTCATCTACAATATCACAAGGCTTAGAGCTTTGATATTTGGTATGAACTATTGTTAAGTGGACTTCTAGCAAGTTTGTTCCAGTCATGACTTAGTCTAAATTTGAACCTGCTCAGTGGGGGATCACTTGTTGTACATATACATGTACATTGAATTACACAGGAAAAACCTAAAAAAATCGTCTCCAGCACCAGGCCTAGAAATTATGTACTATTATCATGTGGACCTCCACGAAGTTTGTTCAAATCATGCCCCCGGTGACTTTTTGAACATAGACTTATATAGGAAAAACTTTAAGAATCTTCTTCTCCAAACCCACACGGCCTAGAACTTAGATATTTGGTATGTAGCATTGTCAAGTAAACCTCTAGCACATTCATTCACATCATGCACCTAGGAACAAAATTGACTTTACGTAGGGAGTCACTGTTTTTTTCATGTAGACTCATCAGGAAACTTTTCTAAATATATGATAAAATAAACAATATTTGGTCTTATAATATATAAGTTAAAGTGCTCCAAACACTTAAAATAAATGAATGATCCACACTTTCACAAAGCTTGTGATTATCCGACAAAAGATAACACCTGTCTCTTCGTTTTCATTCAATTCCTCTATAATATCATAATGTTAAAACTCTTACATATCCCCTAGATATCCATCTTGAATTAATCCTGTATGATCTTTTCCGAAAATGTGTGTTAAGAATATCTCGTATCAAATTCTGCTTGCAACTGATTTAGATGCTATGTTATGACTGATATTTAATAAAGAAATTGATCTCCAGTTTTTGATGCCAGTAAGTATCTTGTCTTTCTTTGGTTAAAGTGAAATTGTTCTTTGTCAAATGCATCTCAGGTAACTTTCCTGTTTGAACAGAGCAGTTAAAAGAGTGAATATGATACATTGTAATGCTATTCCATTTTATAAAACTCTACTGTAACAGTAACGTAATTTGCGTATATGGCTTGCCATACTCATCTTAGATGCTACTATGTCCATGTTTAAACAAATTTAAAACAAATTTGGAGAATGAAAACATAATCGTCCATAGTTATGTAATCACGAACCTACGGTGGCACAGAGGTGACATGTGTATTTTTTATTTATCTCGTGCGCACGACATACTAAGTCGTGCGCACGAGATACTATGTCGTGCGCACGAGATAATTAAGTCGTGCGCATGAGATAATTAAGTCAATGTAGGGAACTGATTTGACTGACTTAATTGTCTCGTGCGCACGAGATACTATGTCGTGCGCACGAGATAATTAAGTCAGTCAAATCAGTATCAAATCAGACATAGTATCTCGTGCGCACGACATAGTATCCCGTGCGCACGACTTAGTAACTCGTGCGCACAACATAGTAACCCGTGCGCACGACTTTATTATCTCGTGCGCACGACATAGTATCTCGTGCGCACGACTTATTAACTCGTGCGCACGACTTAGTAACTCGAGCGCACGACTAAGGAACTCGTGCGCACGACGTAGTTACTCGTGCGCAGGAGATAAATAAAAACATACACATGTCACCTCTGTGCCACAAAAGAATTTCAAATGTCATTCATTACAATCATTCATACGCCACTTAAAATCGTTAATTTTTTTTATTTCTTCCCGACACTTTTAAAGGTTATTCAATTTGTCTTGCGAAATATTATCTGGAAGGAGTTGATTTAGAAGGAATAATGAGCTTGCCGTCGGCGTCACCGTAAAAATATTTGCGAACAGTGTTATTGCATTGTACGTGGGTTCTTTTTTAATAAAGCTATTTTAATACTACAACTGCACAGTGGCCGTCATGCATGACCGGGACATGACATGCATGAGTATCATGTAAGAGCATCTTATGCACAACCTTTTAACACACCCGATACAATATTTGTTGATTACACGGTGGCGTCATTTATCAAAATAAACATGGAATAATTTCAGTTGTTGTCCGCCATTTTGTTTTTAAAACGCAAGACTTAGGTTTGTCTTTTGAAACATGTATAAATCATCTTGATATACGTAATTAAATCTATTTGCTCTCCCTTCTGAATCTATCTAAACCAAGTCTCAATTCAAGATTCGATTGATACACGTACCAATAATTTTCATAACCAGAGCTAATTTCTTGCCCTAAACATCTACATTGTAATTATTTGAATAATGATATTCATTTTCTATCAACTAGTCTTTAAAGGTATTACAGTTTCAAGTTACTTTTAAGTACATAGTTTATGTAAATATTTAAACTGTCAAACTTCCAGATATAAAATGCCATAAAAACAATTTCTAAAAAACAGCTGGTCATTAGGATTGCCCAACTTGTCAACTTTCAGTATTTCATACAGTACTGAACCCAACAAAAGTTAGGTATCGTATAATAACACCATTCAGTTTCGTATAGTAGTGAACAAAAAATGTTCGGTATCGTATAATACTGTACAACGTGCAGTATCATTTAAAACTGAACGAACTCTCTATGACAAAGTGGACGAGGCAATATGAAAGTATATAAAGTCATTCATTCAAGCTTTTACGGAATTTTAGAAATCCGAGACGTTTAAAGCAGTGTTTGTCACTTTATAAAAAAAGACATCTGCAATAATATTAACTTTCCCGCGTTTCGCCGTATATTTATTAAAGATGGAAAGTTTTGTCTTCAAGCGAGGGATCCACCTAGTGCTACATGTCCTTGTGTGAAACTGTTCTGGTAATGTTCAATATACATTCCCATAACTACACTCGGTTTGATCGCAAATCTCTAAATCCCCCGCATCGTGACCCGCTTGTCACTATCATCAACATCCTTGATTGCTTCAACAAGCGTTTCGTCCGACAAAATCGTAAGGGATATGCCCTATCATATCTTATAAAAGAAGTTGTGCTTTCTTTTAACCGCTGATTCCACTCTCTCAGTACTACAGGGTCTATTCTTTCAAATTACTAAATAAGCTACCGGGAAGCAAGCAATAGTGAAAGTGCAAGCAGTAGTGAAGGCTGTCAGGACGGTGGGGGCAAGTGAAGGTTGCCAGTGGGGAGGCAAGCAGTAGTGAAGGCTGCCAGTGGGGGAGGCAAGCAGTAGTGAAGGCTGCCAATGGGAGAGACAATCATTAGTGAAGCCTACCAGTGGGTGACAATCAGAGTGAAGGCTGCCAGCGGAAAGACAAGCAGAAGTGAAGGCTGTCAGTGGGGAGGCAAGCAGTAGTGGAAGCTGCCTATGACCTGCTATGTCGCTCATTACCAGAAATCGTCATTCCGTATCGCAACAAATCTTGTCGGGATAATTGTTGAGCAATGAACAACACTAAATATGATCCTTTCTTTAATCGTACAGATACTAATAGAACTAAGCATGAATAACAATTAAGTAAAAACCAACATATGAAATACAAAATAATAATATTGAAAGATTAAAACAAACTCTTTAGACATATGAATGTTTCGCCCATACTGGTTACATGTGACACATTAAATACGCATGCTGAAAGAGTCACTCCCTAAAACTGGTGTTAAAATCTTCAAAAACATAAAACATAGAATATTTCTAAAAGTATATATACATTACAGTCATGATCGGTAAAATTGCCGTTTAAAAATATGTTGCAATAACATAAAACTTTCAATAATGTATGTAAAGTTGTTGTTGCACAGTTAATGAGTGCATAGCGACTTATTACAGAAGGTCTCTTTGTTGATTATTTGTGCTAAAATTGTAAAAAACTGTTTTTATTTAATATCAATTAACGATCATTGAACACATTATTAATGTGTGGAGGTTATAATCCGCTAGATGTAGCAAGTGTCCCATTAAAACCATTTTAAGGATTTCAGGGTAGTACGTGTTTGTGCATCATTCTGACCTCAATGCCTAAAACGAAATTGAAATGCAGGTATATTCATATTAAATTCTAAACATGTTTAGAAAATCAAATAACCCTTTAAACATTAACGAATGTGCAATAATAGTGAAAACCTAGTCTTTGGGATGCCTGTGCATGTATAAATATGATGTGATGCAGTAATAAGGTCGCTTCAATGGTAATAAACTGAATTCTCTTCCCTAACTATCAAATGATCAATGAAAAAACACTTTTTTTCAGTTAAACCTTTATTGCACTGTATAAAACAAACTTCATATGTCAGTAAACATTAATTGTTCAACTTTTAAAATATATGGTGAAAAATTCAATCAATTATATACTCTTGTAAATTAAAAGCTGTCATAAATATTTGCCTTTTAATGTATCCCCGTGGAATATACATATGGTAAAAACCTGGTACATTAACTGTTATGCTATCCAATTTAAGTTTGAGGCCTGTAAAATGGATTGCCAGATTGTGTAACACTATTTGTCTTTATGTATTCTGGGCGCAATAAATTAAACAACTATTGGCGTATCATCAGGAGTCAAGTTGATATTTAAAATGTATTGGTGTTGTTTTTAGCTATTGGCTTGCTATTCTCACATGTGCTCCATCTGGTACGTACCTGCATTCACAGAAAACCGGCGCATTTCAGCTAGATTTTAAAAAGAAAAAGCTAAAATGACTGTTCGAAAAATATACAACAATTACATTTCAACACTGACCTGCTGAATAATTTGTTCAATAGTCATCCTAGTAAGAGTTTACATGTATCTGTAAATGTTGTGAAAAGTTATTTACAAATGATATTGAATGCAATATGATAAAATTTATGCCTTTTACAATCATATTCAAACTTTCCGTTCATTTTCTTTGCGTTGAGTTGAACGAATTTGTTTCACTACTATAAAAATATAAATGTTTACGGGTTGATTTCCAGTGCGATGTCAATCTTTCCTTTATAACTACATTAACTGTAAAGGTGCAAAACATTTGATCGGTGTGCTATTATTATTGAAATGGTAATGGATTCACAAGTTTCATGGGTTAAAAAGATAATATCATTAAATCATTAAATCGAATGCGCTGCAGTCTTTCAAGTACTACGTGAACCAATAACTTCACGAGAATATAAATTTTAAATATGCAGGGAAAACAGATACTGTCCGTCCTTTGCCGACACCACTGCCATATAGTGTATCACATATTCGAGTGAGTGAAGTCAGTTTATTTGATATTCGCGGACATCTCCAATTTGTGCCAACGCTTATGGCTCTATTCAAGACAAGTTGTTTGATGGCAAGTATTGTAGTGTTGCTGAAAAAGCAAACAAACGTTCACGCCAAACGTTCATACACCTAAGTGGGTACCTAACGGTTATGTCCGAAATGATAAAAACTAGCAAAACAGTAGACAAATATCCGATACATCGTTGTGCATTCGCAAAATAATGTTGAGCCCTGATGTAAGCAAACGCCAGCACAGATGTATCTAAATGATAAAACCCGTCTTCGTAGAATTTTGTCTACAGTTTATGAACATGTATATAAAAGTGTAATATTATGCTGAACCTTCTTTCTTTATAGTTTTGCTTTAGCCAAACATGCGCTTTGTCACGTTTCAAAACTTATTTAGATGGCCCCAACAGAAAAATCTTCTTTTGATTCAATAGGATTTCAAAACAAGAAATATTGACAAAAAGGTCAATTTTCATAAACCCCACATACTACGAGGTTTAGGGGACCACTAAAATTACGTCCCGTAATTGTGCATATGAATTCTACCATCTCTTCAGACCTGTCTGGACCAACGTACGTTGCACCGCAAATATCAGTTGGGTTTGTGGAAGTACCATATTGTGGTGTTTACCTGTTGAAATATTTAGCATAATAATCTGAAAAATTAAAACAAAGCGGACGGACATTTCTCGTTATGACGAACCGTATTATTGTTATAATAATTATAAAATTGAGATATTTCTACTCATAAAAATGCAATAATAATTATTATAATACATAGTTAATCGTTATACTAGTAACCATATAAAAATATATATTAAGAAAAATCGTAATTTCGATATTACTGTTATAACTAACATGTTTCTTCTAAGCGGTCTATGGGGACGGATGTTGTATCAGACTGCTAATATTGTTGAAAATAGGCAAGAAGGTCACTGAGTTACGACCCTTTCCATAGCAAGAACTGCTGCTTTTTTCTTTGAAAATAGAAATTTTCGGCCTTGATATTGACCATTTAAATTGGCTATATTGTAGGTGATATGCCAGGAAGAATTTCCAGGTAAAATTGATCCAGTTTGTACGAGGTTAAGTAGGCCTAAACAATGACGATTACTTCAAATATATAAAAGATAATAGTGTTTTTGTCATAATATATGAGAAACTCAATATAAATACGACGAATTTTACTGTAGATTAAGAATAACAAAAATGTAAGAAGTTTGGTATACGTTTTCGTTCACTGTTTACCACAATTTTGGCATACATTTTCGTTGAATGTTAAAAAAATTCGGAAATGAATAAATGGTATGCTTTAATTAAAAAAGGTGCAGTTTAACGAGCAAACAGCTATGCGGCCTATACATAAACCTTTAAAAAGTAGAAAATAAGGTATTAGTAGTAGGGATACCAGAATCCAAAATCCCTCACGGGAGGGAAAACAGTCCAAATCTTAAAGTACATTGGAAGGTAAAACAGTCCAAGTCGTAACGTGCACTGATGCTTAAAGTAGATTATATACAGGGACGTGAAGCACACCGTGACTGACTTTATTGTTTAAATGACAGCCACATGGAGCGTAATGTTGAAATACTTGCTTTATATTGTTACATGCCTCATCACATCCACTACAATAAGGTTACAATTGATCAGATAATCAGTTGTCATCTTGCGTTAGAGTTCTGGGTTTGAATGCTTTATTTTGCACTACGTTATTCGTTTAACACAATAAATGGATAATAGTTTAAAGACTTAAGACAACTATCGTATTATTTATGAATAAAAATATTCAGGATCACTTAAATACGTTAGAAAATCAGTTGCAAAATGCAAATACGTCTGTTCGTTAAACATAAACTTAATAAATATCGAATTCAAATCACGCGCCAGTAATCATTTTTACAGTCAGTGAACCACTTCTATCTGCTCTAGTACACCAAAACATATAAAAAATATCAAAATCTCGTCTTTGCAAAATCATAGTGATGAACTCCTAAATAATTCTTTCACAGTTCAATAAGTGTAAAATGTAATACAATCGATATTGTGCTGGAGAAACAGACGTTTTACTTTCAAACTTATATAAAAGAATTTATAATGTGTAAGCTATGGTATTCTTGGTTTCGAGCTATATAATGTAAGGTCGCATTATTTAGCATGTCATCTACTGCCTTTTATGAAGCCTGGTCACTTGATTAGTTACAATATTTGTTAATGTTAAAGATTGGTTTGAACAAGTTCCCTTTAATGATAATATGTATGTAGATATCAATCCCTGGTCCAATAGTACTGATAGTATCAGAATTTATAGATGTACTTTCCACCTCCTTTTTGGGCTTTTTAGTGCCTTTCCTTCCTGGTGTTCCTCCAGGGTTTTTTCGCTTGAGCGTTTTTCGCATCGTTTTTGTTCGCTCAAGTTCAGACAAAGTCCCAGGTGACTGGCATTCCAACATGCTCTTTGCTATAGCTGTCGTCTGTGCCGACGGTATGACCATGCGTATATACATTTCGGATCAAGGATCTTTTCTGTCACGAGATCGGTTCCTCTTAAAGGTCCTCTTCCTTGATTTAACGGGTTTTCTAAATATATCCATCGCCTTTTTAAAATTATGTCTTAACTCTTCCAATACCAATTGGTAAATGAGATGTCGATCAACTCAAAGTATTGTAATACTTTACTTATTTATAATGCTTATATTTTTATAGCTTCTAAAGTCCTCCGCTCTACATCAGTTTTGTCCCTAGATTATGTTTAAGATGACTCAAAAATGTTCTTCTTTCCTGAAATATTTCTTCACAGCATACGCATTTGTTGGAATAATAATCCTGTGTATGCCATACTCGAAAATGATGCAAAACATTTCCCCAAAACAAAAAGTACAATGTAATAACCGCATTTTGTGCACTGAAATATGAAAGTTTCTACTTTTGCTTCCATTTATAATTAATGTTAATGTTTACTTCTATCCAACAACGGTTTAAGTTTTCAGTAAATTTCTCTGATATTTTAGTAAATACCTCATGTTACAAACAATGCCTCTGTGTAAATGAATGTGGTAAAAGTGATTTTCCCTCCTGTTTGGCAATACAGTTTGAATGATTTAAACATAAACAGGTTTTAGTTTATGAAATTTTGCCTCATGTTTTCCAGGGATCGATATCTACATACATATTATCATTAAAGGGAACTTGTTCAAACCAATCTATAACATTAACAAATATTGTAACTAATCAAGTGACCAGGCTTCATAAAAGGCAGAAGTTGAAATGCTAAATAATGCGACCTTACATTATATAGCTCAAAATCAAAAATACCATAGCTTACACATTATAAATTCTTTTACATAAGTTTGAAAGTAAAACGTCTGTTTCTCCAGCACAATATCGATTGTATTACATTTTACACCTAAGGAACTGTGAAAGAATTATTTAGGAGTTCATCACTATGTTTTTGCAAAGACGAAATTTTGATCATTTTTATATGTTTTGGTGTTCCTTTTTTAATATCAAAGGATATGCTAAAAGTTTTAAATCAAATCTAAATAAATAAATATCACATATGTAATAAATACTGTAAAAGCAAAACAGAATATAAATCTGTTATAAAAACTATTGTATGTATGTGTATTAACATATTAGATAACCTGTGTAATAGAGCAGACAGATGTAAAAATGATTACTGGCGCGTGATTTGAATTCGATATTTATTAAGTTTATGTTTAACGAACAGACGTATTTGCATTTTGCAACTGATTTTCTAACGTATTTAAGTGATCCTGAATATTTTTCCTCATAAATAATACGATAGTTGTCTTTAGTCTTTAAACTATTATCCATTTATTGTGTTAAACGAATAACGTAGTGCAAAAATAAGCATTCAAACCCAGAACTCTAACGCAAGATGACAACTGATTATCTGATCAATAGTAACCTTATTGTAGTGGATGTGATGAGGCATGTAACAATATGAAGCAAGTATTTCAACATTACGCTCCATGTGGCTGTCATTTAAACAATAAAGTCAGTCACGGTGTGCTTCACGTCCCTGTATATAATTTACTTTAATCATCAGTGCACGTTACATGTACGACTTGGACTGTTTTACCTCCCAATATACTTTAAGATTTGGACTGTTTTCCCTCCCGTGAGGGATTTTGGACTCTGGTTTCCCTGCTACTGGTATTATTAGAATGTGGTTTGAACTACCTTAATTTAACAAAACAGTGCCAAATGTCTTTCAAGAGTCTATTTGTAATGGCGAATGTTTTCCATTAATAAATTGAAGGTGGAAATTATTCATGAAAATGATGGCAGTACGAGACTATTTATAACTGTAACTCTTCCAATTGTAGCGATATATCTTCTTTTCCAAAAGTTTAAGATATCTTTTAATTTATCGTCATAATATAGAGTAAACAATTTCCCTAGGTCTACATGTACACGAAATTTTATTCCCAATAACGAAGAGCTAGTTATTCTCTAGTCTAGTTAAAACTTGGATTTGAAGGAATTTTAGAGCGAGTCAATATATCACTTGCGTTTTATTAAAAGTTATTCTAAAGCCAGATACTAACAAAGTTATCCATTATTGATAATTTGATATTTGATATTTTTATACAAAGCACGTTAGACACATTTCATTAAAAATGTATTTTATACAGTAATGTTATATTGATTTAAAATTTGGACATGGTACTGAGTCAAGCATGAGCAAAGTTTGATAATCACGGGGCTAGATATACGCACGAATATTTATAGATATGTGGTAAAATGTTAAGGATAAGGTCAAATAACAAAATATGTCATCACAACAGTTTTGTAAGAAATCCACTGACACAAAACGGAAAACATTAACCTGAGCAATGAATTGTACATTCATTCAAGTTAAATCAAGAGCTTCTGTCTTGGAATTGACAGTTACCCGTATGTTGACAACACAGGTTTATGTTTCACTGGCATCATTCAAAGTAAACTTTGTAACAGTAAACACAACCCCAAAAAAACAAAAATAATATCAAACAGGGAATGCCACGTACCAAAAACGCAGCCTCCCCAAAACGAGCCCCACATCACCCAGAAGTGCACACCACCAACACACACACACACACGCACACACACACGACACACACACACAATCATGTACACACACACATATACACTACCAACACACACTAGCATACAAAGCAAACACACGAGGACAAAACGAACAATTAAAGGAACACAGTGGGGCACCGCCTTGGAACGGTCAGTGGCAAAAAACACCACTGGGGAGCTTAAACCGGTTTATGGTGCGCACCCAACCTCACTCTTACCCCCACCATGTTCCAAAGTCACAGGACAGTGTAGATAAAAGTAATCCCTGCTAGGTGAATCTCTAACACACGCAATGGAAACAAAAGGCATGGTATGTAAAACACAAAAATGCTCGTGTATAAATATATAAAAAGCAAACCTTGAGAACCAAAAAACGTATGTACTCAATGCCTTTGCAGAAGGCAGAGCACCAAGAGAAACACCCTTAAGGGCCCGACGAAACAGGCCAGAGGACAGAAATCAAAACAGTTTCGTCCCAGTGGGATTTAAAAACTGCCCATCACAGAGTCCTCCCCCTCTTCCGTCAGACACAATCAAAGAGGGAAGCATAGCGAAGAATGATTTATACTTGACTCGGTATCGTTCTCAAGTCTTGAATCAATGTAATCTTTAAGGTGGTATGCGCCTCAAATATTTTATTCGAATTTTCGCATGAAACTTACACTGTGAATAATTGAAGATATTTCTGATGGAAATCCGATTTCAATGTTTTGATATCTCTTACAGTTTCTATGCTGTTGTGCTTCAAACATTGCCACTGACGTCACTTTTTGCACAGAACGCTAGTTCATATTATTCCCCGAGTTTTGCTTCACCGCGCTTTTAATTTTAAATTTATAGACAATGTAAAACAATATGCGACTTGCATTTAAGACGCTCTTTAAAATAGTATAGAATTTGATGAACAAATTTCGACGCTCGAGACGCTAGTCGCGATTATGTGACGTCAAAACGGTAAAATTCTATCAGTGTTTTGCTTAAAATTTTGCCTTACAATTGGAGTTTTTAAAAATCAGCTCGATGAAAAAACGCATACGTTTGATATGTTGTATAAAAATTATATTACGATCATTTAATATGATAAAAAAGATGGGTCACCGACTTACTATTTTTACAATTCCACGAAATTTCACCCCTACCCCAAACGTAGTTTTGACGTTGTGATGTACTTGGAGTTACTTTGCACGTTTTTTTTTGCACAGGGATAAGTTGATTTATTAACAGGCTCATGTTTTTCAATAAAGCAATTTATATTCTAGGATGTGCTACTTTAAAAGCTACGAATCTGTATCTGCCTTAAACAATTCACAGGTTAATGTGATCTTTGACCAGTGCTTTTCTATAGCGTTTAGATCGGATTTACACCCTCCTGTCATGTACATAGTAACAAAATACGATTCCATACCTGCAACTCTAATATAATTAATTCAGATGCTCCAGTGGCGACTTGAAATGTATAACAAATACTTCTAAAGGTAGAAACAGTAATACAATATTTCAGTATTTCCGTGACCGAGATGGGTGCGAACAACCAATACAAGATCGGATATAGACACATAAAGAACAAAAATTATTATGTAAAGACAAACTACATTAGTTGCTTATCTGATTATTCCGTGGTATTTTTATTTTTCTCATTTCCGTCAATGCAAAAGAAGGAACTCGTGGAAAAATAAAACACGTCATATAAACAGCGATATACAAAATACATTAATGAACAAAACTGAACTCTCTCTCACTTGCATGTTCAGTTTGTGAATGTTTGCTTGTGATTAGCATCTGTTAGTGTTAAATGATATTTAATTCGTATTTATCTTAGTAGAAGTAAGTTTTCACCTCCTCAATGAAAGCATCGCCTGAACGGGGTCTGTATTCCCCATTCACTCCAAGCGTTATCTGATTGGGTTTTCGAAAATATGGCGCATCCTTTCATAACCATACATATTTCATTTTTCTCCAGTGTAAAGCACAAGCATACGAAATCTCAATTTAAAGTCTAGGCTGAAAAGACAGCTAGTAACCTTTGTTTGTGGAGATTGAGATCAAATTCGCTGCCCTTAGTTTCACGTGCGAGTCTTTTGTTTTAAAACAACAGATAATTTGTTTTCGCTCGATTTTTTTATTTATCGTGCTCAACACACACACTATAATCAACCGAATCACTAATAAGTGGAATTTTCATCAGTGGTACACGTATTATGCGGACAAATTAACCTGACCCTGACCTTTTTGCATGAATATATCTACTCCGAATAAATAACTTTCCGTAAGTGCAAGATGATGGATATTGTAGGTGTAATAAAAGTGATATTTTCCTTATTACCGACGATAAAGGTTGTGTGAAGATTTTAAGTCTAGCAGCATGTGGGTTCGAATCTATGAAACATAATTTTCGACATGTAGCGCGACTGAACGCGCATTTATACTACCTAAAAAGTGTTTCTGTTATTTCCAATGCCCCGGCCAGGATTCGGACCGGGGACCAAAATTGCTTCTCTAGATATCTAAAAGTTTTATAATCATAGGGCTTGGTTAATTTGCACGAATGATAAACTCATTCACAGCTTCGCATATCCTATGTTTCCTTGTCGGGGATCGCACTCTGGTCCTCTGCCACATAGGTCAATACGGAGTAAAGTGAACTGTCTCATCCTTATACACATATCTACCCATATCTATTTTTGTTTTGAAAATTGTGTAATGTTAATGTTTTTTTTAATTAATCAATAGATAGCAGTCTTTCCCTTCTGTTTATCCCTCTGTAATGTGGTTGTTTTTCCATTATTTGTGTACGTCATTTTAAGCACTACACATTTGAAATATTAGGATATAAAACATATGACAAAAAACTGATTTGCTATCTCACACTTCCAACCTGTGATGATTATGAAATATGAAAGATAATCTAAACGACCAAATTAAAGTGAAGGAAACATTTCTTTCTTACCTGCCTTTTCGAACACCCGGACAATCAAAATCGCTATAATTAAACATGACGATGGCATTATTATTCATCCATTCACTATGACTGAAAGAGGTCATTGTTATCTCACGGAAAATCGAACAAAACTATGCATTTAGAAAAATGTGTTATAGTAAACGATCTGGGATGAAGTTAACACTGTGTAGGGAGACGCCGATGTGTAGATGTAGAGCGGATGGCACCTCATTCGAAGGTTGCCGGTTCGAATCCCATCAGCGGAATTTGACCGTGACCTGATTAATTCCCCCTGTCCGTGCATCAACTGGTCATATTCCAGGAATATTCCGTCAATATTATAGTTATTATGGCATGCAAGATTATGCGATAATTGATGTAAATAATTAAAATTAAATGACGTAGATATTTCATTTTTCGGTATGTACATGTATATACGTAATCATTATTTACATACTGCATATTTCATGTCTTTCAATCATTACTATTTTGTTATAAACAGTATTATTTATCTGAAAAAGTATCAAGTTGTGCATAAAACTTTCATTTATTTTAAGGACACGTGTGAAAATTGCATTTAAACGCTTATGTCAGACATGGGGTAGGGGTACGAATTGCTAATATGACGAAATACTCGAGTCGGTGACCCCTACTTTTTACAATGTCAACTAATAGCAAAATAGGTTTTACAAAACATATTGAACTTTAACGTTTTTTCATCGAGCCGATTTCATACAAGTTTAATTTTACGCTAAAATTTTAACAAAACTCGAGTCGGTGACCCCTACTTTTTACAATGTCAACTAATAGCAAAATAGGTTTTACAAAACATATTGAACTTTAACGTTTTTTCATCGAGCCGATTTCATACAAGTTTAATTTTACGCTAAAATTTTAACAAAACTCGAAGTCATTTATTTACATTTTGACGTCACAAATCCGTGCATAGCGGTTACAACGTCAAACTTTTTACGTCGAATTTTATATCAGTGTGTAGATCTAGTTCAAAGATATAAGATAAAATCAGTAGGTTGAAAATATATAACAAAGGTGAAACGCTACAGCTTAAAAACCTGCCGACAGTGTAGGAAAGCGCGCTGGTAAAAAGGTGACGTCAGTAGCTATGTTTGGAGTATTACTGAAGAAAAAGTTTAAAAGATATTACAAAAAGAAGTTCCCTGTGCAACTGGAAATATGCTGAAATATACATGGTGCAAATGTGAGAAGAAAATTCGAGAATTTAATTTGAGGCGCATTTCACCTTAAGTACATTAAATCCGTGTCTGAATATAAGAATCGGAATACATTAACTTCAAGAAGAAACGAAAGCAACTACTACCACTATGCACTCAAAAACCTCTACGAAGTCTATGGTAGTCACGACTGAACGAACAAAAGTAAAACATGGAAACATCTTCGAAGTATATAACAAATTATGTAAACATTTAGAAAAGAAATAAGGAGGTTTGGATGGTTGGGTGAGCATTTTTGAAAACTTAATGATACCTTTTACTTAATAAAACTGCTCTTAACTCGAAATTCCATTTAGATATGGGATATATTTGCGTACTTATGTTTAAATGCCAAGTGATATTTTAATCAAGACTACCTGTAACGAAGAATGTAGCGACGAGCAAAATTGTGATGGAAATGGAAAATGCGAAATGAAAGGTAAACACTTGATTATAGCAGAAAAACAAAAAAGATTTCAGATAATTGTTTTATTTGTAATTGCAATTAAATGCATGTAACTCTTGGGATGTTTCCGATCGACTTCATTGACTTAAAACTCTTTGTATATTTCATACGTTCCGAAAACATTTATACCGGTGAAGGTGAAAAAGAAATAATTGAATATTGGATATTCAAATACCCGATCTACGTATCATTTTGCATATTGGATATTCCCATTGTTTCAATACAAAGTTTCATTTACAGACCACAGGGAGCTTAAAACAGCACACAACACGCCGCGAACCTCATCACGGTTTATTTATGCATGCACATTCAAAGGTCTAACATCCGTCGAATATCCATGTCAACATGTACTTTGGTAATTTGTTGCACATACATTTTAATCTCTATTAAATATGGGCCGTCTGAATAATCGCCGAGCGGCAAATATCCGTCTGTTTTGATTTTGATCTGTACTTTCGAATGTCCAAAACCCGTTGAATGTACGTTAAAAATGTAAAATGAACATTCAGATTTGTAATCGCTGCACTTTCGCCAGAGCGCCAAACTGTTTCTAAAAGTTAAACAACAGTAATAATTATGTATTTATTTATAAGTCCTAACTATCAAACTTGCAAAGAAGCGAAATTTCGTTCGGGTTGATGGTTACCTGTACATTTTATTGTCTGAATCTCGATTGTACATGTTAAAATGTACATTGAACGTTCAGATTTTCAATTGCAATATCTGCGCCGGAGCATCAAACTGACTCTTAAACTAAAAGCAATAGTAAGATTAAAGTCCTAGAATGACATTTACAAGTATATCTCATTGTATCAAGAAAAATGTCTTACTGACAGAAATGACCTTTATTTGTACAAAATACATTCTAACTTTGCTTTGTAAATCGATAAATACACATTAGAAGCATAGCGCAATATTTTTTTCAATGATATTGCAAAAATATGAAAGGCTTTCTGGCAACATTTTTTCTTGAAGAAAAAACTGGAATATGAAAGAAAGGCATATATCAACATTGTCTTAGAGTGAATAGAACATGGTTCTTTCATTATCCTATCAAAAACAATTATGTTACTATATCAGTAAATTCAAAGTGATACTGGGGCTTTATTCTGTGTATTTATACGTTCTATTCATCACAGTATTCATTGCAGAAATACGAATATCCAAATATGTTGATTTTGACCTGTTCATTTCATTGTCCAATATCCTTCGAATGTACATGTTAAAAAATCCATGAGGATACTCTCATCTCTGCCTTTTTGATGATAAGGACTTACAAATACAATATTTCTACTATTGAAGATTTAGAGCTCAAGAAGATAAAGTGATTGAAAATCATCTGATGGCATATCAGCAAACTCGACTCGCTTGGAAACGAACATTACTTTCAATATTTTCAAATAGCATTTTTCCAATACAACGGCAGCATCAGCATCAGCAGCATCATCAGTAGCAACAACAGCAACAACAATAAAAAATAATGATAATAATTAAAATTTTAATAGTAAAAATAATAATAAAAATAATTATAATACTGATGATAATACTAAAAATAATAGTAATACATGTACTAGTTATAACAATAACATCTTTTGCCAAGTGAACTTTCAAGAAAATCTCACGAATGGCGCTGATAACAGACAGGCAGACAAAAGTATGAATTAATATCCTTATATTTCTATGATATTGCATAGTGGGACTTACTGTTTTATCTCGCTTTAATTTTATTTTGATTTTTCTTTCTATTAGACTTGGAATGTGGTTATCCGGAAGTAGCTAATGGAAAACTTGGTCGGAAATATGTTTTCTGTTGGTGATACACAAGTCCTTGAATGTGACAGTGGCTTTAGTATTAATAGGTTCTAAGACACTGAAGTGGATCGTGGGATAATGTTCCAGAGTGTTGGAAAGGTAAGACATATGAATTAAATACTATTTTTGGTTATTTTGACACGCTAGCCCAGCATACACCTCCTGCAACTGTGTCCTGGAATATCGTGTGCAGTGGGGTTTTATAAGCATATGTATGTCACGCACGGAAATAAAAGACATGAAGGAAAAGAAAGAAGGTGAAGAGATGTACGATATCTATTACAAAGAAATCGGACATTTCTAAATAGGTTCCGAGAGAATCGGAGAAACAGGTTTCACAGGCCGTCATCCGTCCGTCGTCGGTCGTTCACACTTTAATTGACTTCTTCTCAAACACCATGTCATTTAATATCGTCAAACTTGGTTAGAAGCATAACAATTACATCTAGTTTTCGACTAATTTCACAAAAAAATGAGCCGAATAAAACCTACGAAAAGTCATGCAGAAAACATGATATATCCAAACATAAACACGCTAAGACAACTCTTAAATCTTATCTACAAACGCTACATTTATTGCTATAAAATTTAAAAGAAATCATTTAAGATATGAGTTGACTATGTAGTATGGAACATATATCCATATACAGTACTGTTATTGTAGTAATGTGCATCTGACATAATGTGACGCGACCGATAAAACAAGCAGTACTGTAAAGGTGATTACAAATATATATTTGTTTCATTGAGAGCAGTTAATTTAACATACATTCATTTTACATGATAAAGACATAAATAATAAGTGCACCTCATATATGCTATTTTAACTGAATTACAAGTTATAATGTTTCAGAAAATGAGAGATATAAATTTAGATAACTGATAACTGATTTTTTTAATAAAACACCAAAAAGTGTCTTTGAGTCACATAAGTTCTTTGTACGTTCTTATAATTTGATACAAACAAACTTGAAGCAGTAATGAAAAATAGTACAGAAGTCTTAAAACAAGAAAAATATATACCTTGGTAGGCAGGCCTAATGAACGTGCATATTAACAAGAAACTCACGATATACCTATTTGTGATATAAAATTACAGTTTCTCTGATAGGTTTCAACGAAGCAAATGCCTCTTTACACTATACAATAAATCAAATTAAATGTTATGTTTTGTAAGGAACATTTTACCATTGTATTTTCATCACTTTACTAATATCTTGCGCGTTATTGGGTCACATATGAAAAGAAGTGAAGAACGACAAAAATCACCTAAACGGTAATTACAGAGCTTGACCATCTTACTGATGGAGTCAGAACCTGGACAAAACTCTAGTGTCTAACGTGCACTCTTTAGCATGGAAGGACATCTCAATACAACCACAAAACATTCGTAAACTATGTTTTCGGCATCATTGCATGACATAATTATATAATCCAAACAAGATACAATCAACAATGATAAAACAATGAAATGTGTTTTGAATTGATGTGACAGTGCTATTCTTAGATATGGTGAAGTCTATTATTACATATGTACCTTCGAAAATATCCTTGGCAATTTTTATTATTTTATTTAAATACTGCCATGAATTTCAGAATTATGCTCGCATGATCATACTTGCAGTCAAAAATAAGTAAGATATTTGATATTTGTTGATCCATCATACAGTACTAGACTATTGTATTCACGAGATCAAAGGGCCTTGTTCTAAATAGTTTAGTTTCATTGGTTCAAAAATTTGGAACAGTCTTCATGTGAAAATCACTGGAATTAAAACATTTCAGGGAGTCAAGGAAACCATCAAAATTCACTTAGTGTATAGTACATGTATGCAATCTTTGGTTTTAACAAATTCATTTTACAGTGAAATGTTCACGTATAAGTTTCGGCCCAGGAGTGTTGTTCGATTGTTTAGATATTTAATAGACGCTACTTTTCATTACATATTTATTAGCGCATATTAAACAGTTTTTCGACTGTTTTTTTATATCATTTTTTGAGGTAGTGATTTTGTTAATGATCAAGCCTTTCAATATTATTTGTACCAATGTTATAAATTATGTGATAAAGTAATGCAATATTCTGTTGTTATAATTATAGTATGTGTTATTTGAAAACAAATTAATGTAATAAGATGTTTTAACCATTGTCTCTCTATGATATGCCACCAATGCTAAGGACCTCAACGAAAATAAGAGCTTGCTCTTTATTGTGCTATCCTTGGTATTAAATACTATCTAATAGTATAATATTGTCACCAGACTGTGTCTTATTGGTTAAATTGCACACACCCCTTTTTCTTGGACTCCATCCATTTGTTCTTTTGGATCACGTGGACACAAATCGGTATCTATAAAACAAACGGTGGCCAATTGAAACGGCACTCACTAGGTCAATCGCACACACAAATCTCATTGGTCACCGCAATTGACCTACTTTTTGGCAACCAATCAAATTCATTGTTGGCTAAAACTGACTGGAAATTGCAGTCAGAAAAAATCTCTCCTTTTTTGGACCCAGACAAATTTTGTTAGGTATAGGCATGGTAGGAGACATGCCGAGGTCTCATCCAAGAATACAAGCTAATATAAATACACTCATGGACGGACCTTTATAAAATTTGCTTCAAATCAAATAAAACGGCACTCGCGTTCTCGTCACTGAGCAGTCACGAAGTTATTTAAGCGGTGAAATTTGAAAGCTCATACGAAGTAAGTCCGTCTTAACATCCGTCCGTCTTGTCCGTTATGCTGTTTTGTTTAGCATCTATGATGCTGTGTCCATTGTGCATCGTAACATTGTAATATTATAACATTGTAAGAACTGTAGAATCGTAATATATTCTATGACAGAATTTGTGTTGACAACGGTATTAAAATGATTTAAAGTTAATCAAGACTTTGTTCTCAACCAAGGTTATGGCTAGGGTTTAATACTTTACATTATTAAAAGTTTTGAACTTTTTAATCATATACATCACAATACTTTTGGGCAGGCTTATTAGTTGGCGGAATGTATAGACTAGTAATGTTTGTGTAACTTTACAGTGTATGAAAAATAAAATACTTTAACGCATTAAGGAAGTGAAGCCTTCTTTTTTGTTTTTGAAGCTTCATTGATGAAATTTGTAAAGTTTTGCATTTACCTTGGATGACCTATGCTGCGACCTGTCAACCGTCTTTCCTGTTTAAGATACATTAATGAAATTTTGACCATGTGTGCAATTTTCTTAACGAGTTTCAATGGTTTTTGCATTTTTTGTATTGATGACCTTGAAATTGGTGGGTTTTTGCTTTCATTAAAACACTGGTTGCATTTACATAGACTTGAAAATCTAACAAGCTTTACTTCCCCTTTGTTTTCTGTGACTCTGTTGCTGACCTTATATAATGGACAATGGTATCCAGAAGAGAGATATAGGGTCATCATTGCTTGTAATTTACCCTTAAACTATACATTGATAAAATAAAGCATCATGATTCTTCTGTCACGTCCACCGTTATCTATATCATGTAACGTTGTAGTAATACAGCTTCGGTAACATAACAATAACATGAAAATTAACCGATAGGGTGTCTAGTTGATAGGTTATTAGGGCATTTTTACATTCAAGATGTCAAAGTTCACCATATATAAACAACACTTAAGACCAAAGATGCCATGTTCACAAACATTTATTATTTCAATTATAAAGCATGTGATATACAACAAAATGACAACAAAACATACTAGTAATAACACGCATCATCACACAAGTTGATCTTCAACATTTTTTAAATTACACGATCAATCTCTTTTAGTGGTGATGTATCAAGAAGGTGAAGTGATTCCGGATACAGTACTGATCTCACAGGACTTCGTTGCAACGAGAAGAGGCTAACAAAGGGACTGCATTCATATACACAAAATGTATGAAAGGACATGGTGTTTAGTTCATTGAAATGATAGGATATCTACGGAAGCGGCGTAAATAGCGGCTACATTGATACCAGGAGACTCGGAGCTGTGGTGAAAGAATGTGGCACGGGGTAACCAGGGTCCGCGGTGATACTGGTGGACACGAGGTTCAACTTGCATGGCTTTTGGGAAGCTTGGGATATGGGGTATCCAGGGGAATATACTAGATACATACTTACCAGGGGTGATGGCACGGGGGGGGGGGGGCATATCACTTATTTCGCCCGGAAACCATGGGTCATTGGGTAACCAGGGGCTTTCATGAAAACTAGGTGCCACGTGCTCAACATACTACATGTTGGTTGACTTACCGGTGGCTGTTTATGACATAGCTCCGTTATTGGACTAAATGTCTAATCATATATGCACTCACTTGTTACATATGACACTTTCAAAGGCGCGTGTTTCCAGGAGGGAAATAGGGATATAGCTACATTAAACTCATAATATTTTCCAAATCATAAGCAACTCTTTTAAGTAAATGAATGTGGAAAACTACTGTAGAGAAAAACTAATCATGTCTTCGAAATGAAAAAGTGTGGTCTATACATGTCAAACAATGTAAATAAAGTTGGGTGCAGTGCTATACTGGTATTACTACAAATGAGGTCGTTTCACTGGAAATAAACATTAAACCTTTTCTTAAATGATCAAAATCATCAGTGAAGAATCTCTTCTGTAAGTGATTTAAAACAAAACTTTCAATGAGTTTTATATTTGGGTTATATATATTTCAAAATATGTAGGTTTTGCTTCTATTTATAAAACAAAACATGACATGTTGTGTTTCCGCAACTCCATTTGCGCATAAATTTGAAACCTCATCCGCAACCGTTTTGTATCGACATTCGCACCAACAGAATTGGCGATTCGACTTGTAAGCACACTAAAAATGTTAACCTGCAACTTATTAAATGTTACTTAACTAAAAGGTGGTCGTGTGTGGAAACTTTTCAAGTTAAGGTGAGTAGCCTTGGCTTTGAAGAGAAACAAAATTGTAAAGCGGACTCCTAATGTCTGGCCTAATATAAGGTCGGACTTTTAATTTTAAAATACCTAATTCAGTCACTGCTGGCCAATAATCTACAAATTACAGGTATTTACGTGATGGACTTTTTTTACCGATTTAACACATAATGTATTTGAAATTCTATTTTCGCGGAATTATCTATTTGCAATTTTCAGCTTCTCCGGTAAAACAATGCCGTATCTATCCGCGATGTTAATTTTGAATACGTGAGAGATATACATGTAGCTATGGCTATATTAAAACTTCTTTTCTGTGAGGAAAGGACAAACTGCACTATCGCGCTTTAATAATTTAGACAGGATTTTGCTTATCCCCGCAAAAAGAAAGAGATGTACGGCACAACTTTGTGTAATGTATTCGCGCAAAAAAATCTGTTGCAAGGTGTCTCTGGTTCTCGAATTCCCGTCTTTTCTCGTTTTTTATACACAGGCGACCACCTTAATAAAACTTACGTTAGATTATTATGCGTATTTATTTATGTTGGTAGTTAAGTCTTTGGCTTGCTGTATCAGTAGGTAAAGCGAGAAAATGAGCATGCTAATGCGCATGTGTAATGCAGATCTGAAAAATACTTACGACCACACTGTGTTCTTCTTTCACGATTATCCAAGGTTGTAGATACGGATTCGCAAATGGAGATGAAGATTAGTGACAATAATAATACATATTTTCATAAGGTATTTTGACATAATGATTCAACATGTACACACAAAAGTAATTCTACAAAAAGGTTGAAAGTGTTTGTAATCAGAGTTTGAAAGTATTACTATGTTAATGTAAAACATTTGTCAGTTTAGTACAATATTAATAGATCTGAATTCATTGTGATCAGGATTAGGCCCACACATACACATATCTAACAGTTTCTCATAACAACTGCCGACGTATACTAATAATTATGTGGTCTATACATATGACTTGTAACAATAGGTACTTTGCCACGATATTAACATAGTTACTTACATTTAAAAAACCAGGACCAAACAAGGAGTCCAAGTTAATGGTTTTACGGCTTTTAAAGTCCCAGGATCACTCTGAATTTATTGATATAGTGAAATTGCAATATCATTGAATAAAATACTGCGCTATGTTTCTAATATGTACTGGTCGATTAAAAAAGCAAAGTCATTTCTCTCAGTAAGACACCTTTCTGGATAAAATGAGAGCTACTTATAAATGTTATCCTGGGACTGTAAATATTAATATATTATTATCAAGTAAAGAGAGAAAATATAATTATATCATGCAGAATAAAATTCCACAATGCTTCTCTTTCTTCCATGTTGATCCCGTCTTGAATAAGTCTTGGGAGTGATAAGTCTAAGTTGTGAGAACTTGTTTCGAATTCAGGAATAAATAAAATAGTTTAAAGTAATTAAATTCAAGCACATCCTTAGCAATTGCAGGTCATTTTCGTCAAAATCTCATAAAATGTCAACCACTCGAGACATTTTCATTCCGTGTACAGAATTCAACTTTTAATACAAATGTACATAACTAGTATACATATCAAAATCGTAAAACACAATAAAAGTAAAGCTCTTGCAAATGTCGGTGCAGTTGTCTTGGAATCGGTTGATTCGTTCAATATATTCACATGTGAACAAAATGTATTATGAAATAGAAGTCGAAATCTACAAATGATACGTCATTCACTTTACATGAGTTAAGCAATCAAGAATAACTAAATTCCGAACATCGAAATTTTGTGTTCTTGGTCTGATGGTGTGTATCATACACTGGTGTAAACAAAGATCTTCACCGAAATTATCAAACAGATAGCAGAACTATTATACATACTTAGCAATACGTTACAACATCAGATTCTGTTCTTTTAATGTGACATAATACATAAAATACATGTACAAGTACATGGCTGTCAAAAGATTTCTCGCAATTCGAATCAACGTCATTAAAATGCATTTACGTCGTAAACAACGTGCTTTTCTTACCATATTTTGTTATTTCGCTGGACGTAAACTGCCAGAAAAGTAATTATTCTTCTGCTTCAATGGAACTTCAAAACGAAATACAATTACGGAATTTCAATTTCTATAAACGCCAACTTCACATAGTTGAAGGCTTTTTGAATTGTCAAAGTAAGGTTTGCTCAATCTGACGTATCTTCCCATTATTGAGCATAAGAATTCTACTATCTCTTCAGGACTGGCTGGACCATCATACACTTGACCGCAAATATCCGTTGGATTTGAAGAATTCCCAACTGTGGCAGTTACTTTTCTAAATGCAGGTGCATACGGGACTACAAAAATATTTAAAAACTTTTTAAAACGAAGTTACTAGTACCGATTACAATATTTACATACTAAATGAATGTAGGATAATACTTAGCACGATATTACTTATGTACGTTTTAT
The DNA here is from genome assembly GCA_022818135.1 of Saxidomus purpurata. Classification (NCBI taxonomy): domain Eukaryota; kingdom Metazoa; phylum Mollusca; class Bivalvia; order Venerida; family Veneridae; genus Saxidomus; species Saxidomus purpurata. Next base: position 36,276,569 of record JAFMSR010000015.1, read on the forward strand.
GCTTATTTCTAAGCGTGGTGACGAAAGACTGCTAATGTTAACACATGCACCAGAAAGGTCTTGAAGTTACGACTCTTCCCAACGCCCGAACTAACATTTATACTGAAAATATTATACATTGGCCTTTAAAATATTATACATTATTTGTTGATACTGTAGGTGATAATTCTGTAACTATTTCGGGAAAAACTACTAATATTTTACACGTTGTTTTAAACACATGTGACACATAATAAATGTACGTGAATAGATATAACGGTGTTCCTTTTTTTTGCCCGCTCATGATATGATTTCTTACAGTTTCCGATCGCATTACGGGAAATGTAAATGAATACACATGTTAAAATATGGATTATCAGCAGAAATAAAGCATTTCATTTACATTGCCTGTGCAAATGCACAATAAATATTCTTTGAAGGGAATTGATCTATAAATATATCGATTTCCTTTACGGTAACACGCGTGATGGTCTACATTGAAATACTTCACCACGTATAAAAAAAAATTAATGAAGCATGTTTCAATTTACGTTGCCGTACGTGGCACAAACGAGCACAGTGGTAAAGAGTTACTTCCAAAGTAGAAACAAGTATTCGTTGCAGAGTTAAAATGTCGTAACTCCATTTTCCTAACTTTCGGGAGGAACAAATAACCGATTTATCTGCTTACATTGTAAAAGAGAATATTTAACGGTAGAAAGTTTCCAAACAAACAATGATATTTTGTGCGTAAATCTGTGTGTATATGTACCTTCTTATTAAAAAACGAGATGTCCTAACTTGACAATCTGTGCCAAACTGTCGCATGTCTCGTCATTTAAAAAAGTATTAATACTGAATTTTAAGGCGGCAAACATAAATATCTCACTAGTCCTATCGTAATACCGGTTCGCCTTAGCAAGCCGGTATTACGATAGAATTTTACTATAAAATCAAAGTTAAACTGCAACATCTAAAAAACTCCAAAAGACAGTTTCCAGCGTCTTCGTTTCAGGCAGAGCGAAGGCCGTAGACCAACGATAAGCGTGATTGGTGTCTTTAAACTAACCAATAGAAACGCCTCTTACACAACAGATACTTTGTCCTTATTTCAGGTTGATGAAACGCATCAACCTGACGCAGCTATCCAGCAAGATATTCAAGTTGTCTGTCGCTTAAGTCCGAGCAAATAATTAAAACCTGAAAAGTTAAAATAATGTCCTTAAAACAAACATTTTAAAATATTTGTTCGCGCGACCTTTTAAATTTTTTAGTGTCATTATATATTACCACTCTTTCGAACTAATATGTTTATTCTTCGGATGGAATGTATCTGTTGCAAATCGACTTCCCACCATGCTTCTCTCTCATAGTTGAATGGGTCTGTATGGACACAAGATCCTTGAGCCATATTGGGATTCCATATACCATCTGTTCCTTTTTCTGAAGTTTTAGCCCCCATAACTGAGCTCTGAGATGTTGGTTTCTTCAAGGCCAAATTAAACAAGTCTGAAAACAGTTCAAAATCACAGTTGTTACTGCTAGTGAGATTTGTACTAAAGAATCAAACATAAGTGGGCGTTGTGTACACGTAAACGTTTTAAGAAAAAAATGAGAAATCATAATATTAGTTTAGATTAAACAATATTTTATTAACTCAATGCATTTGCAAAATATGAAAATTTCATAATCAATACATACATATTAGAGTAGAAAGCTAACAGCTGTTTAATAAACTCTCTCCATGCAAAATTCGTTCCAATAGCAATCATGTGAATTATTTTGACATTGTTTGGCATTGCGACTGCGGACTAAATCAAAATTTCATGCGAAAGAAACACACCAGATACCCAAAGCATAGTTGAAATTTGTACAAATTACACTGTTTCTGCTACTTACTCTTTGAATAAACACAATCAATGTAAGGAATCCATTTTCCATCATTGCCACAGGTCAATGTTACTTCTGAAACCACATTGGTTTTATCTGTTGTTACGTTAGATATGTAATTTGCATTGCAGTTCACAATTGCATACAACCCGGAGGAATTTATTAGGGGATTGATATCAGCGTTATTCAAGTCAGATGCGTCACACCCTGGCAATAAACATGTAAGGTGAACGCAAGTCAGAATATAACTATGGATGAAATTGACGAGCTGTTGAAAGACTTAGAAGAGTTATAAGAAATCAAAGATTTAGTTAATGTGCAAATTAAACGAACTATGGGACAGACCCCTTTTTCAAAATTTAATTTTGAACCCAATTAAAACAAATGTTCATGATTGATTTTCATCTTTAAATTCATAAATTGATTATGTGCCATGAAGGTTACGATGTTTTAATATATTTTTGAAGCTGCTGTTTTTGACTAAGCAGTATAACCTACGAGAATATTTAATTAGATAACTATGACACCACAACCTCAAAATGGCAAACTCCATAATCCTCCATTTCGGAAATTTCAATCTTCAATATTTTCACATTTAATACTCGGATTTGAGAAATTATTTAAACAATCTGTTAATCTGATCAAAGTCTATTTGTTTTTTGACTAGCCTATCCATTTAAATATAATTTACTGGCTGAGCCAGCATAAACGTCATGCAATAGCATAACTCGATTGCAAAATTGAAATTGTAAAAGAAAGCCTGGACTATAAATCTATAAAGAAGACATCTATGTCATTTTAGATGCAATGAGGTATATAGGTCAAATATGTCAGTTTTATTCCGGAAACATTGTGTTTTATTTACCGCTGTTGGTGTGCCGGGTAATTTATGTTTTGGAAGTGAGGAGTCTATGCAGTTAGCCTACGAAAAGTAAGGTTATATTTAGATACACATCCGAGCTGTGCTAGTGCCGGCAACTCACCCAAGTCGTATCACACCAGTAATATCTGGCAGGCTATATTGTTTACCTTCAGGTCTGATTTGCTACTGTTCACATATACATATATATCAATAATACAACTGATTAAGAAATGCAAACAGTTAAATTGTATTAACCTATTTTTTAGAATTGTCATGAAGTTATTAGGAAGACTATCTTTTCCACACTCAGGCGGGTCGAACCATAAAGCAAACATAACGGAAAACAACGTTTGTGAAATAGTAAAATATGAACTCAAACATTGTAACATGATCTTTTTGAAACTGGTTTCACAGCCTTTCAACCACATTTTCAGCATACTGATGTATGGAACTCCTTTACTGCCTCGTGATGCCTCCAGCATGGATGTCCTGTGTTAACAGCAATACATTTTGTTAAAACGTCCATATATTTTATTCAAAAGTCGTCATATTCTATACTAATGTCTTTATCTATATGAACGTCTTTATATTATATACCAACGCCTTTATGTTCTGTATGAATGTTTATTCTAAACAAACATTGTTATATCACGTACAAACGTATTATATCCTATACAAACATCTTTATATCTTATACCAACGTCTTTTGTTAAACGTTGTTATATTTCATACAAACGTCGTTATATCCTATACCAACTTCATTGTTTTCTATACCAACGTCGTTATATTCCATACAAATGTCTTTATATACAATATATGAATATTCATATATTCCTCCATATCTTTATATTATATACAAGCAACTTCTATACAAAAGTCATCATAGTCCGTACAAGCATCGATCTATTCTATACCAACGCCTTTATATTATATACGAAAGTTTTTGTATTCTAATCGAACGTTGATACATTCTATACCAACGTCATTATACATTTTTTGTACACATTTCGTTATATTGGGTACAAAACTCTTTATGTTATATGCAAAGTTATTTTGTACACAGAGCCGTCAAATTTTTTGTTCTGCTTGTGATATCATTAAATAGCTATATCATGCTCCATGACAGCTATATTGCTTGGAGAAGTCAACATTTGCTTCAAATAATGTATACGCAGGTAAGCAATCAACAGGATATTACAATGTTTGAATGGAGTATAACAACGTTTGTTTAGACAAAAAACGTTGGTAAAGAATATGAAGGCGTTTGTATAAAATATAAAGACGTTGGTGTAGAATATAAAGACGTTGGTATAGAATAAAAAGACGTTGGTATAGAATATAAAGACGTTGTATAGAATATAAAGATGTTGGTATGAAATATAAAGGCGTTGGTTTTTTAATATAAAGCCGTTGGTAAAGAATAAAAAGACGTTGGTATGAAATGTAAAGGCGTCGGTATATCATAAAAAGCCGTTGGTATAGAATATAAAGACTTTTGTAAAGAATATAATGACGTTGGTATAGAATATATAGACGTTGGTATAGAATGAAAAGACGTTGGTGTTGGATATAAATGCGTTGGTTTAGAATATAAAGACGCTGGTATAGGATATAACGACATTGGTATATAATATAAAGATGTAAGTTCGGAATTTAAAGCCGTTCGTGTAGGACAAAACGACGTTGGTATAGAATATAAATACGTTGGTTTAGAATATTGCAGGAAGTCCACGCTGGAGGCTTCACGAGGTAGTAAAGGCATGTCATGCTGAAGGGTTTAATTAAATGTACTATGTCTTATATAAATTTCTTAAATTTAACTTCTTTATTATAAACAAATTTTAAGATGAACATCACACGTGCAGTATAAATGTCGCTATCACCCTTACATATCAAAGTCATTACGTGACGATCACAGTCGGTATAATTTCTATATTAATCGTTCTGTGCAAATTCTTATTGTTTAATAAAAATTGCGTTTGCATACTGAAAATGGATGCCGTTTGTAAAAAGATTCAGAGAACCTAGGTAACGGCTACTTCGTGAACTATATACATAATATAAAACTTACCATGTATGCATGCTGCCTCAAAGTGAGACCATGTTCCATTAAGAAGGCAGGTACTATTTTTAGAACCATCAACAACCATCCCATTTGGACATGAGAATTTTCGGATACTTCCAGCAACATTTCCTCCTGGCTCGAATACACCATGCGAAACATGAGGTAGATCCCCACAGTCTTCTATAAGAAAAAGTAAGTATTCTAGCCTTATTTTGTGCGCAGTGTGTGAAATAATGTTAACGAAAGACAAAGATATCTTTTGAAAACAAGGAAATTTGACAGAATAATTAGTATGAACGTTCTGTTAGAAACTCTTGTACTAACAAAACATTTGGACACTAACAGTGATGTAGTATGGCACGCCGTTTGTACAAGTGTTCTGTGGATCAATGTTCTTTCTCTAGATCACAAGTCTTTAGAGCGTATACTCCCGAAACTATTTTGAAACTAAATGGCGTAAAGATCTGAATAAAATATTATTAAAACATTAAAACGCGTAGACGTTTGAACAGTTGTAGGAGTAAGGGGGCAAAATAAAGCTTAAATAGTATTTTCGATTTCCATTTGTTTAACAATATAGATTTATAAGATGAACCGAGTTGCAGAAAGTTGAAGGTTTTCCGAAGTTATCCTTTATAGCGATTTTGAATATTAAATGTTTCAATGTAGAAATGTAAAAACTTAAAATGACTGAAACTTGATATTTACGAGTACATACATCAAATGAAAAACTGTATAATAATATAAAAACTGTCTAATCAAGATGAAAGTCAAAGGAGAAATAATTGAAGAAAAGGAGGAACAACATTTTATCAGTCATTCTAGAAAATTTGAGGAAACTATGTACATGTACTTAGTTCCAGATATCACACCTAAATCAGTGCACATATAACTTTTTTCCTGTTGAGTTTTTATAAAGACTAACGTATTGCAAGTTATTTTCGGGGAAAATAATGATTTAACTTTTCAAAATATTAATCTTAATTGAAACACCATCAAAGCGAGGCGCTTAATTAAGAATTACCTGGATTTCTGGTATCGTAAACTTTAATATATGCGGCATGTTTTTCAGATAAGGTATCAACTTTCCCTCTCTTCAAACGAAATATGCCATACTAAAGATAAAGATTAGGGAAAGTGGTATATTTTTCATCACCTGAATAACTATTATGTTCTTTATCATTACTCTACCCACTGTACTAAAAAATCTTTTTTTTTCTCATTTATTGATAACTCGATTTTTCATGATTAAGGTTTTTGAAATATTTTTCCTACATTATAAACAAGACCTTTGTTTTAAAATGCAAAGCTAAAAAGACTGTGGTTGATGTGAATAAAAGACAGAAATTCAATAAAACAGAGAAAAATTGTGCTTATTTTAAATTTCAACGCGCTTCAAAGCTGCTCGCTCTCAGTTACCGTTGAAAAAAAAATTTTTTTTAAATTGACATACTTGTACATAAATATAAAACGAAAGGCTAGAAAAAAAGTATGAATTGAAAAAAGCTCTGCTTCAACATTAATAAAACGTATTTGCGGCACCCTCAAGGGTTGCTGTTTTATGTTGAGACAGGGAATAGCTACACACACGCTAACACACACACACACACACACACACACACACACACACATCTTCAAGATCTTTAAACAGGGGATAGCGTAAATATGAATAGCTCAGAAAGAATTGTTTTGGAAGGCTAACATTTCTCTTTGTTTTAATATTCAAAGAAAAAGTTCATAATAAGAAGCTGAACACAAAACAGTGAAGACACACTCACTGACTATATTTGTCAATTGTCATTACCCAGATAATGATGTTTCTATTTAGATAAAGACGAACAATAGATAGTGTTAAGATTTTGCATTGAGCGTTCTAAAGGATATACATGTATAATGTAAAGAGAGGAATTAATTTGGCATGTGATGAAAAACAAATTAGAAATGAGATGTACAAGCAGTATCTGTTGTTTAAATGTTTTCCGGAAGTACCTATGGTATGTCAAATGCACAAATAGATATAGTTTGAACTTGAATGTGGATGAATTTAAAAGTGACCAATAATAAGCTATAAATGTTGTATCTGAATTTAATTTCAATCAAAAGTAATTTATAACCAACAAGAAATAATTCAATATTATAACAGAGTATAATCTAAATGGACAAAGGAGAGCAAGAAAAGATTCTAATTCTTTCTAAATCTAGTTTGCCGACAAACCTTTTGTATCGATATTACCTATTTTCTGGATGTTAAGTCTAGAAACAGAAATGTTTTCGAATTGATTTTAGGCATATCAGATAAGTATTCTAGTTGATTGTCAATGTATTTGCTAGTATTTCATTTTATTTAAAATTGCAATTAAAAGTCCTGAGACGATTGTTTATTAATGTATTATGCAAAGCTTGACATGCCTTCTAGTTGGGGCACCAATGTACAATAGCTGATGCATGATTTTTCATAACTAATGCAGAAGTATAATGCAGCACTAGAAAACTTTGGTCATATCCAAAATTTGTCAATAAATGTTTAATGCAGAGCTGGAAAACTTCGAGCTAGTTTAATGTATTAATAGATATTTGAATGCATTTACATTACTCTATAATGCGTGTAAACTTACATAAAGCATTTGAGTTGATTTTAATAAAAATTGGAAATCCTCATGCAAATTCACTTATGCATTCGTTATCGATCAAAATACTATTCGAAAACATGTAAAGCAAAAACACTTTTGATCTTGTTTTGAATGTATTTTCACATTCCAAAACAGAGTCAAACATTCATTAAAATAAGTTTACTGTATTTCCGAATATCAAATGTTGAGACATAAGTGTTTCATAGAATTGGATTGATGACTTTACTTGAAACCTGTTCGATTTCCTAGCCAAGTATTTAGAAATGTCTGATTTCTTTGTATTAAATATATCTTTCATCCCTGACTTGTGATGTAGAGGCAGAAACCTGTTCGAATTCCTCGCAAAGTATTTAGAAATGTCTGATTTCTTTGTATTAAATAGATTTCATCCCTTACTTGTGATGTAGAGGCAGAAACCTGTTCGATTTCCTCGCAAAGTATTTAGAAATGTCTGATTTCTTTGTATTAAATATCTTTCATCCCTTACTTGTGATGTAGAGGCAGAAACCTGATCGATTTCTCGCAAAGTATTTAGAAATGTCTGATTTCTTTGTATTAAATATCCCTTGACCCTCTTTCTTTTCTTTTATTTCCGTTCGTGTCACACATGTGCTTACAACACCCTACTGCACACGATATTCCATGACACAGTTGCAAGATACATTGTATGTATGCTGAACTGGCATGGTAAAATAATCAAAAACGTATTTATTTCAAATATCTAACCTTTCCGACACTCTGGAACATTATCCCACGATCCATTTTTCAAACACTTTAGTGACTTAGAACCATGAATACTAAAGCCACTGTCACATTCAACGACCTGTCTATCGCCAACAGAAAACATATTTCCCGCAGGTTTTCCATTAGCTACTTCAGGATAACCACATTCCAAGTTTACTGGAACGAAAACAAAATAAAGCGAGAGAACAAAGTGAGTCGCACTATTCGGTAATAGGGATAAAAGGATATTAATTTCTTCTGATTTCTGGCTGTTTACTTGTTATCAGCGCTTTCCCTACATTCCACTTGTTTGGTATTCTTGACACTCTATGTGCAAAAGAAGGTAGTTACTATTATTATTAGTATTATTATTATTATCATTATTATTATTATTATCATTATTAGTATTATTATTATTATTATTATTATTATTATTATTATTATTATTATTATTATTATTATTGTTATTGTTGTTGTTGAAAAGTGACATGCTATAAATAACAAATTGTGTCTCTTCAGAACGTAACGTATCTTCTATATATTTGAAACCTATAAAGTTGGGACAATATTGGATACTGATATTCGAATGTCTAATCCACGTGTCCTCTTGTTCAATCCAATATCATTTACAAACCGCAGAGAGCTTCACAAAGCACAACATACAGTTGAAACCCTAACCAGAGTTTAATTTAACTTGCATATTCGAATGTCCAAGATCCGTCGAATGGCTTCAAAATTTACACTGGCATTCAGAATTTCTATTTTATATCTTCGACATAACACCAAACTGGCTCTTATTTATATAAAATAGTAACAATAATGTATTTACTTATACGATCTAGTCATCAAAATTGCAGAGATGCAAATATCCGTATGGGTTGATTTTGACTGTATATTCCAATGTCCAATATACGACTTATATACATGTTAAGACATTCAAATTTTCAATCGTTATATCTTCATCAGAGCACCAAACTGGCTCGAAAACTTAAATAAATAGTACAATTATTGTATTTATCTATAAGTTTTCATCATTAAAATGCAGAGATGCGAACATCCGCATGGCTTGCGTTTGATCTTAACATTCGAACGGCCAATATCCATCGAATGTACATGGCGAGATGTACAGGTCAAATTTAACCAAGACGGATACTTGCCGCTCGGTGATTATTCAATTTGTCACGATTTGCCATTATAGAGCAGTTTAAACTGTACGTGTAAGAAATTACCAAAATATGTATAAACATTAGTATAAGACGGATATTGAGCATTCGAATGTACATGTTTGAATAAACCTCCATGAGGTTTGCCGCCTGTTTTGTGATGTGTTAAGCTCCGTGTGGTCTGTAAATGAAACTTTACGACCCTACTGTTTTGAGACACACCGCATGTTTGGTGTTCAACCCGTTTACAGTTGGACGCTATGCTCCCTCTTTGATTGTGTCTGACGGAAGAGGGGGAGGACTCTGTGATGGGCAGTTTTAAATCCCACTGGGACGAAACTGTTTTGATTTCTGTCCTCTGGCCTGTTTCTGTCGGGCCCTTAAGGTGTTTCTCTTGGTGCTCTGCCTTCTGCAAATGCATTGAGTACATACGTTTTTTGGTTCTCAAGGTTTGCTTTTTATATATTTATACACGAGCATTTTTGTGTTTTACGTACCATGCCTTTTGTTTCCATGGCGTGTGTTAGAGATTCACCTAGCAGGGATTACTTTTATTTACACTGTCCGTGACTTTGGAACATGGTGGGGGTAAGAGTGAGGTTGGGTGCGCACCATAAACCGGTTTAAGCTCCCCAGTGGTGTTTTTGCCACTGACCGTTCCAAGGCGGTGCCCCACTGTGTTCCTTTAATTGTTCGTTTTGTCCTCGTGTGTTTGCTTTGTATGCTAGGTGTGTTGGTAGTGTATGTTTGTGTGTGTACATGAGGTGTGTGTGTGTGTGTGTGTGTGTGTGTGTGTGTGTGTGTGTGTGTGTGTGTGTGTGTGTGTGTGTGTGTGTGTGTGTGTGTGTGTGTGTGTGTGTGTGTGTGTGTGTGTGTGTGTGTGTGTGTGTGTGTGTGTGTGTGTGTGTGTGTGTGTGTGGGTGATGGTGTGCACTTCTGGGTGCTGTGGGGCTCGTTTTGGGGAGGCTGCGTTTTTGGTACGTGGCATTCCCTGTTTGATATTATTTTTGTTTTTTTGGGTTAAAACAAAGTGAATATATAATATACAAAAGGACACTTAGAATGGATATTCGAATATTCAATGATAAATATTGATTTCATTTTACCGATTAAACTTTTTTCGGTACGTCTGAAATATGTAGAGAGGTTTCAGTGTATGGAAAATGTTTGGCAAACATCACAAGATATATTTAATTACAATAACAAATATTTGAAATCTGAACACATCAATTGTTTACCTTTCGGGACGCATTTTCCATTTCCATCACAATATTGTTCGTTGCTACATTCTTCGTTACAAGTGGTCTTGAATATAACATTTTACAGATAAAGGAAATTTCTGTCAATCAAATACAAACATGATAGGCATTCAGATTATACAACGTAACAGGTTTCCGAACCAACAAATTAGAGCCTGTTGAATACAATATAATAAAAATATTATAATGCTACCACTAATCGAAAGCCGGGATAAAACAATGATAACTTGGCATTTAAACAAATGTACGCAAATATGTTCCATATGTAAATGAAATTTCGAGTAAAGTGCAGTTTTATTAAGTTACAGGTATCATCATACTTTAAATAATCCTCACTCCATTATCCCAACCTTATTTTCTTCTTAATGTTTACATAGTTCGTTTTATGCTTAAGGTGTTAAACGTTTTACTTTTGATTGCTAAGTCATGTCCTCCAAAATTTATGGTGTTCTGATTAAACAGGGTTTATTGAGTTCATTGATCATAGTTGCGTTTGTTTCTTGTTACTGTATCATAAGTGAAATCTTATATTCAGACGTGAATTTTATGCAAGAACATTTTCATGGAGGTTCTATGTATTGGTTACTTAGTTTACTTTAAGGCTGATGTCAGTGAAGCATAAACCGCTTTAAACCTGTCGGATACATACCAGCTCTTGATTCAACTCATGGATTTACGAAAGCGTCGTTATGATATATTTCGATATTTGACCTTATCCATAACATTTTATCGTAGTCCTATAAATAGTATTCCGTAGATGTTGGACCGTGATTTTAAAACGTTTTTCGGCATTAGCTGTATGAGCAAGGTTTTGCCAGGTTTCTTAAACCTTGTAAGAGCGCGGTGAATATAATACACTGGTACTTTGATTGGAGGTGTTCTCCTCGGTGAGTATTCGATTTGTTCTTTGAAAGACATTCCGTACACAATACATGCTTTAGATACAGGAACAGTTGAAGGTTCTTTTGCTGTTTCAGAATTGTTTCATAGAACCTCTTTCGACTTAAAAAGAGCAATTGTTATCGCTACTTGATATCTTTAAAAGCCAGAAGTATACTCAATTGGGATTTGAATACTGCTTCTACAATTTCAAATCACACATGATGGTGCATATGTTGATCTTGATCACGTTATCGCTGCATTAATAAATTATGTAACTGCCAATCTTAATATAGACCGCCTCCGATGGCAACTTTGCTAAGAACGACGTTTAGCCAAAATACGGATGACAATACAAACAATGCATGACAGGGTCAGGCATATATTTTCTAGCTGAACAAATTCCAATGATCTAGATATCCGCAGTTTGCATTTTCGTACGTCAATGAAATCTTATCAATATAACACTAACATTAACATGCTTTGTAAATTAATATTAAATATCAAATTGCAATATTTACTCTAGAGAAATTTTGAACTCTCATTTGTTAACCGTACATGCATAGTATCAAAGAAACACCTTATCCGTAAAATCACGTTTTAGATGGACGCTCTCAATCTAATTCTAAAGCAGGCTAAATTGTGAATACAGGAGGACATCTTATACAAAAATAAACTGAGTTATTCCGAAATTCTAGAAGTTAGAGCTGAAAAAATAGTGGTCTTTATTTACATGTACATATTTGAAAGTCGGAAGAACGAAATGAACATTTTACAATAATGACTTTGACGTCATTTTATGAAAGTGGACGTTTTGATTCACATTATGTTGTATAAGTTTAACACACGGTCAAACTATGTTTCAGTCAATTTTCAAGGCGGACATGTTACTTTACAAACTTTCCTGGGGAGAACCAACCAGTACTCGAACCTTATCCTCTGTAAGTAATTACTGACTTTCTCACATAAAGAGACAGGGTCGGTAGCAGGGCTTGAATGCATGACCCTCAATCAATGAGAGGTTGCAGTGACTGAGTCATAGCTTCAATAGATGTTTGTCGTCAAAACATGTCATTAAACACTCAACTAATAAGATCTAAAAAATATGGGTTCTTTTGTATTCAAAAAGTCTTGTAATTTTCGTTTCTAGAGAGGTAAATATGTCATTGTCAACAAACAGCTAGAAATTTTAGCTATGATTGGGTTCTTTTGTATTCAAAAGTCTTGTAACTTTCGTTTCTAGAGAGGTAAATATGTCATTGTCAACAAACAGCTACAAAGTTTAGCTATAATTTTGGCGAACAAATCATAAGTTACAGCTTTCCATAATGTTGTTTGAGTGAAACGTAATGTAATTGTTGATGATTTCACAGAATGATGTTGACATCAAACTACAATAATGACATTGCTAGTTATCCATGGTTGTCTGAAATTACGAGAAAAAATAAAATGAACATATTTGCGATTAGACATACGTCATGTTTTAAACATTTTGCGAATTGCGTACAGTGTCTTGGCGAATAGGCATACAATTCAAAAACTGTAACACGGCTAAAAATTTTATTCTTGAAAAGAACTGAAAGAAATGGGCGGTAATGCTGGATCTTATATATGGATTAGACATTGGTGCATTAGATGGTCACTGGTAGAGATTAATTGACAAATATCTCAATTGTAGAACATCCGAATACATTTCATCAACTTTTTACTAAGTTTTCCAACAGATTTACGCTGTTCAAGATTAACTTCTATATTTGATGATACAAGGTATCATCACTAAATGAATATTGCACCTATTCCTGCTTCCAAAGCTTATATTATATTGCACGGTAAACAAATTACTGTTTCTGTATGCATATCGCCATGTGAACCATATTGATATAATAATATAAGTTAGGCATTTGTACTCCAGCCAGCAAAAGCTACACATATAATTGTTATTTAACCAGTATAATTATTTACACATTGTTGTCAATAGCAGTTACCAGTCTGAGAATTTGATACAAAATAGTAACATATATTTTTTAATGAGCCGGTATCAAATAAACTATTTGTCATTGTAATTATTTGTCGCGACTTCCGGTATGATACAGTCATAGTTCGAACACTGTGGACTCTTACCACACGACCACGTTGGTAGACATGATTCAAATGAATTAAGAACTATAATACCTGAAAAAAGAAGTGCTTGCATTAAAGCCGTTATAATTTGAAGCGAAACCCATTGTGTCTTTGTTTAAAATGAAACTTTTTTCGTAAACGGAAAATAAGATGTGTGTGATATCAAACAGAGATTTAGTTATTACGCATTCATGCGAAGTTTTAATCATCAACGGTTAACTGATCACATTTGTCAAAAATTGGTTTTGACCTGGCAATTTATACTTACCTTGTCAATAACAATATCACTGCGCTTGATAAACCAGCAATTGGCGGACGTTTCCAGATCACCATTTTCAGATACCAAGTCGCAAAGTTTGAATTTTCTTCTGTAGTTAAGACCTGCACAGTTCCGTCTTATTGCACACTGATGAACACACTCGTTAACTGATACACTTGGTAGCGATACAATTCTTCTGTTAACAGGCGACAAGGTGCAAGTCCCATATTTAGTTACTTTATATGTAATTTTTACACCGTTACTTTTAAATTGTAAGCAACATACTGTTCCAAAAACAGAAACGGCTATCATGAAAAAATTAAACAACATTTTCTTTAATTCTATTTTCCGACTGAGCAGTTCCCCTTACCTTTCTTGTTTTGAATGTACATTTAAAATATTCCAGCACACTCGTGGTGCTCGGGCGTTTATTTTCGTTACAAATTCCCTTATCATAACCATTATTTCAAGTTATGCCTAATAGTCTACAACAGGAAACCAGAAACGGAATTTGCTTTCAAAATCTAATTTTCAGACATTACTTTTCACACTTTTCCTGTTCAAATATAATTTGCTGTGTCTTCTGAACCTTATGCACAAAAAGTAAGACCTATATGACATTAACAGGCGTACCATCAGCTATTAGAAATCAATATATTAAACTACATAATTTGAAGTTTAGTTTTGTTATTTTGTCCTATAAACCGACTTAAGTTAAATGTGCTTTTTTTAAAGTTCCGTCATGTATACAAAACAGTTTAGCACTTGTTCTAGGTTTGGTTTCGAAAAATGTTGTAAAAGATAAAAAAAAGCAGTTAAACCATCCGCTATCAACTTCTAAATAAAACATTGCTTTGGATATTGGCATTATTCATTCTTTTCAGCAAAACCTTTCGTTCGTAACATTTAAATAATTCATCATTTTCTATCGATTTCACACTGGCAGAAGTTGTTTGAGTGATTAATTTCGAAGCATCTAAAAAAAGACAGTGATATAATAACCGGTATATCACTCAAAAATAAATTTATTTCTATTCCAACACGTTAATTTAAACAACAACAACAACAACAATCAACTTTATTTATACCAGGTTACATTATGTAACAATATGGTTTAATTCAATATCTAGACTATTATTTTGTAGGTAGTATTTCCATTCAATGTTTCTATATTAAAGACGCAATTTATGATTGTATGCAACATTCAACAGCAGCAGTCAGTGTTTTCAACATCACACTGTATTGTGTATGATATTCCGAATGATGAAAAATAAAAACCAGCAAAAAAGCAATATACTTCTGAACTTTGGGGAACAGTGGTTTTAACTGATAAATTGGTTAAATTATGGCATAGTCATAACGTTGGGTAAAAAAAGAGGTGTTAGAGTACCTAATTTGCAAGGAATGTCTTGCTCGTTGATACCAATATTTTCAAAAATAGATCGTTTAATGTCATGCACAAAAAGATGGAACCAATAAAGAAAATGACAGTGTTTAGGTACGACTGGTACGAAGTACGCGTATTTTACATTGCAGTAAGATCAACTACAAATTAAAGTAGACATTTTTTTTTTAATTATCAATTTTTTAAAATGGTTAATGATACACTGAACCATATAAGTAAGCCTCTTTAGCTCGTATACCGATTCTGAGGATAACAATTGACTGAATTTTAAAATATTTGGTCTTTTGTAGTAGAAATCTTTGATGAATTTCTTTCTTTTAAGGATAAAAAAGGGGCATTTAAGTAAGTAATGAAATTCATCAGCTATTTCATTTAAACTACATAGCGGACACTTGCGGTCATGATAAGGTACCAAAGAATTGCGCCATCGTCCTGTTTCAACTGGAAGTTTGTGATTTCCTGTCCGGAAACGAAATAAATCAAGACGTAAATTTTTCGGTAGAGTAGTAAGATACGGTTCAAGCTTTAAATCTGTTTTGAACAGTCTATAATTTAGTCCTTTTGATGAAATTGTGAGCTGGCCGCTCCATTTCTGTAGAAACTGATCACAAAGTGTGCGTTTAACAATTTTGTCAATATTCTTAAGATTAAGCATTTTCTGTTGCAACCATATACAAATGTAACAGCGTTTCCAATACTATTCAAGGTGTTCCTAATACATTCTATCCATTTGTAGTTTATATCTAAACTCAACATATATTCATAACATAATCTAGTTATTTTTTCAGGACTTCCAAGAAGTAAGTTACTCCAATATTTGACAACTCTCGCCTTAATGATAACTTCTAACGGGAATCTTCCTAATTCTCCATACAACATATATAGAGGGGTGCTTTTTTTGCTTTTGGTAATTCTTCGGAGATAATCAGTGTGAACTTTTTCTATAATATCTAAGTTTTCTATGCCCCATACCTCGCAGTTGTACGTAAGGATGGGAAGTATAGTCTGGTCAAATAATTTTAACTGGACATCAATAGGAAGGTCAAGATTAGAAATTCTAGTAAACAGTATATGCATAGCTTTGTTAGCTTGACTTGCAATCACTTTTCGTGCTCTTAGAAAACTACCGGAAGACGAGAATAGAATACCCAAATATTTGTACTCTTTCACTATTTCGACATTTAAATTATTCAGATGAAATTTATAATTATTTGGCTTATTTGTTCCGAAGACTATAATTTTTGTTTTATTCATATTTACATTAAGTTTCCAAGCTTGGCAATATTCATTGAAATCGTTTAGCAGATTTTGGAACCTTTCTTGGTTGTCACTTACAATAATGGTATCATCAGCGTATAGCAATACACAAAGCTTAAGATATAAGTTAAAGTCTATGCCTTGATGTTCAAGGACAATACCAGGGTTGCCGACGGACAGCTTATTCTCAAGATCATTTAAGTAGATGGAAAAAAGGATCGGCGAAAGATTTTCACCCTGTCTAACCCCACAATGACTTTTGAAAAATGGTGAAACACTATCATGAACAGCAACACAAGATTTGATGTCTTGGTACATATTAAAGATAATCTGAAAAAGTTTCCCGCTGATACCGGTTTTCAGTACTTTACTCCAAAGACCAGCTCTCCAAACATTATCAAAGGCTGCTGAGAAATCAATAAAACTACAGAAAAGCTTCTTTTTTCAGCCCTAAGCTTATCAATAAGGAATTTTTGAGTGAAGACATGGTCAGTTGTAGAGTAATTGGCTCTGAATCCCGTTTGATTTTCATTCAGTAGGTTATTTAAACTAAGAAACTTGTTTATACGGTCATTTAGAACAGCAGTGAACAGTTTTCCAAGACAGCTAAGAATAGTAATGGGTCTATAGTTCTGAGGATCAAGAGGTGAACCTTTCTTTTTAAAAATAGGTTTAATTGTCCCCACCAACCAACTGTCGGGAAGCACTCCAGAGTCAAAAATTTTGTTAAAATATACCGTATAAATTGGCAGCATCAAATCTGTAGTGCTTTTTAGATATTCATTATAGATGTAATCTTGGGGGGACGCGGCTTTGGATTTATTACATTTATTACAAACAAAGACAGTTTTGTACAGTCAGTCAAGATTTAATCAAGGCAAACATTCAATTCATTCCATTTATTTAAAGTCGACTCAAAGTTGGCAGACTTTGAAATTCATTGATGCACGAATTCAGAAGTGTATGGTTCAACCCAAATTTTAAATACACGTGTAAGAGTGTTTTTATTATCGACCTAGGCCCCTATGGACAGCAACCTCCAGGCACAAGAATCGTCAGTGTCATTTAATATTCCTCACCCTTTTCACGTGTAAATACACTATCATCCAGTATCCGATGATTTTTATGTTTCTGAAGACAATTCGTGCTGTTCACTAGAGATTTAATGCTATTATCGGTTTGTATTCATTTCAAATTACATTTTGGTTACTATTTGTTTTTCACTTGCAGGTTAAATAAGAGCTTTCCCTCACAAGTGACAAAAGCCCCCGAAAGAGGCGTCTAACAGTCTATGTCCTCTCCATGTGCTCAACAATTGTGCCATGTAATTTTGAAATCCTTCCATACGTGACAAAATTACCATGCCTACAGTATTCCATTACTTTTAAACTCTAAGTGTGACCTTGACCTTTGAGTTAGGGGCGTTGTTCTTGCACGCGACACATTATCTTGATGTGTTGAACATTTGTGCTAAGTTATTTTAAAGTCAATTTATGCATTACAAAGTTATAGTCAGGACACAAATGTATGCATATATACAGGATTCCATTACCTATTTACTCTAAGTGTGACCTTGACCTTTGAGGTAGGGGCGTGGGTCTTGCATGCGACACGTCGGCTTGATGTGTTGAACATTTGTGCCAAGTTATTTTGAAATCAATCAATGCATGACAAAGTTATAGTCCGGACACGAATGTGTGCATATATACAGGATTCCATTACCTTCACACTCTAAGTGTGACCTTGACCTTTGAGGAAGAGACGTGGGTTTTGCACACGACACGTCGGCTTGATGTGCTAAACATTTGTGGCGAGTCATTTTAAAATCCTTCAATGCATGACAAAGTTACAGTCTAGACACGAATGTGTACATATTTAGAGGATTCCATTACCTTCAAACTCTAAGTGTGACCTTGACCTTTGAGGTAGAGACGTGGGTTTTGCACGCGACACATCGTCTTAATGTGCTGAACATTTGTGCCAAGTTATTTCAAAATCCTTCAATGCATGACAAAATTACAGCCCGGATATGGAATTATGTAAGGGCGGACGCACAGACGGATGGACGGACGGTGCGATTTTAATATGTCACCTTCGGGGGGGGGGGGTATAAAAAATCAAAAGTATTCCTACAAGACGTAGACGTTTTCTTATCGCAAGCCATTTTATTATTTATTCCAAAAATAGATATCACTCTAATTTCAAAGAGATATCTGTCTTTTTAATAGCAATATTTCTTTTACGTTGAGAGCTGTCTTTGTATAACAGAAAGATATCTCATGAACGTAAAGAGATATCTCTTCTTCTTACAGAAGAATCTGTTTTACATCATTTTAGAGATATATTTCTTATTTTTGAGAAGTATATCTTAAAGCTACAGATATATCTCTGAAATTAGAAGTGGTATCACTTCTTGAAATGTATCTTGTTATGCAATAGAGATAACTCTGTAATTGAAAACGATATCTCTTAAAAGACAAGAGATATTTTTCAAAACTGATTCGTGGGAGATATATTTCAAAGCACACATGATCCCCGTAGTTCATTTCGTACTCGAACTTGTTTTTCCGGGGTCAGTGCATTGCCAAGCGGGTCACATTGCCCGATCGGGCTTCCAAAAGTCTTCTTAAAAAATGAAAGCAGTTGTGTTTGTTTAGACAAACAAATCACATACCATTGTTAAGTAATGAGTTGATTAGGTGACACAAAAAGTAAGTCAAAATTACGATAAATCGAGAATATGAATGACTTGGTACATATTTTTTTTTGAAGAAAGTTATGAGATATAAATAATGACACAAGAGTGTGAATAAACTTATTTTACCAGCAAATACGTAGCAACAATC
>JAFMSR010000015.1:36296406-36334507 GCA_022818135.1 Saxidomus purpurata
CAATGAACATTTCTGAAGTTTAGTGACAATAGCTCATCGGTTTAAGAGTAAATATTTTTAAAGCTACACTCTCTTAAGTTCTGTTTTCCTTTGTATAGCAGAGTAAACCATTTGAATATTTTTGACCAATTGTCGATAAAACGCTGTTTGAAAGGCCAAAACGTTGTGTTTAAACGTCTATACATGTATTTTGAACATTTTGTGCTGTGGGGCGAAAGAGTCTGAGCAATCATAAAAGAAAGTTGTTTTTTGTTCTTGTGAGTTTCGGTTGAAATGGCCATGATATGTAGAGACCAGTTCGAGTACAGATAGTACGGAATCATTGTAGATTTTGTATGAGTTTGATCAAAAGCAAATTTCTCTAAGTCAGGCTAAGTTACAAAGGTTTCTAACAACATGAATGTTTTGCTTTATTAATGAAGTCCGTTGATATTTGTATCAAACAAACAAATATCAAATACCAATTGACAGCGTCAAAACGCAGTCTCTGGCGTGTTGTGAATAAATGATACATGTAACACCATTTGAGCAAACAAAACTGAAGTTATGGTGACTGGATTCAAAAAAAACCTTTTGATGTTTCTTTATACATTATATTAGGGAAATCGATACAAATAATGATTTTTGTACCAAAATAGGAAAATAAAGTCAATTCATGTCCATCAATAACAACATCATTATGTGTAAAAGATGAATTGCCTTTCTGCAATACGATCATCAAAATGATCAGCTAAAGCAATTATTGTAGTTTCTATAGATGGTATATACAGGGAAAATGTCTCGTCCAACTGAGGGTATCATTTTCCAACAAACTAATTTTATTAGAAACAAGTTTGTACATACTTATATATTATTAGTGTCAAATGAAATTTATTTCTTACGATTATTTTCAAACAAAAAAGTTAAAGTTTTTATCAATACGAAACAGGGCATCACTGTCGATCCCCGTGGGGCCTCGTTTCTGGGCATATCTAAATCGCACCGTCCGTCTGTCCGTATGGTCCGTCCTTACATTTTTTCGTGTCCGGGCTGTAACTTTGTCATTTCGTTTCATTCTGAATCGAATGTTAGAAAGTGAAAACGGTACAGTATATGAACCCAACATATGTATGTTCAACGTTACTGGACTGGCATCTTAAGAAAAGCGATCAAAATTGTTTGCATACTTATACAACAAACACAGAGTACAACTAGATTTCATTGTGTTTAGGGGTATTACGATACATGGAAATAACAGTGGGATGGGGACACTTACTTAAGTGACGAAAAATAGTTATTATAGTAAATAAGTAGGCATTTTTATTAATAGAAATCTCAAATACAAAAAAGCTGGAGTATAAAGAAATAATAGAAGTCGATTGCAAGTTATAAAGTTAGAGACTTGCAATAATATATATGCTCTATTAAATGTTTATGGACCAAACAGTGACGATGTAGCCTTTCTTAACACGCTAGATGAAACTATTATAGGTCATAGTAGTGAAAGGCTTATCGTTGGCTTATTAATGTCGTTCTTGATTACAAATTAGACAAACTAACGGCTAAAGCAGATACATATATAAAATGTTCAAAGAAACTTTATAATACGACATTATAATTATAAACTCATCATATGACACTTGGCATGTCCATAACCAAAATATCAAGAATGTACACGACACTTGAAAACCAACGATATCTTGTAGGTTGGACTACTTTCTTGTTTCGGAAAATTTATTTTAACAGTCTTGCGAAATATATGAACAAGTTATCGCTCCGACCACCCGGCCAACTGAAAAAATGCCAGGGTATTTCAAACTAAATAGCAGCCTTATATTACAAAAATAATATCAACAACAACTGAATAAAAAAACTAAACCTAATCTTAATACACCATGAATTGATGGAAGTTGCAAAGAAAAACACAACATAATTATTTGAACAAATCTGATAGAGGTCTACTGGACAATGTTACATACTTAATAACTAAGCTCTAGAACTTGTGGTTTTGAAGGTTTTGAAGGAGATGATTCTGTAAAATATTTGTAAAACAAGTGATTCCTATATCAAGTGACCCCTTGGCGGGGTCAACTTTAGCCTAGGGCAGGTCCAGCTTAGAGCCTAGGGGTATAATTTGAACACACATAGTATAAATCCTCTAGACAATGCTGCACATTCAATATCTAAAAGTATATAAAGCTAGTAGACAACGACACAGGTGGAAGGAACATACCTTTGACTTTTTTTTCTTAAGCTAATGCTTTTTTCTATGCATTTTAAAATTGATATCAGAATAAATAAAAAAAAAAATTGAAAATTTTTTTTTTTTTCTTCATAGCTCTTCAACTATAGACAAGGTTCCCAACACACACTGTATGAAAACAAGCATGTCGCTCTGAAAAACTCTTCGATTTCTTTCAAATTTGAGTTACGTTAAACAAATTTGAACGAATTCTAGAGAGAAATGATAGAGCTTTAAGAAAAAGTTTACTTCAATGGAAAATTCCAAGCCGTTTTCGTTCTACAAGCGAAAATGCCAAAGCTGTAGAGCGATTTTCGCTCAAACCAGAAAAATGTCACACATTTTCCAAACGGTGATTTTCACTAAATTCTCCAATAATATTGCGGTACTTCGACAGGAAACTATCAAAACATGCAATATATATGTTTAGACTTCAAATCATGTCGTAGATCGTACTTTTACTCAAAATGGGTTCGATGCTACGGCGGTTTTTTCATTTTTTGTTGACCAAATGCTTTTACTTTCACTTTCAATCGCCTTCGGATATGTTTTGATAATGTCCTTGAATAGCTGTTACAAATCACTGCGCAACCTCTCGGACCTTCATGGCCGCTAATACATTTTGACAATTACAAAAACTGAAAAATCCGCTGTAGTATCGAACACATTGATGTAAAGGTACGATCTACGCCATGATTTGTAGTCTAATAATATATATTTCTTGTTTTAATGGTTGTCTTTCGCAGTACCGCAATATTAGTGGAGAATTTAGCGAAAATCACTGTCGGAATATGTGTGACATTTTTCTGGTTTTAGCGAAAATCGCTATATCAGCGTTGGTATTTTCCTTGTAGAATGAAAACGGCTTGGAATTTTCCATTGAAGTAAACTTTTTCTTAAAGCTCTATCATTTCTCTCTAGAATTCGTTCAAATTTGTTTAACGTAACTCAAATTTGAAAGAAATCGAAGAGTTTTTCAGAGCACCATGCTTGTTTTCATACAGTGTGTGTTGGGAACCTTGTCTATAGTAAAGAGCTATGAAGAAAAAAAATTTTTTTTTTCAATTTTTTTTTTTTATTTATTCTGATATCAATTTTAAAATGCATAGAAAAAAGCATTAGCTTAAGAAAAAAAAGTCAAAGGTATGTTCCTTCCACCTGTGGACAACGAATAAGTAAAATAGTCCAGGCTGCTGAGCTTTTGACCAAGACAAAATTGCTACAGAAATGATTTTTGCATGCTGGCTGGAAATGGCTTGCTTTGGAACGAATCATAAATTCCCCGAAGATTTCAGGTTCGGAAAATGGTTTTTGGGGCATTTTCTGCATTTTTGTTATATTTCATTGAAAATTTCTGGACATAACAATACTAACATGACTCTGTAACCATTCAATCGATTTTCAAATTAATTTACAGGAATCTGGTCTTTAAATCCAAGTTTGCTGTTTGTTTCACTATTTAGTTCTGTTTTAGCCTCTTTTATATCTTCAGTTAATCATGGTAGTTTCTGTAATTTGTTTATATTCACTGCTTGTATTTACTGGGGTGTATTATGAGGGATGGGAATCCTAACTTCAGGTGATTGTTGCTACGTATTTGCTGGTAAAACAGGTTTATTCACACTCTCGTGTCATTATTTATATCTCATAACTTTTTTCGAAAAAAAAAATATGTACCAAGTCATTCATATTCTCGATTTATCGTAATTTTGACTTACTCTTTGTGTCACCTAATCAACTCATTACTTAACAATGGTATGTGATTTGTTTGTCTAAACAAACACAACTGCTTTCATTTTTTAAGAGGACTTTTGGAAGCCCGATCGTGCAATGTGACCCGCTTGGTAATGCACTGACCCCGGAAAAACAAGTTCGAGTACGAAATGAACTACGGGATCATGTGTGCTTTGAAAGATATCTCCCACGAATCAGTTTTGAAAAATATCTCTTGTCTTTTAAGAGATATCGTTTTCAATTACAGAGTTATCTCTATTGCATAACAAGATACATTTCAAGAAGTGATACCATCTCTACTTTCAGAGATATCTCTGTAGCTTTAAGATATACTTCTCAAAATTAAGAAATATCTCTCTCCAATGATGTAATACAGATACTTCTGTAAGTAGAAGAGATATCTCTTTACGTTCATGAGATATCTTTCTGTTATACAAAGACAGCTCTCAACGTAAAAGAGATATTGCTATTAAAAAGACGGATATCTCTTTGAAATTAGAGTGATATCTATTTTTGGAATAAATAATAAAATGGCTTGCGATAAGAAAACGTAGGAATGCTTTTGATTTTTTATACCCCCGAAGGTGACATATTAAAATCGCACCGTGTCCGGACTATAACTTTGTCATGCATTGATTGATTTCAAAATAACTTGGCACAAATGTTCAACACATCAAGCCGACGTGTCGCGTGCAAGACCCACGCCCCTACCTCAAAGGTCAAGGTCACACTTAGAGTAAATAGGTAATGGAATCCTGTATATATGCATACATTTGTGTCCTGACTATAACTTTGTAATGCATAAATTGACTTTAAAATAACTTGGCACAAATGTAAGAACAACGCCCCTAACTCAAAGGTCAAGGTCACACTTAGAGTTTAAAAGTAATGGAATACTGTAGGCATGGTAATTTTGTCACGTATGGAAGGATTTCAAAATTACATGGCACAATTGTTGAGCACATGGAGAGGACACAGACTGTTAGACGCCTCTTTCGGGGGCTTTTGTCACTTGTGAGGGACAGCTCTTATTTAACCTGCAAGTGAAAAACATATAGTAACCAAAATGTAATTTGTAATGAATACAAACCGATAATAGCATTAAATCTCTAATGAACAGCACGAATTGTCTTCAGAAACATAAAAATCATCGGATACTGGATGATAGTGTATTTACACGTGAAAAGAGTGAGGAAAATTAAATGACACTGACGATTCTTGTGCCTGGAGGTTGCTGTCCATTTTTGCATACTCGAGGGCCCTAGGTCGATAACAAAAACACTCTTACACGTATATTTAAAATTTGGGTGGAACCATACACTTCTGTATTCGTGCAGCAATGAATTTCAAAGTCTGCCAACTTTGAGTCGACTTTAAATAAATGGAATGAATTGAATGTTTGCCTTGATTAAATCTTGACTGACTGTACAAAACTGTCTTTGTTTGTTTAAATTAACGTGTTGGAATAGAAATAAATTTATTTTTGAGTGATATACCGGTTAATATATCACTGTCTTTTTTTAGATGCTTCGAAATTAATCACTCAAACAACTTCTGCCAGTGTGAAATCGATAGTAAATGATGAATTATTTAAATGTTACGAACGAAAAGTTTTGCTGAAAAGAATGAATAATGCCAATATCCAAAGCAATGTTTTATTTAGAAGTTGATAGCGGATGGTTTAACTTCTTTTTTTTTATCTTTTACAATATTTTTCGAAACCAAACCTAGAACAAGTGCTAAACTGTTTTTTATACATGACGGAATTTAAAAAAAAACACATTTAACTTTAGTCGGTTTATAGGACAAAATAACAAAACTAAACTTCAAATTATGTAGTTTAATATATTGATCTCTAATAGCTGATGGTACGCCTGGTAATGTCATATAGGTCTTACTTTTTGTGCATAAGGTTCAGAAGACACAGCAAATTATATTTGAACAGGAAAAGTCTGAAAAGTAATGTCTGAAAATTAGATTTTGAAAGCAAATTCCGTTTCTGGTTTCCTGTTGTAGACTATTAGGCATAACTTGAAATAATGGTTATGATAAGGGAATTTGTAACGAAAATAAACGCCCGAGCACCACGAGTGTGCTGGAATATTTTAAATGTACATTCAAAACAAGAAAGGTAAGGGGAACTGCTCAGTCGGAAAATAGAATTAAAGAAAATGTTGTTTAATTTTTTCATGATAGCCGTTTCTGTTTTTGGAACAGTATGTTGCTTACAATTTAAAAGTAACGGTGTAAAAATTACATATAAAGTAACTAAATATGGGACTTGCACCTTGTCGCCTGTTAACAGAAGAATTGTATCGCTACCAAGTGTATCAGTTAACGAGTGTGTTCATCAGTGTGCAATAAGACCGAACTGTGCTGGTCTTAACTACAGAAGAAAATTCAAACTTTGCGACTTGGTATCTGAAAATGGTGATCTGGAAACGTCCGCCAATTGCTGGTTTATCAAGCGCAGTGATATTGTTATTGACAAGGTAAGTATAAATTGCCAGGTCAAAACCAATTTTTGACAAATGTGATCAGTTAACCGTTGATGATTAAAACTTCGCATGAATGCGTAATAACTAAACCTCTGTTTGATATCACACACATCTTATTTTCCGTTTACGAAAAAAGTTTCATTTTAAACAAAGACACAATGGGTTTCGCTTCAAATTATAACGGCTTTAATGCAAACACTTCTTTTTTCAGGTATTATAGTTCTTAATTCATTTGAATCATGTCTACCAACGTGGTCGTGTGGTAATAGTCCACAGTGTTCGAACTATGACTGTATCATACCGGAAGTCGCGACAAATAATAACAATGACAAATAGTTTATTTGATACCGGCTCATTAAAAAATATATGTTACTATTTTGTATCAAATTCTCAGACTGGTAACTGCTATTGACAACAATGTGTAAATAATTATACTGGTTAAATAACAATTATATGTGTAACTTTGCTTGGAGTACAAGCACTAATATACAATATGGTTCACATGGCGATATGCATACAGAAACAGAAGTTTACCGTGCAATATAATATAAGCTTTGGAAGCAGGAATAGGTGCAATATTCTGTGAGTACCTTGTATCATCAAAAAGAAGAACTTGAACAGCGTAAATCTGTTGGAAAACTTTAAGTTAGTAAAAAGTTGATGAAATGTATTCGGATGTTCTACAATTGAGATATTTGTCAATTAATCTCTACCAGTGACCATCTCATGCACCTATGTCTAATCCATATATAAGATCCAGCATTACCGCCTATTTCTTTCAGTTCTTTTCAAGAATAAAATTTTTAGCCGTGTTACAGTTTTTGAATTGTATGCCTATTCGCCAGGACACTGTGCGCAATTCGCAAAATGTTAAAAAAATGACGTATGTCTAATCGCAAATATGTTCATTTTATTTTTTCTCGTAATTTCAGACAACCATGGATAACTAGCAATGTCATTATTGTAGTTTGATTTCAACATCATTCTGTGAAATCATCAACAATTACATTACGTTTCACTCAAACAACATTATGGAAAGCTGTAACTTATGATTTGTTCGCCAAAATTATAGCTAAACTTTCTAGCTGTTTGTTTACAATGACATATTTACCTCTGTAGAAACGAAAATTACAAGACTTTTGAATACAAAAGAACCGAATTATAGCTAAAATGTCTAGCTGTTTGTTGACAATGACATATTTACCTCTCTGGAAACGAAAATTACAAGACTTTTTGAATACAAAAGAACCCATACTTTTTAGATCTTATTAGTTGAGTGTTTAATGACATGTTTTGACGACAAACATCTATTGAAGCTATGACTCAGTCACTGCAACCTCTCATTGATTGAGGGTCATGCATTCAAGCCCTGCTACCGACCCTGTCTCTTTATGTGAGAAAGTCAGTAATTACTTACAGAGGATAAGGTTCGAGTACTGGTTCTCCCCAGGAAAGTTTGTAAAGTAACATGTCCGCCTTGAAAATTGACTGAAACATAGTTTGACCGTGTGTTAAACTTATACAACAACAACCACATAATGTGAATCAAAACGTCCACTTTCATAAAATGACATCAAAGTCATTATTGTAAAATGTTCGTTCTTTCAAATATGTACATGTAAATAAAGACCACTATTTTTTCAGCTCTAACTTCTAGAATTTCGGAATAACTCAGTTTATTTTTGTGTAAGATGTCCTCCCGTATTCACAATTAAGCCTGCTTTAGAATTAGATTGAGAGCGTCCATCTAAAACGTGATTTTACGGATAAGGTGTTTCTTTGATACTATGCATGTACGGTTAACAAATGAGAGTTCAAAATTTCTCTAGAGTAAATATTGCAATTTGATATTTAATATTAATTTACAAAGCATGTTAATGTTAGTGTTATATTGATAAGATTTCATTGACGTACGAAAATGCAAACTGCGGATATCTAGATCATTGGAATTTGTTCAGCTAGAAAATATATGCCTGACCCTGTCATGCATTGTTTGTATTGTCATCCGTATTTTGGCTAAACGTCGTTCTTAGCAAAGTTGCCATCGGAGGCGGTCTATATTAAGATTGGCAGTTACATCATTTATTAATGCAGCGATTACGTGATCAAGATCAACATATGCACCATCATGTGTGATTTGAAATTGTAGAAGCAGTATTCAAATCCCAATTGAGTATACTTCTGGCTTTTAAAGATATCAAGTAGAGATAACAATTGCTCTTTTTAAGTCGAAAGAGGTTCTATGAAACACTTCTGAAACAGCAAAAGAACCTTCAACTGTTCCTGTATCTAAAGCATGTATTGTGTACGGAATGTCTTTCAAAGAACAAATCGAATACTCACGGAGGAGAACACCTCCAAAGTACCAGTGTATTTTATTCACCGCGCTCTTACAAGGTTTAAGAAACCGGACAAAACCTTGCTCATACAGCTAATGCCGAAAAACGTTTTAAAATCACGGTCCAACATCTACGGAAGACTATTTATAGGACTACGATAAAATGTTATGGATAAGGTCAAATATCGAAATATATCATAACGACGCTTTCGTAAATTCATGAATTGAATCAAGAGCTGGTATGTATCCGACAGGTTTAAAGCGGTTTATGCTTCACTGACATCAGCCTTAAAGTAAACTAAGTAACCAATACATAGAACCTCCATGACAATGTTCTTGCATAAAATTCACGTCTGAATATAAGATTTCACTTATGATACAGTAACAAGAAACAAACGCAACTATGACCAATCAACTCAATAAACCCTGTTTAATCAGAACACCATGAATTTTGGAGGACATGACTTAGCAATCAAAAGTAAAACGTTAAACACCTTAAGCATAAAACGAACTATGTAAACATTAAGAAGAAAATAAGGTTGGGATAATGGAGTGAGGATTATTTAAAGTATGATGATACCTGAAACTTAATAAAACTGCACTTTACTCGAAATTTCATTTACTATGGAACATATTTGCGTACATTTGTTTAAATGCCAAGTTATCATTGTTTTATCCCGGCTTTCGATTAGTGGTAGCATTATGATATTTTTATTATATTGTATTCAACAGGCTCTAATTTGTTGGTTCGGAAACCTGTTACGTTGTATAATCTGAATGCCTATCATGTTTGTATTTGATTGACAGAAATTTCCTTTATCTGTAAAATGTTATATTCAAGACCACTTGTAACGAAGAATGTAGCAACGAACAATATTGTGATGGAAATGGAAAATGCGTCCCGAAAGGTAAACAATTGATGTGTTCAGATTTCAAATATTTGTTATTGTAATTAAATATATCTTGTGATGTTTGCCAAACATTTTCCATACACTGAAACCTCTCTACATATTTCAGACGTACCGAAAAGTTTAATCGGTAAAATGAAATCAATATTTATCATTGAATATTCGAATATCCATTCTAAGTGTCCTTTTGTATATTATATATTCACATTGTTTTAACCCAAAGTTTCATTTACAGACCACACGGAGCTTAACACATCACAAAACAGGCGGCAAACCTCATCGAGGTTTATTCAAACATGTACATTCGAATGCTCAATGTCCGTCTTCTACTAATGTTTATACATATTTTGGTAATTTCTTACACGTACATTTTAAACTGCTCTATAATGGCAAATCATGACAAATTGAATAATCACCGAGCGGCAAGTATCCGTCTTGGTTAAATTTGACCTGTACATCTCGTCATGTACATTCGATGGATATTGGCCGTTCGAATGTTAAGATCAAACGCAAGCCATGCGAATGTTCGCATCTCTGCATTTTAATGATGAGAACTTATAGATAAATACAATAATTGTACTATTTATTTAAGTTTTCGAGCCAGTTTGGTGCTCTGATGAAGATATAACGATTGAAAATTTGAATGTCTTAACATGTACATAAGTTGTATATTGGACATTGGAATATACAGTCAAAATCAACCCATACGGATATTTGCATCTCTGCAATTTTGATGACTAGATCGCATAAGTAAATACATTATTGTTACTATTTTATATAAATAAGAGCCAGTTTGGTGTTATGTCGAAGATATAAAATAGAATTTCTGAATGCCAGTGTAAATTTTGAAGCCATTCGACGGATCTTGGACATTCGAATATACAAGTTAAATTAAACTCTGGTTAGGGTTTCAACTCTATGTTGTGCTTTGTGAAGCTCTCTGCGGTTTGTAAATGATATTGGATTGAACAAGAGGACACGTGGATTAGACATTCGAATATCAGTATCCAATATTGTCCCAACTTTACAGGTTTCAAATATATAGAAGATACGTTACGTTCTGAAGAGACACAATCTGTTATTTATAGCATGTCACTTTTCAACAACAACAACAACAATAACAATAATAATAATAATAATAATAATAATAATAATAATAATAATAATAATAATAATAATAATAACTACCTTCTTTTGCACATAGAGTGTCAAGAATACCAAACAAGTGGTAATGTAGGGAAAGCGCTGATAACAAGCAAACAGCCAGAAATCAGAAGAAATTAATATCCTTTTATCCCTATTACCGAATAGTGCGACTCACTTTGTTCTCTCGCTTTATTTTGTTTTCGTTCCAGTAAACTTGGAATGTGGTTATCCTGAAGTAGCTAATGGAAAACCTGCGGGAAATATGTTTTCTGTTGGCGATAGACAGGTCGTTGAATGTGACAGTGGCTTTAGTATTCATGGTTCTAAGTCACTAAAGTGTTTGAAAAATGGATCGTGGGATAATGTTCCAGAGTGTCGGAAAGGTAAGATATTTGAATTAAATACGTTTTTGATTATTTTACCATGCCAGTTCGGCATACATACAATGTATCTTGCAACTGTGTCATGGAATATCGTGTGCAGTAGGGTGTTGTAAGCACCTGTGTGACACGAACGGAAATAAAAGAAAAGAAAGAGGGTCAAGGGATATTTAATACAAAGAAATCAGACATTTCTAAATACTTTGCGAGAAATCGAACAGGTTTCTGCCTCTACATCACAAGTAAGGGATGAAAAATATTTAATACAAAGAAATCAGACATTTCTAAATACTTTGCGAGGAAATCGAACAGGTTTCTGCCTCTACATCACAAGTAAGGGATGAAATATATTTAATACAAAGAAATCAGACATTTCTAAATACTTTGCGAGGAATTCGAACAGGTTTCTGCCTCTACATCACAAGTAAGGGATGAAAGATATTTAATACAAAGAAATCAGACATTTCTAAACACTTTGCTAGGAAATCGAACAGGTTTCAAGTAAAGTCATCAATCCAATTCTATGAAACACTTATGTCTCAACATTCGATATTCGGAAATACAGTAAACTTATTTTAATGAATGTTTGACTCTGTTTTGGAATGTGAAAATACATTCAAAACAAGATCAAAAGTGTTTCTGCTTTACATGTTTTCGAATAGTATTTTGATCGATAACGAATGCATAAGTGAATTTGCATGAGGATTTCCAATTTATATTAAAATCAACTCAAATGCTTTATGTAAGTTTACACGCATTATAGAGTAATGTAAATGCATTCAAATATCTATTAATACATTAAACTAGCTCGAAGTTTTCCAGCTCTGCATTAAACATTTATTGACAAATTTTGGATATGACTAAAGTTTTCTAGTGCTGCATTATACTTCTGCATTAGTTATGAAAAATCATGCATCAGCTATTGTACATTGGTGTCCCAACTAGAAGGCATGTCAAACTTTGCATAATACATTAATAAATAATCGTCTGAGGACTTTTAATTGCAATTTTAAATAAAATGAAATACTAGCAAATACATTGACAATCAACTAGAATACTTATCTGATATGCCTAAAATCAATTCGAAAAAATTCTGTTTCTAGACTTAATATCCAGAAAATAGGTAACATCGATACAAAAGGTTTGTCGGCAAACTAGATTTAGAAAGAATTAGAATCTTTTCTTGCTCTCCTTTGTCCATCTAGATTATACTCTGTTATAATATTGAATTATTTCTTGTTGGTTATAAATTACTTTTGATTGAAATTAAATTCAGATACAACATTTATAGCTTATTATTTGTCACTTTTAAGTTCATCCACATTCAAGTTCAAACTATATCTATTTGTGCATTTGACATCCATAGGTACTTCCGAAAAAAATTAAACAACATATACTGCTTGTACATCTCATTTCTGATTTGTTTTTCATCACATGCCAAATTAATTCCTCTCTTTATGTTATACATGTATATCCTTTAGAACGCTCAATGCAAAATCTTAATACTATCTATTGTTCGTCTTTATCTAAATAGAAACATCATTATCTGGGTAATGACAATTGACAAATATAGTCAGTGAGTGTGTCTTCACTGTTTTGTGTTCAGCTTCTTATTACGAACTTTTTCTTTGAATATTAAAACAAAGAGAAATGTTAGCCTTCCAAAACACTTCTTTCTGAGCTATTCATATTTACGCTATCCCCTGTTTAAAGATTTTGAAGATGTGTGTGTGTGTGTGTGTGTGTGTGTGTGTGTGTGTGTGTGTGTGTGTGTGTGTGTGTGTGTGTGCGTGTGTTAGCGTGTGCGTGTGTGTAGCTATTCCATGTCTCAACATAAAACAGCAACCCTTGAGGGTGCCGCAAATACGTTTTATTAATGTTCAAGCAGAGCTTTTTTCAATTCATACTTTTTGAGAAGTAATGGATTAAATTCTTGATAAGTCTCATGTCACATTGTTGCATGCTTTACATATATGTATGACCCTCAAATGTGAAAATTGTCACAAATCTGTCACAAATAATTTAACCCTACATGTAAAATTTACAACTGTTTTTGACATTTATGGAAAGTTTCTACACATGGGGTAAAATTATTTCCCTTTTGAGTAAATGGTTTTTTGTTAAATATAAGGCAATATAATTTCTTATTTGAGTCAGGGTTTCTTGTCGACAGTTTTTACAAATGGGAAAAAATTTGTTTGACCATTTTTTTACATTTTGGGATTCTACATGTATTGCAAATTTGACAAACATGTCAAACAATGTTTCAACACAGAAGGGCTTTTTATAAATCCTATTTCTTTGTTCTGAAGGGAGCAACGAGTACTGCTCGGCTCTTGTAGAAACAGTTAACTGTTTTAACTGAACATCACTTGATGGATGAATGGGTGCATGGACTTATGCATGCAGACGGAAGTTAGCATACATTTACATATACATATGTCTGACATATAAATGTAAGCTAATGGTATTAAAGTTATGGCGTCCACAATTGATTTAAATGACTTATTCTCAAACACCACTTCATGGAATATAATCAATCTTGGCCAGAAGTATCATGGAATTAAGCTCTCGTATATCCGATTGACTAAACGTGATGTGTTAACCGCCAGGGCTAAAATTATTATTTTTTAAACATTCTGTTTACGTCGATAAAACAAAACTTGTAATTTTTAGGAAAGGTTGTCGATTAAGGGGGTCATTGCTAGTTTTTAGATTGTTGCACTTCCAGAAATCTTTATTTGGTACATATTTAAAAAACATAATTAAACTGAAAAAAGAACAATTATGCCGTAACAAACTTAGGCACAACAGAAATAATTAAGTGCAAAAAGATTGAACATTTTTAAAAACGATTGTTTGACAAATTTTATCATACGCCAAAATTGGGGTAGGGGCACAAAAATAGTATTATTAAAAAATTTTGAGATATTCACTAAATTTAGACTTTACTACGACGAGAATTGTCAGGATATAAAAAGACAGCAATAACAAGTTCGTTTTACAGGCCTATGTCGTTATATCTTAAAGCTGCTTGCTCTCAGATTCTTCAAACTGTATGTAAATAATGTATTTTAGAACATATAGTCATATAAAAAGGCTCCAGTATAAATTTCTGTCACGTATATCTCTAAATTTCAAATAATACGCTACCAAATTCAAAAGCGTTGCAAACGCTTTTGAAATTCCACTATAAACATATAGTGTAGCGGTGCGGTGTAACCGACATTTTCAATTTTGATTCCAGCCTTTCGTCTTATATTTATGTACAAGTATGTCAATTAAATTTTTTTTTTTTCAACGGTAACTGAGAGGGTGCAGCTTTAAAGCTCGTTGAAATCTAAAATAACCACAATTTTTCTCTGTTTTATTGAATTTCTGTCTTATATTCACATCAACCACAGTCTTTTTAGTTTTGTATTTTAAAACAAAAGTCTTGTTTATAATGTAGGAAAAATATCTCAAAAACCTTAATCATGAAAAATTGAGTTATCAATAAATGAGAAAAAAAACAACAGATTTTTTAGTACAGCGGGTAGGGTAATGACAAAGAACATAATATTTATTCAGGTGATGACAAATATACCACTTTTCCTAATTTTTATCTTGAGTATGGCATATTTCGTTTGAAGAGAGGGAAAGTTGATACCTATTCTGAAAAACATGCCGCATATATTAAAGTTTACGATACCAGAAATCCAGGTAATTCTTAATTAAGCGCCTCGCTTTGATGGTGTTTCAATTAAGATTAATATTTCGAAAAACTTAAATCATTATTTTTTCCGAAAATAACTTGCAATACATTAGTCTTTATAAAAAATCCACAGGAAAAAATTATATGTGCACTGATTTAGGTGTGATATCTGGAACTAAGTACATGTACATAGTTTCCTCAAATTTTCTAGAATGACTGATAAAATGTTGTTCCTCCTTTTCTTCAATTATTTCTACTTTGACTTTCATGTTGATTAGACTGTTCTTATATTATTATACAGAGTTTCGTTTGATGTAAGAAAATATCAAGTTTCAGTCATTTCAAGTTTTTACATTTCTACATTGAAACATTTAATATTCAAAATCGCTATAAAGGATAACTTCGGAAAACCTTCAACTTTCTGCAACTCGGTTCATCTTATAAATCTATATTGCTAAACAAATGGAAATCGAAAATACTATTTAAGCTTTATTTTGCTCCCTTACTCCTACAACTGTTCTAACGTCTAGGCGTTTTAATGTTTTAATTATATTTTATTTAGATCTTTACGCCATTTGGAAAATAGTTTCGGGAGTATACGCTCTAAAGACTTGTGATCTAGAGAAAGAACATTGGTCCACAGAACACTTGTACAAACGGCGTGCCATACTACAACACTGTTAGTGTCCAAATGTTTTGTTAGTACAAGAGTTTCTGACAGAACGTTCATACTAATTATTCCGTCAAATTTCCTTGTTTTCAAAAGATATCTTTGTCTGTCGTTAACATTATTTCACACACTGCGCGCAAAATAAGGCTAGAATACTTACTTTTTCTTATAGAAGAATGTGGAGATCTACCTCATGTTTCGCATGGTGTATTCGAGCCAGGAGGAAATGTTGCTGGAAGTATCCGAAAATTCTCATGTCCAAATGGGATGGTTGTTGATGGTTCTAAAAATAGTACCTGCCTTCTTAATGGAACATGGTCTCACTTTGAGGCAGCATGCATACATGGTAAAAACAAAAATAATATCAAACAGGGAATGCCACGTACCAAAAACGCAGCCTCCCCAAAACGAGCCCCACAACACCCAGAAGTGCCCGCCACCAACACACACACACACACACACACACGCACGCACGCACGCACGCACACACACAACACACACACACACACAATCATGTACACACACAAACATACACTACCAACACACACAAGCATACAAAGCAAACACACGAGTTTTATATTATGTATATAGTTCACGAAGTAGCCGTAACCTAGGTTCTCTGAATATTTTTACAAACGGCATCCATTTTAAGTATGCAAACGCAATTTTTATTAGACAATAAGAATTTGCACAGAACGATTAATATAGAAATTATACCGACTGTGATCGTAACGTAATGACTTTGATATGTAAGGGTGATAGCGACATTTATATTGCACGTGTGATGTTCATCTTAAAATTTGTTTATAATAAAGAAGTTAAATTTACGAAATTTATATTAGACATAGTACATTTTATTAAAGCCTTCAGTATGACATGCCTTTACTACCTCGTGATGCCTCCAGCGTGGACTTCCTGCAATATTCTAAACCAACGTATTTATATTCTATACCAACGTCGTTTTATCCTACACGATCGACTTTAAATTCCGTACTTACATCTTTATACTATATACCAACGTCGTTTAGATTTAATATTATTTTATTGTACAAGTTACATATACATATATATAAAAGCATGCAAAATATGTTGAACTATAACAAATGGATCGGGCCACGAGTTATCACAACATCAGAGACGGCCCTCTCCAGAAGACGTCAGATTTTTTGTAAATGGCAAGATAGCTGTATCGCTTATACATCTTAACAAGAAAGAATTAAATCAATCACATGAACTATTAGAATAATTAGGTGAAAACAAAATGAAAAAAAGAGAAAGAGAAACAAATTGAAGAAAAAAAATGCATTAAACAATTTGAAGTAAAACAAAGCGCTGAAAAAGTTTGACTGCCTTCCGTGATCGAACAAACACCTCGCTCAGTGGGAACTGAATAATGGACACTGGAAAAAAAGTGCTCAGCTTGTTCTATCGCATATCCACAATTACATCTAGGATTTTCTCTTATGTGGTTATTATGTAAGTCAGAATTTAGATTGCTACAGTTATTTCTTATGCGGCTATGATATAACTGTTCCGTTCTATTACCAAAAACAAAATACTGAGGAACTCCCGGAAGTTGATATCGATTTTTAAGATGACATTTAAAGGTGAAAAGGGTATCAATGTTACGAGTTTCTTCATTTTGTTCGTCCCAGAGTTTGACGGCTGAAGGTAATACTGATTTGGAATAGATTTCCAATCTTCTTGGTATAGATATAAAATTATTTCTATTCCTCAGAGGATAATCATTAGTTTGTTCAACCGTTGGTGGGAAAAGTTCTCTCAAGTAATCGGGAAGATTGCCATATTTGAATTTATGAACAAGAGTGAGCTTTTGAATTTCACGTCTGTTTGTAAGAGACACCCATCCTATTTCTTTTAGAAGTTTCTCAATAGAGACAAATCTTGTTAACCCGGTAACGATTCGGGCAGCATCGTATTGCATTCTTTCGAGAATACTTTTTTCATAAATGGTGCAGTTATCCCAAACAAGGGATGCATACTGTAGTTGGGGACGTAAGTATGTTATGTATATTTGGTTAAGTGTTTTACGACTGACTTTGAATTTAAGCATTCGCATTGACCCTAAGACATTTGAAGCTGTTGAAACAATGTTAGATATATGTGTATGCCAAGTACCATCATGACTGAAAGTTAAACCAAGATGTTTATGATTATCAACATATGTCAGTGGAGTATTCTCAAATCGAATTGTTGGCCTAGGCATATTTGAAAGTGAAAAAAACATTACATCTGTTTTTAACGGGTTAAATTTGACTAACCATTGCTTTGCCCAGTTGGAGATTGAATTAAGGTCATTGTTAAGGATTGTCTCCATATAAGTTGAATCATTTGAAGACATGGATAATGAACTATCATCTGCAAATAGACGGGTCATGCTTAGAAGAGATTCTTATATATCTTTCACATAGACTAGAAAGAGGAGGGGACCAAGGACCGATCCTTGTGGAACACCTGATTGGAGCCGCTTGTCTTGCGAGACAGTTGAGCCTACGAACACTCGTTGACTTCGTTCAGAAAGATAACTAGAAACCCACTTAAAGACGTTACCAGACACCCCGTACTGACGAAGTTTGAATAATAGCCCTTTATGCCACGCTCTGTCGAAGGCTTTGGAGATATCGCAAAATACCATACAAGTTGCCATTTTATCGTCAAATGATTTACAGATTTGATTGTAAATATCAATAAGCTGGTATACTGTCGAGTGACCCGGAAGAAATCCCGATTGATTTTTGTAAATTAACTTGTTATCAACATTCAAATAATTGTACAAATATCTAAATACTACGCGTTCAATTACTTTCCCGATAAAACTAATAAGTGAGATGGGCCTATAGTTAGAAGGTATGTCTTTATCTCCTTTTTAAAAAGAGGCATTACGTTTGCTTTTTTCCACAGCGTGGGATACGAATTTTCTTGAATTGATCTACATGTATTAAACAATATGCTTAAAGGTTTACATACAGACTTCGATGTTTCTTTTAACATGCGATGACTTATTTCATCTGGACCACTTGCTTTATTCACATTTAAGTTTGATAGAACATCTGTAATATCGTGTTCATTCACATGCATATCTGATAGACACGAGTTAGTTTTGGGTATAAAATTAGGAAGTTCAGTGGTAGAGTCGTCAATGGAGGATACCGATACAAAATAGTCGTTAAGTGTATTTGCCTTTTCATAGTCACTAACTGAATGCGAATTGTCATTGTTGCGCAACGGCGGAATAGATTCGCCTTTTAATGAAATTTCTTTCATAAGAGTCTTTACTAATTTCCAATATTGACGAGGGTTTGAAGAGCTTAAATCGTCGTTATATCCTATACCAGCGTCTTTATATTCTAAACCAACGCCTTTATATCCAACACCAACGTCTTTTCATTCTATACCAACGTCTTTATATTCTATACCAACGGCTTTTTATTATATACCGACGCCTTTACATTCTTACCAACGTCTTTATATTGTTTACCAACGGTTTTATATTAAAAACCAATGCCTTTATATTTCATACCAACATCTTTATATTTTATACAACGTCTTTATATTCTATACCAACGTCTTTTTTATTCTATACCAAGTCTTTATATTCTTAACCAACGTCTTTATATTTTATACCAACGCCTTCATATTCTTTACCAACGTCTTTTGTCTAAACAAACGTTGTTATATTCCATACAAACATTGTAATATCCCGTTGCTTGCTTACCTGTGTATACATTATATGAAGCAAATGTTGACTTCTCGAAGCAATATAGCTGTCATGGAGCATGACATAGCTATTTAATGATATCACAAGGAGAACACAAAATTTGACGGCTCTGTGTACAAAAAATGAACTTTGCATATAATATAAAGAGTTTTGTACCGAATATAACGAAATTTGTACAAAACAAATGTATAATGAAGTCGGTATAGGATACAAAGACGTTGGTATAGAATGTATCTACGTTCGATTAGAATACAAAAACGTTCGTATATAATATAAAGGCATTGGTATAGAATAGATTGATGTTTGTACGGACTATGATGACTTTTGTATAGAATAAAAAGTTGCTTGTATATAATATAAAGATATGGAGGAATATAAGAATATAAAATGTATTCATATATTGTATATAAAGACATTTGTATAGAACATAACGACGTTGGTATAGAAAACAATGAAATTGGTATAGGATATCACGACGTTTGTATGAAATATAACAACGTTTAACAAAAGAAGTTGGTA
This sequence comes from Saxidomus purpurata, assembly GCA_022818135.1. Lineage (NCBI taxonomy): Eukaryota > Metazoa > Mollusca > Bivalvia > Venerida > Veneridae > Saxidomus > Saxidomus purpurata. Next base: position 36,316,254 of record JAFMSR010000015.1, read on the forward strand.
TAAGATATAAAGATGTCTGTATAGGATATAATACGTTTGTACGTGATATAACAATGTTTGCTTAGAATAAACATTCGTACAGAACATAAAGGCGTTGGTATATAATATAAAGACGTTCATATAGACAAAGACATTAGTATACAGTAGAATATGACGACTTTTGAATAAAATATATGGACGTTTTAACAAAATGTATTGCTGTGAACACAGGACATCCATGCTGGAGGCATCACGAGGCAGTAAAGGAGTTCCATACATCAGTATGCTGAAAAATTGGTTTAAAGGCTGTGAAACCAGTTTCAAAAAGATCATGTTAAACTGTTTGAGTTCATATTTTACTATTTCACAAACGTTGTTTTCCGTTATGTTTGCTTTATGGTTCGACCCGCCTGAGTGTGGAATAGATAATAACTTCATGACAATTCTAAAAAAATAGGTTAATACAATTTAACTGTTTGCATTTCTCAATCAGTTGTATTATTGATATATATGTATATGTGAACAGTAGCAAATCAGACCTGAAGGTAAACAATATAGCCTGCCAGATATTACTGGTGTGATACGACTTGGGTGAGTTGCCGGCACTAGCACAGCTCGGATGTGTATCTAAATATAACCTTACTTTCCGTAGGCTAACTGCATAGACTCCTCACTTCCAAAAAATAGATTACCCTTGAGGAAGGCACTCCAACAGCGGTAAATAAAACGCAATGTTTCCGGAATAAAACTGACATATTTGACCTATATATCTCATATAAATAATGATATAGATGTCTTCTTTATAGATTTATAGTTCTGGCTTTCTTTTACAATTTCAATTTTGCAATCGAGTTATGCTATTGCATGACTTTTTTGCTGGCTCAGCCAGTAAATTATATTTAAATGGATAGGCTAGTCAAGAAAAATTAGACTTTGATCAGAGAAACAGAATGTTTAAAGAATTTCTCAAATCCGAGTATTATGAAGATATTGAAGATTGAAATTTCCGAAATGGAGGATTATGGAGTTGGCCATTTTGAGGTTGTGGTGTCATAGTTATCTAATTAAATATTTACGCAGGTTATACTGCTTAGTCAAAAACAGCAGCTTCAAAAATATATTAAAACATCGTAACCTTCATGACACATAATCAATTTATGAATTTAAAGATGAAAATCAATCATGAACATTTGTTTAAATTGGGTTCAAAATTAAATTTTGAAAAAGGGGCCTGTCCCATAGTTCGTTTAATTTGCACATTAACTAAATCTTTGATTTCTTATAACTCTTCTTAGTCTTTCAACAGCTCGTCAATTTCATCCATAGTTATATTCTGACTTGCGTTCACCTTACATGTTTATTGCCAGGATGTGACGCATCTGACTTGAATAACGCTGATGTCAATCCCCTCATAAATTCCTCCGGGTTGTATGCAATTGTGAGCTGCAATGCAAATTACATATCTAACGTAACAACAGATAAAACCAATGTGGTTTCAGAAGAAACATTGACCTGTGGCAATGATGGAAAATGGATTCCTCACATTGATTGTGTTTATTCAAAGAGTAAGTAACAGAAACAGTGTAATTTGTACAAATTTCAACTATGCTTTGGGTATCTGGTGTGTTTCTTTCTCATGAGATTTTGATTTATTCCGCAGTCGCAATGCCAAACAATGACAAAATAATTCACATGATTGCTATTGGAACGAATTTCGCCTGGAGAGAGTTTATTAAACAGCTGTTAGCTTTCTACTCTAACATGTATGTATTGATTTTGAAATATTCATATTTTGCAAATGCATTGAGTTAATAAAATATTATTTAATCTAAACTAATATTATGATTTCTCAATTTTTTCTTAAAACGTTAACGTGTACACAACGCCCACTTATGTTTGATCCTAATGTACAAATCTCACTAGCAGTAACAACTGTGATTTTGAACTGTTTTCAGACTTGTTTAATTTGGCCTTGAAGAAACCAACATCTCAGAGCTCAGTTATGGAGGCTAAAACTTCAGAAAAAGGAACAGATGGTATATGGAATCCCAATATGGCTCAAGGATCTTGTGTCCATACAGACCCATTCAACCATGAGAGAGAAGCATGGTGGGAAGTCGATTTGCAACAGATACATTCCATCCAAAGAATAAACATATTAGTTCGAAAGAGTGGTAATATATAATGACACTAAAAAATTTAAAAGGTCGCGCGAGCAAATATTTTAAAGTGTTTGTTTTTAAGGACAATATTTTAACTTTTCAGTTTTTAATTATATGCTCGGACTTAACCGACAGGCAACTTGAATATCTTGCTGGATAGCTGCGTCAGGTTGATGCGTTTCATCAAATATCATTGTTTTTTTGGAAACTTTCTACCGTTAAATATTCTCTTTTACAATGTAAGCAGATAAATCGGTTATTTGTTCCTCCCGAAAGTTAGGAAAATGGAGTTACGACATTTTAACTCTGCAACGAATACTTGTTTCTACTTTGGAAGTAACTCTTTACCACTGTGCTCGTTCGTGCCACGTACGGCAACGTAAATTGAAACATGCTTCATTGATTTTTTTTATACGTGGTGAAGTATTTCAATGTAGACCATCCCGCGTGTTACCGTAAAGGAAATCGATATATTTATAGATCAATTCCCTTCAAAGAAGATTTATTGTGCATTTGCACAGGCAATCTAAATGAAATGCTTTATTTCTGCTGATCATCCATATTTTAGCATTTGTATTTATTTACATTTCCCGTAATGCGATCGGAAACTGTAAGAAATCCTATCATGAGCGGGCAAAAAAGAAAGGAAAAAAAAAAAAACAAACAGGGAAGTGGGGGGGGGGGGGGGGGGGGGGGGGGGGCACGTACCAAAAGGGGGGGGGGGGGGGGGGGGGGACACAGCTCCCCCCCCCCCCACACACACACACAAAAACACACATATCTATTCACACAACATTTATTATGTGTCACATGTGTTTAAAACAACATGTACACACACTAGCATACAAAGCAAACACACGAGGACAAAAAGAACAATTAAAAGGAAAGGGCACCGTGGGGGGCACCGTTCAGTGGCAGAAAACACCACTGGGGAGCTAAACCGGTTTATGGTGCGCACCCAACCGAATATAACGTACATTTATTGGTCAATGTGTTTAAAAAAACGGGGAAACAACGTGTAAAATATTAGTAGTTTTTCCCGGGAATAGTTACAGAATTATCACCTACAGTATCAACAAATTATGTATAATATTTTAAAGGCCAATGTATAATATTTTCAGTATAAATGTTAGTTCGGGCGTTGGGAAGAGTCGTAACTTCAAGACCTTTCTGGTGCATATGTTATAACATTAGCAGTCTTTCGTCACCACGCTTAGAAATAAGCATAAAACTTACATAAGTAATATCGTGCTAAGTATTATGCTACATTCGTTTAGTATGTAAATACTGTAATCAATACTAGTAACTTCGTTTTAAAAAGTTTTTAAATATTTTTGTAGTCTCGTATGCACCTGCATTTAGAAAAGTAACTGCCACAGTTGGGAATTCTTCAAATCCAACGGATATTTGCGGTCAAGTGTATGATGGTCCAGCCAGTCCTGAAGAGATAGTAGAATTCTTATGCTCAATAATAGGAAGATACGTCAGATTGAGCAAACCTTACTTTCACAATTCAAAAAGCCTTCAACTATGTGAAGTTGGCGTTTATGGACATTGAAATTCCGTAATTGTATTTCGTTTTGAAGTTCCATTGAAGCAGAAGAATAATTACTTTTCTGGCAGTTTACGTCTAGCGAAATAACGAAATATGGTAAGAAAAGCACGTTGTTTACGACGTAAATGCATTTTAATGACGTTGATTCGAATTGCGAGAAATCTTTTGACAGCCATGTACATGTACATGTATTTTATGTATTATGTCACATTAAAAGAACAGAATCTGATGTTGTAACGTATTGCTAAGTATGTATAATAGTTCTGCTATCTGTTTGATAATTTCGGTGAAGATCTTTGTTTACACCAGTGTATGATACACACCATCAGACCAAGAACACAAAGTTTCGATGTTCGGAATTTAGTTATTCTTGATTGCTTAACTCATGTAAAGTGAATGACGTATCATTTGTAGATTTCGACTTCAATTTCATAATACTTTTTGTTCACATGTGAATATATTGAACGAATCAACCGATTCCAAGACAACTGCACCGACACTTGCAAGGCCTTAGTTTTATTGTGTTTTACGAATTTGATATGTATACTAGTCATGTACATTTGTATTAAAAGTTGAATTCTGTACACGGAATGAAAATGCGTAAATGTAGTTCGGGGTTGGGAATTTTATGAGCAACTTTTGGACTAAAATGAGCTGCTAATTGCCTAAGGAGTATGTCTTAAATTTAAATTCATTCAGTATGTAAATATTGTAATCAGTACTAGTAACTTTGTTTTAAAAATTTTTTAAAAATTTTTGTATTCGACGCTGCACCTAGATTTCGAACGAGTAACCGCCACAAGTTGGAAATTCCTCATAACCCACGGAAATTGCGGTCAAGTGTATGATGGTCCAGCCAGTTCTAAAGATAGTAGAATTCTTAGCTCAGTTATGGGAAGATATGTCAGATTGAGCAAGCCTAACGTTGGACATTTCAAGTTAGTCTTGAATTATGTGAAGAAAGCGTTTATGGAAATTAACATTTCCGTAATTGTATTTCGTTTTGAAGTTCCATTGAAGCAAAAGAATAATTTATTTTCAAGTAGTTTACTTGCAGAATAATAAAGTAATATGGTAAGAAAAGTCATTGTTTACCAGGTTAATGCATTTATAATGACGTTAGCGTGCGAGAAATCTTTTACAGCCATGTACTTGTATTCTATGTAATATGTCACATGAAAAGAACAGAGTTGTAACGTATTGCTAAGTTTGAATAATAGTTCTGCTATCTTTTCGGTGAAGTCTTTGTTTACACCAGTGTATGATAACACCATCAAACCGAGTATACAAAAGTTTCGATGTTTGGAAGTTAGTTTAATTCTTGATTGCTATAGCGCATGTATCGTGTATTCATTTGTAGATATTGCAGATTTCGACTTCAATATCATAATAAATTGTGTTCAATATGTGAATCCTGGGACTATTAAAAGACGTAAAGACACCACTACCGACACTTGCAAGGGACTTAGTTTGGTCGTGTTTTACGATTTTGATATGTATACAGTTATGTACATTTGTATTAAGAGTTAATTCTGCACACGGAATGAAAATGTCTCAATAGTTGACATTTTATGACATTTTGACGAAAATGGCTTGCAAGTGCTAAGATGTACTTGACCACTTTATTACTTTAAACTAATTTATTTATTCCCGAATTCGAAGCAAGTTCTCACAACTTGGACTAATCACTTCTAAGACTTATTCCAGACGGGATCAACGTGGAAGAAAGAGAAGCAATGTTGAATTTTATTCTGCATGATATAATTATATTTTCTCTCTTTACTGGATAATAATATATTATTATTTAAAGTCCCAGGATAACATTTACAAGTAGCTCTCATTTTATCCAGAAAGGTGTCTTTCTGATAGAAATGACCTTTATTTGTGCCAAAAACATTCCTAACTTTGCTTTTTAAATCGATAAGTACATATTAGAAACATAGCACAGTATTTTATTCAATGATATTGCAATATTACTATATCAATAAATTCAAAGTGATCCTGGGACTTAAAAAGCCATGTAAAAACATTAACTTGGACCCTTTTTGTTAATCACTGCCTTTGTGTATAAATGTTGAAGTATTATGTTAAAACGCAGCCTACTTATGATATTACATATGTAATAATATTGTCACTAATCTTCATATACATAGTAGCAATATTCAATGTGTTAGATATGTGTATGTATGTGCCTAATCCATATCACAATGAATTCAGATCTATTAATATTGTACTAAACTGACAAATTACTGTACATTTACATATATGTAGTAATACTTTCAAACTCTGATTACAAACACTTTCAACCTTTTTTGTAGAATTACCTTTGTGTATTTATGTTGAATCATTATGTCAAAATACCTTATGAAAATATGTATCATAATTGTCACAAATCTTCATCTCCATTTGCGAATCCGTATCTACAACCTTTGATAATCATGAAAGAAGAACACAGTGTGGTCGTAAGCTATTTTCCAGTCTGCATTACATTACACGTGCGCATAAGCATGCTCATTTTCTCGCTTTTTTATGGATACAGCAAGCCAAAGGCTTAACTAACCAACAAAATGCATGTTGAAATGGTAGGGAAAATTTGTATAATCCATTGTCCCACTCCCTTCTTAATAAACAAACATATTGTTGCGCACATAATTATGAATATGGTAATTAATTTTACAAGCCGACGAAACTGGATAGCGTGTAAGTTAATTTTTAAAAATGTCCGTTTTCCTTATCAGCGTCATTTCACGGAGACACCTTTTTATATGCGCATACTAATCTAACGTAAGTTTTATTAAGGGGGCCGCCTGCTTATAAAAAACGAGAAAAGGCGGGAAGAATCCGAGTACCAGAGACACCTTGCGGCACATTTTTTTGCGCGAATACATTACACAAAGTTGTCTCTATTTTTTTCGCGGGGATAAGCAAAATCCTGTCTAAATGATTAAAGTGCGCTAGTGCAGTTTGTCCTTTCCTCACAGAAAAAAGAATTTTGATATAGCCATAGCTACATGTACATCTCTCACGTATTCAAATTTAACATCGCGGAGAGATACGGCATTGTTTTATCGGAGAAGCTGACATCACGCAAATAGATAATTCCGGGAAAATAGAATTTCACATACGTTATGTGTTAAATCGGAAAAAAAATCAGCCCATCACGTAAATACCTTTAATTTGTAGATTATTGGACAACAGTGACTGAATTAGGTATTTTAAAATTAAAAGTCCGACCTTATATTAGGCCAGACATTAGAAGTCCGCTTTACAATTTTGTTTCTCTTCAAAGCCCAGGCTACTCACCTTAACTTGAAAAGATTCCACACACGACCACCTTTTAGTTAAGTACCTTTTAATAAGTTGTAGGTTAAAATTGTAAGTGTGCTTACAAGTCAAATCGCCAATTCTGTTGGTGCGAATGTCGATACAAAACGGTTGCGGATGCGGTTTCAAATTTATGTGCAAATGGAGACACGGAAACACAACATGTCATGTTTTGTTTTCAAAATAGAAGCAAAACCTACATATTTTGAAATATATATAACCCAAATATAAAAGTCATTGATAGTTTTTTTTTTTAAATCACTTACAGAAGAGATTCTTCAGTGATGATTTTGATCATTTAAGAAAAGGTTTAATGTTTATTTCCAGTGAAACGACCTCATTTGTAGTAATACCAGTATAGCACTGCACCCTACTATGTTTACATTGTTTGACATGTATAGAAGACACTTTTTCATTTTGAAGACATGATTAGTTTTTCTCTAATTTTCCACATTCATTTACTTAAAAGAGTTGCTTATGATTTGGAAAATATTATGAGTTTAATGTAGCTATATCCCTATTTCCCTCCTGGAAACACGCGCCTTTGAAAGTGTCATATGTAACAAGTGAGTGTATATATGATTAGGCATTTAGTCCAATAACGGAGCTATGTCATAAACAGCCACCGGTAAGTCAACCAACATGTAGTATGTTGAGCACGTGGCACCTAGTTTTCATGAAAGCCCCTGGTTACCCAATAAGCCCTGGTTTCCGGGCGAAATAAGTGATGCCCCCCCCCAAGTGCCCCCCCCCCCCCCCCCCCCCCCCCCCCCCCCCCCCCCCCCCTCCCCCCCCTTTCCCCCCCCCCCCCTGGTTTCCCCTTGTCTCTTTTTTTCCCCCCCCCTCCGTTTCTGGTATCAATGTAGCGCTATTTACGCCGCTTCCGTAGATATCCTATCATTTCAATGAACTAAACACCATGTCCTTTCATATATAAATGCAGTCCCTTTGTTAGCCTCTTCTCGTTGCAGCAACGAAGTCCTGTGAGATCAGTACTGTATCTGGAATCACTTCACCTTCTTGATACATCACCACTGAAAAGAGATTGATCGTGTAATTTAAAAAATGTTGAAATGATGCGTGTTATTACTAGTATGTTTTGTTGTCATTTTGTTGTATATCACATGCTTTATAATTTAAATAATAAATGGTTGTGAACATGGCATCTTTTGTCTTAAGTGTTGTCTAAATATGGTGAACTTTGACATCTTGAATGTAAAAATGCCCTAATAAGCTATCAACTAGACACCCTATCGGTTAATTTTCATGTTATTGTTATGTTACCGAAGCTGTATTACTACAACGTTACATGATATAGATAACGGTGGACGTGACAGAAGAATCATGATGCTTTATTTTATCAATGTATAGTTTAAGGGTAAATTACAAGCAATGATGACCCTATATCTCTCTTCTGGATACCATTGTCCTTTGGTCGCGAGTCCGAAACAAAGGGGAGAAAGCTGTGATTTTCAAGTCAGAAATGCAACCAGTGTTTTAATGAAAGCAAAAACCCACCAATTTCAAGGTCATCAATACAAAAAAAAAACCATTGAAACTCGTTAAAAAATGCACACATGGTAAAATTTCATAATTTATCTTAAACAGGAAAGACGGTTGACAGGTCGCAGTATAGGTCATCCAAGGTAAATGCAAAACTTTACAAATTTCACCAATGAAGCTTCAAAAACAAAAAAGAAGGCTCCACTTTCTTAATGCGTTAAAGTATTTTATTTTTCATACACTGTAAAGTTACACAAACATTACTAGTCTATACATTCCACCAACTAATAAGCCTGCCCAAAAGTATTGTGATGTATATGATTAAAAAGTTCAAAACTTTTAATAATGTAAAGTATTAAACCCTGGCCATAACCTTGGTTGAGAACAAAGTCTTGATTAACTTTAAGTCATTTCAATACCGTTGTCAACACAAATTCTATCATAGAATATATTACGATTCTACAGTTCTTACAATGCTATAATATTACAATGTTACGATGCACAATGGACACAGCATGATAAATGCTAAACAAAACAGCATAACGGACAAGACGGACGGATGTTAAGACGGACTTACTTCGTATGAGCTTTCAAATTTCACCGCTTAAATAACTTGGTGACTGCTCAGTGACGAGAACGCGAGTGCCGTTTTATTTTATTTTATTTGAAGCAAATTTTATAAAGGTCCGTCCATGAGTGTATTTATATTAGCTTGTATTCTTGGATGAGACCTCGGCCTGTCTCCTACCATGCCTATACCTAACAAAATTTGTCTGGGTCCAAAAAAGGAGAGATTTTTCTGACTGCAATTTCCAGTCAGTTTTAGCCAAACAATGAATTTGATTGGTTGCCAAAAAGTAGGTCAATTGCGGTGACCAATGAGATTTGTGTGTGCGATTGACCTAGTGAGTGCCGTTTCAATTGGCCACCGTTTGTTTTATAGATACCGATTTGTGTCCACGTGATCCAAAAGAACCAATGGATGGAGTCCCAGAAAAAGGGGTGTGTGCCATTGAACCAATAAGACACAGTCTGGTGACCGGCCACCAATGAAATTGGTGGACGGTGAACGGCAGGCAAACCAAGCTGCAAGACACTTTCTGTGATTCCAACCATCGTCTTTTGTCAAGACGAGTACCGAGTAATGATAACTATTATATACAAACAAACGGTATAAATAGCATTATTTGCCTAATAACAACTATTTTGATATGCAACACATTGATAAAAGATACTGGTTTTGCAATTATTACAAACACAAGTGACTGAAAGTTACCGGTCACAGACGTTCAAATGGGAACTGTCCGTTCACATGAGCAAATCATGAAATGAAACTATAATACTTCAAATAACACAAAGTTTAGGTATTTCTGAGACAATATTATATTATTAGATAGTATTTAATACCAAGGATAGCACAATAAAGAGCAAGCTCTTATTTTCGTTGAGGTCCTTAGCATTGGTGGCATATCATAGAGAGACAATGGTTAAAACATCTTATTACATTAATTTGTTTTCAAGTAACACATACTATAATTATAACAACAGAATATTGCATTACTTTATCACATAATTTATAACATTGGTACAAATAATATTGAAAGGCTTGATCATTAACAAAATCACTACCTCAAAAAATGATATAAAAAAACAGTCGAAAAACTGTTTAACATGCGCTAATAAATATGTAATGAAAAGTAGCGTCTATAAAATATCTAAAAAATGGAACAACACTCCTGAGCCGAAACTTATACGTGAACATTTCACTGTAAAATGAATTTGTTAAAACCAAAGATTACATACATGTACATTGTACTATACACTAAGTGACTTTTGATGGCTTCCTTAACTCCCTGAAATGTTTTAATTCCAGTGATTTTCACATGAAGACTGTTCCAAATTTTTGAACCAATGAAACTAAACTATTTAGAACAAGACCTTTTGATCTCGTGAATACAATAGTCTAGTACTGTATGATGGATCAACAAATATCAAATATCTTACTTAGTTTTGACTGCAAGTATGATCATTCGAGCGTAATTCTGAAATTCATGGCAGTATTTAAATAAAATAATAAAAATTGCCAAGGATATTTTCGAAGGTACATATGTAATAATAGACTTCACCATTTCTAAGAATAGCACTGTCACATCAATTCAAAACACATTTCATTGTTTTATCATTGTTGATTGTATCTTGTTTGGATTATATAATTATGTCAATAATTACGTTAGACACTAGAGTTTTGTCCAGGTTCTGACTCCATCAGTATGATGGCCAAGCTCTGTAATTACCGTTTAGGTGATTTTTGTCGTTCTTCACTTCTTTTCATATATGACCCAATAACGCGCAAGATATTAGTAAAGTGATGAAAATAAAATGGTAAAATGTCCCTTACAAAACATAACATTTAATTTGATTTATTGTATAGTGTAAAGAGGCATTTGCTTCGTTGAAACCTATCAGAGAAACTGTAATTTTATATCACAAATAGGTATATCGTGAGTTACTTGTTAATATGCACGTTCATTAGGCCTGCCTACCAAGGAATATTTTTTTCTTGTTTTAGGACTTCTGTATTATTTTTCATTACTGCTTCAAGTTTGTTTGTATCAAATTATAAGAACGTACAAAGAACTTATGTGACCCAACGACACTTTTTGGTGTTTTATTAAAAAATCAGTTATCAGTTATCTAAATTTATATCTCTCATTTTCTGAAACATTATAACTTGTAATTCAGTTAAAATAGCATATATGAGGTGCACTTATTCTTTATGTCTTTATCATGTAAAATGAATGTATGTTAAATTAACTGCTCTCAATGAAACAAATATATATATATATATTTGTAATCACCTTTAAAGTATTGCTTGTTTTATCGGTCGCGTCACATTATGTCAGATGCACATTACTACAATAACAGTACTGTATATGGATATATGTTCCATACTATATAGTCAACTCATATCTTAAATGATTTCTTTTAAATTTTATAGCAATAAATGTAACGTTTGTAGATAAGATTTAAGAGTTGTCTTAGCGTGTTTATGTTTGGATATATCATGTTTTCTGCATGACTTTTCGTAGGTTCGGGGGGGCTCGTTTTGGGGAGGCTGCGTTTTTGGTACGTGGCATTCCCTGTTTGATATTATTTTTGTTTTTATTCGGCTCATTTTCTTGTGAAATCAGTCGATAACTAGATGTAATTGTTATGCTTCTAACTAAGTTTGACGATATTAAATGACATGGTGTTTGAGAAGAAGTCAATTAAAGTGTGAACGACCGACGACCGGTCCTCCGATTCTCTCGGAACGTATTTAGAAATGTCCGATTTCTTTGTAATAGATGTCGTACATCTCTTCACCTTCTTTCTTTTCCTTCATGTCTTTTATTTCCGTGCATGACATACATATGCTTATAAAACCCCACTGCACACGATATTCCAGGACACAGTTGCAGGAGGTGTATGCTGGACTGGCATGTCAAAATAACCAAAAATAGTATTTAATTCATATGTCTTACCTTTCCAACACTCTGGAACATTATCCCACGATCCACTTCAGTGTCTTAGAACCTATTAATACTAAAGCCACTGTCACATTCAACAACTTGTGTATCACCAACAGAAAACATATTTCCGACCAAGTTTTCCATTAGCTACTTCCGGATAACCACATTCCAAGTCTAATAGAAAGAAAAATCAAAATAAAATTAAGCGAGATAAAACAATAAGTCCCACTATGCAATATCATGGAAATATAAGGATATTAACTCATACTTTTGTCTGCCTGTCTGTTATCAGCGCCGTTCGTGAGATTTTCTTGAAAGTTCACTTGGCAAAAGAAGTTATTGTTATAAATAGTACATGTATTACTATTATTTTTAGTATTATCATCAGTATTATAATTATTTTTTTTAATTATTTTTACTATTAAAATTTTAATTATTATCATTATGTTTTATTATTTTTTATTGTTGTTGCTGTTGTTGCTGCTGATGATGCTGCTGATGCTGATGCTGCCGTTGTATTGGAAAAATGCTATTTGAAAATATTGAAAGTAATGTTCGTTTCCAAGCGAGTCGATTTTGCTGATATGCCATCAGATGATTTTCAATCACTTTATCTTCTTGAGAGCACCAAACTAGCTCTAAATCTTCAATAGTAAAAATATTGTATTTGTAAGTCCTTATCATCAAAAATGCAGAGATGAGAGTATCCTAATAGATTTTTTAACATGTACATTCGAAGGATATTAGACAATAAAATGAACAGGTCAAAATCAACCTATTTGGATATTCGTATTTCTGCAATGAATACTGTGATGAATAGAACGTATAAATACACAGATTAAAGCCCCAGTATCACTTTGAATTTACTGATATAGTAACATAATTGTTTTTGATAGGATAATGAAAGAACCATGTTCTATTCACTCTAAGACAATGTTGATATATGCCTTTCTTTCATATTCCAGTTTTTTCTTCAAGAAAAAATGTTGCCAGAAAGCCTTTCATATTTTTGCAATATCATTGAAAAAAATATTGCGCTATGCTTCTAATGTGTATTTATCGATTTACAAAGCAAAGTTAGAATGTATTTTGTACAAATAAAGGTCATTTCTGTCAGTAAGACATTTTTCTTGATACAATGAGATATACTTGTAAATGTCATTCTAGGACTTTAATCTTACTATTGCTTTTAGTTTAAGAGTCAGTTTGATGCTCCGGCACAGATATTGCAATTGAAAATCTGAACGTTCAATGTACATTTTAACATGTACAATCGAGATTCAGACAATAAAATGTACAGGCAACCATCAACCCGAACAAAATTTCGCTTCTTTGCAAGTTTGATAGTTAGGACGTATAAATAAATACATAATTATTACTGTTGTTTAACTTTTAGAAACAGTTTGGCGCTCTGGCGAAAGTGCAGCGATTACAAATCTGAATGTTCATTTTACATTTTTAACGTACATTCAACGGGTTTTGGACATTCGAAAGTACAGATCAAAATCAAAACAGACGGATATTTGCCGCTCGGCGATTATTCAGACGGCCCATATTTAATAGAGATTAAAATGTATGTGCAACAAATTACCAAAGTACATGTTGACATGGATATTCGACGGATGTTAGACCTTTGAATGTGCATGCATAAATAAACCGTGATGAGGTTCGCGGCGTGTTGTGTGCTGTTTTAAGCTCCCTGTGGTCTGTAAATGAAACTTTGTATTGAAACAATGGGAATATCCAATATGCAAAATGATACGTAGATCGGGTATTTGAATATCCAATATTCAATTATTTCTTTTTCACCTTCACCGGTATAAATGTTTTCGGAACGTATGAAATATACAAAGAGTTTTAAGTCAATGAAGTCGATCGGAAACATCCCAAGAGTTACATGTATTTAATTGCAATTACAAATAAAACAATTATCTGAAATCTTTTTTGTTTTTCTGCTGTAATCAAGTGTTTACCTTTCATTTCGCATTTTCCATTTCCATCACAATTTTGCTCGTCGCTACATTCTTCGTTACAGGTAGTCTTGATTAAAATATCACTTGGCATTTAAACATAAGTACGCAAATATATCCCATATCTAAATGGAATTTCGAGTTAAGAGCAGTTTTATTAAGTAAAAGGTATCATTAAGTTTTCAAAAATGCTCACCCAACCATCCAAACCTCCTTATTTCTTTTCTAAATGTTTACATAATTTGTTATATACTTCGAAGATGTTTCCATGTTTTACTTTTGTTCGTTCAGTCGTGACTACCATAGAATTCGTAGAGGTTTTTGAGTGCATAGTGGTAGTAGTTGCTTTCGTTTCTTCTTGAAGTTAATGTATTCGATTCTTATATTCAGACACGGATTTAATGTACTTAAAGATTACATTGATTCAAGACTTGAGAACGATACCGAGTCAAGTATAAATCATTCTTGGGGTTGTGTTTACCGTTACAAAGTTTACTTTGAATGATGCCAGTGAAACATAAACCTGTGTTGTCAACATACGGGTAACTGTCAATTCCAAGACAGAAGCTCTTGATTTAACTTGAATGAATGTACAATTCATTGCTCAGGTTAATGTTTTCCGTTTTGTGTCAGTGAATTTCTTACAAAACTGTTGTAATGACATATTTTGATATTTGACCTTATCCTTAACATTTTACCACATATCTATAAATATTCGTGCGTATATCTAGCCCCGTGATTATCAAACTTTGCTCATGCTTGACTCAGTACCATGTCCAAATTTTAAATCAATATAACATTACTGTATAAAATACATTTTTAATGAAATGTGTCTAACGTGCTTTGTATAAAAATATCAAATATCAAATTATCAATAATGGATAACTTTGTTAGTACATCTGGCTTTAGAATAACTTTTAATAAAACGCAAGTGATATATTGACTCGCTCTAAAATTCCTTCAAATCCAAGTTTTAACTAGACTAGAGAATTACTAGCTCTTCGTTATTGGGAATAAAATTTCGTGTACATGTAGACCTAGGGAAATTGTTTACTCTATATTATGACGATAAATTAAAAGATATCTTAAACTTTTGGAAAAGAAGATATATCGCTACAATTGGAAGAGTTACAGTTATAAATAGTCTCGTACTGCCATCATTTTCATGAATAATTTCCACCTTCAATTTTTTATTGGAAAACATTCGCCATTACAAATAGACTCTTGAAAGACATTTGGCACTGTTTTGTTAAATTAAGGTAGTTCAAACCACATTCTAATAATACCAGTAGCAGGGAAACCAGAATCCAAAATCCCTCACGGGAGGGAAAACAGTCCAAATCTTAAAGTATATTGGGAGGTAAAACAGTCCAAGTCGAAACGTGCACTGATGATTAAAGTAAATTATATACAGGGACGTGAAGCACACCGTGACTGACTTTAATGTTTAAATGACAGCCACCTGGAGCGTAATGTTGAAATACTTGCTTCATATTGTTACATGCCTCATCACATCCACTACAATAAGGTTACAATTGATCAGATAATCAGTTGTCATCTTGCGTTAGAGTTCTGGGTTTGAATGCTTTATTTTGCACTACGTTATTCGTTTAACACAATAAATGGATAATAGTTTAAAGACTAAAGACAACTAACGTATTATTTATGAGGAAACATATTCAGGATCACATAAATACGTTAGAAAATCAGTTGCAAAATGCAAATACGTCTGTTCGTTAAACATAAACTTAATAAATATCGAATTCAAATCACGCGCCAGTAATCATTTTTACATCTGTCTGCTCTATTACACAGGTTATCTAATATGTTAATACACATACATACAATAGTTTTATAACAGATTTATATTCTGTTTTGCTTTTACAGTATTTATTACATATGTGATATTTATTTATTTAGATTTGATTTAAAACTTTTAGCATATCCTTTGATATTAAAAAAAGGAACACCAAAACATATAAAAATGATCAAAATTTCGTCTTTGCAAAATCATAGTGATGAACTCCTAAATAATTCTTTCACAGTTCATAAAGTGTAAAATATAATACAATCGATATTGTGCTGGAGAAACAGACGTTTTACTTTCAAACTTATGTAAAAGAATTTATAATGTGTAAGCTATGGTATTTTTGATTTTGAGCTATATAATGTAAGGTCGCATTATTTAGCATTTCAACTTCTGCCTTTTATGAAGCCTGGTCACTTGATTAGTTACAATATTTGTTAATGTTAAAGATTGGTTTGAACAAGTTCCCTTTAATGATAATATGTATGTAGATATCAATCCCTGGAAAACATGAGGCAAAATTTCATAAACTAAAACCTGTTTATGTTTAAATCATTCAAACTGTATTGCCAAACAGGAGGGAAAATCACTTTTACCACATTCATTTACACAGAGGCATTGTTTGTAACATGAGGTATTTACTAAAATATCAGAGAAATTTACTGAAAACTTAAACCGTTGTTGGATTGAAGTAAACATTAATATTAATTATAAATGGAAGCAAAAGTAGAAACTTTCATATTTCAGTGCACAAAATGCGGTTATTACATTGTACTTTTTGTTTTGGAGAAATGTTTTGCATCATTTTCGAGTATGGCATACACAGGATTATTATTCCAACAAATGCGTATGCTGTGAAGAAATATTTCAGGAAAGAAGAACATTTTTGAGTCATCTTAAACATAATCTATGGACAAAACTGATGTAGAGCGGAGGACTTTAGAAGCTATAAAAATATAAGCATTATAAATAAGTAAAGTATTACAATACTTTGAGTTGATCGACATCTCATTTACCAATTGGTATTGGAAGAGTTAAGACATAATTTTAAAAGGCGATGGATATATTTAGAAAACCCGTTAAATCAAGGAAGAGGACCTTTAAGAGGAACCGATCTCGTGACAGAAAAGATCCTTGATCCGAAATGTATATACGCATGGTCATACCTCTAATAATTTAAAAGCATTCAAACCCAGAACTCTAACGCAAGATGACAACTGATTATCCGATCAATTGTAACCTTATTGTAGTGGATGTGATGAGGCATGTAACAATATAAAGCAAGTATTTCAACATTACGCTCCATGTGGCTGTCATTTAAACAATAAAGTCAGTCACGGTGTGCTTCACGTCCCTGTATATAATCTACTTTAAGCATCAGTGCACGTTACGACTTGGACTGTTTTACCTCCCAATGTACTTTAAGATTTGGACTGTTTTCCCTCCCGTGAGGGATTTTGGATTCTGGTTTCCCTACTACTAATACCTTATTTTCTACTTTTTAAAGGTTTATGTATAGGCCGCATAGCTGTTTGCTCGTTAAACTGCACCTTTTTTTAATTAAAGCATACCATTTATTCATTTCCGAACTTTTTTAACATTCAACGAAAATGTATGCCAAATTGTGGTAAACAGTGAACGAAAACGTATACCAAACTTCTTACATTTTTGTAATTCTTAATCTACAGTAAAATTAGTCGTATTTATATTGAGTTTCTCATATATTATGACAAAAACACTATTATCTTTTATATATTTGAAGTAATCGTCATTGTTTAGGCCTACTTAACCTCGTACAAACTGGATCAATTTTACCTGGAAATTCCTCCTGGCATATCACCTACAATATAGCCAATTTAAATGGTCAATATCAAGACCGAAAATTTCTATTTTCAAAGAAAAAAGCAGCAGTTCTTGCTATGGAAAGGGTCGTAACTCAGTGACCTTCTTGCCTATTTTCAACAATATTAGCAGTCTGATACAACATCCGTCCCCATAGACCGCTTAGAAGAAACATGTTAGTTATAACAGTAATATCGAAATTACGATTTTTCTTAGTATATATGTTTATATGGTTACTAGTATCACGATTAACTATGCATTATAATAATTATTATTGCATTTTTATGAGTAGAAATATCTCAGTTTTATAATTATTATAACAATAATACGGTTCGTCATAACGAGAAATGTCCGTCCGCTTTGTTTTAATTTTTCAGAATATTATGCTAAATATTTCAACAGGTAAACACCACAATTGGTACTTCCACAAACCCAACTGATATTTGCGGTGCAACGTACGTTGGTCCAGACAGGTCTGAAGAGATGGTAGAATTCATATGCACAATTACGGGACGTAATTTTAGTGGTCCCCTAAACCTCGTAGTATGTGGGGTTTATGAAAATTGACCTTTTTGTCAATGTTTCTTGTTTTGAAATCCT
>JAFMSR010000015.1:36335007-36352104 GCA_022818135.1 Saxidomus purpurata
CCTCCATGATTGTAAGTTCTCTATTCAATGCGATTCTTAGTTCTTCAATCATCCAGTTATTGTCCCCGTACACTCGTGCAAGATTCTTTCTGATTTCAGATGGCATTTTATCAAGAATTATTGGTACTAACAGGCTTCCGTAGTTTTCTTGACCCTGTCCCATAGATTCCAAACCACGAATATATGTTTCCATTCTATCATGAAAATTTCGTAAACTACTTAGAGTGTTACATGGAGCTGGTAACTGAATAAGGGCTTGCATTGTAGCATGTGTAATTTTGTGTTGCTGACCGAATCTCTAACGAAGCAGGCTTAAAGCTCTTGGATAATTAGCATTGGTTAGTGCAAAACCATCAGTCGCACGGGCTGCTGCGCCCTCGAGCTGTGACTGTAGATAACTAAACTTCTGCGAGTCTGTGAGGATAACATTCAGATGAATAGATGATTCAAAAGCATCCCATTAAATGTTGGTAATGATAACTTGGGCAGTCTGTGAAACTGAGAAGAAGTAGAATGCAAATTACTTACAGTTTGACTAAAAAAGGAATGTGCATTCACATTTAGCTGTGACTCTGTAGATGTTGACTGTGTGACTCGGGAAATATACGTTTTTGTGGCGTTCTCGGATCTCGGTTCCTGCTGATAACGAAAATCTTCCAAGTGTCTCAGTCTGATATTAATGTCCTGCATATATATCTCCGTTTGCATGATTTCCTCGTGCATCACATTCGCGTCGATCTGCCCTGCAATCTTCTCGTTTAAGGACTCTACATACTTCAGCTTCGTCTCAAGCGAATCCAGAATTGTGTTGTATTCAATTAGCGAAAAATTCTCTTCTCAGGCTTTGATTTTCGTCAAATAATGTTCTATTACGCTTTTCTGTGCGACTCTCTGAGATATCATCTTCTGTAAGTTCATATTTGTAGTTTGTCACGGCACCAATGGCATTCACCAATCACCTAAAGGCATTCATCAGATAGTCAATGTAGAGAGATACAGCAAATATTCTAAACTTCTACGTGCGTCTGCCTATGTACTTAGATTCATTACGAATTGCAAAACACCGAAAACGTGATTCGTCGATGTTTTAATTGCAGCCGAACTTGAAAATGCAGAGCGAATATGGCTAAAATCCTGCCAAGAAACCATGTACCCAGATGAGATATCCAGTTTGAAATCAAGCGCTATTACCAGTCTACATATAGTGAAGCAGTTACGTTTGTTCTTAGATAGTAACAGAATCATTCGTTGCGGCGTAAGAATACACAATTATACCAAAGTCTATTTTTATACCAACGCCTTTATATTTCATACCAACGACTTTTTATTTTATACCAACGCCTTTATATTTCATACCAACGCCTTTTTATTAATAGCCTACGCCTTTATATTTCATACCAACGTCTTTATTTTCTATACAAACGTCTTTATATTCTACACCAATTTCTTTTTATTCTATATTCTATACAAACGTCTTTACATTCTAAACCAATGTCTTTTTATTTTATACCAAGGTCTTTTGTCTAAACAAACTTGTTATATTTCATACAAACGTCGTAATATCCTGTTGATTGCTTACCTGCGTATACATTATTTGAAGTGAACTTGACTTCTTCAAGCAATATAGCTACACATGGAGCATGATATAGCTGATTAATGATATCATAAGCAGAACACAAAATATGACAGCTCTGTGTACAAAAAATGAACTTTACATATAATATAAAGAGTTTTGTACCGAATATAACGAAATTTGTACAAAAAAATGTATAATGACGTCGGAATAGGATATAAAGACGTTGGTATAGAATGTATCAACGTTCGTTTAGAATACAAGGACGTTCGTATATAATATAAAGGCGTTGGTATATAATAAACCGATGTTTGTACGGACTATGAAGACTTTTGTATAGAACACAAAGTCGCTTGTATATAATATAGAGATATGGAGGAATATATGAATATTGATATATGGTATATAAAAACATTTGTATGGAATATAACCACGTTGGTATAGGAAACTGTGAAGTTGGTTTAGGATATAACGACGTTTGTATGAAATATAACAACGTTTGTTAGAACAAAAGACGTTGGTATAAGATATAAAGATGTTTGCATAGGATATAATACATTTGTATGTGATATAATAATGTTTGTTTAGAATAAACAGACGTACAGAACATAAAGGCGTTGGTATATAATATAAAGACATCCATACAGGACATCCATGCTGGAGGCATCAGGAGGTAGTAAAGGAGTTCCATACATCAGTATGCTGAAAATTTGGTCGAACGGCTGTTAAACCAATGTTTAAAGGATCATGTTAAAATGTTTTAGTTCATATTTTACTATTTCACAAACGTTGTTTTTCCGTTATGTTTGCTTTATGGTTCGACCCGCCTGAGTGTGGAATAGATAGTCTTCCTAATAACTTCATGACAATTCTAAAAAAAAGGTTGATACAATTTAACTGTTTGCATTTCTCAATCAGTTGTATTATTGATATATATATGTGAACAGAAGCAAATCAGACCTGAAGGTGGACAATATAGCCTTTCAGTTATTACTAGTGTGATACGACCCGGGTGAGTTGCCGGCACTATCACAGCTCGGACATGTATCTAAATATTATTTTACTTTCCATAGGCTAACTGCATACACTCCTCACATAAAAAAATAGATAACCTTTACGGAAGGCGCACCAACAGCGGTAAATAAAACACAATGTTTCCGGAATAAGACATATTTAACCTATATATCTCATTGCATCTAAAATGACATAGATGTCTTCTTTATAGATTTATAGTCCTCGCTTACTTTAGAATTTCAATTTTGCAATCGAGTAATGCTATTGCATGGCGTTTTTGCTGGCTCAGCCTGTTAATTATATTTAAATGGATAGGCTAGTCAAAAAATATTTTGACTTTGTTAAGAGAAACACATTGTTTAAAGAATTTCTCAAATCGATGTATTAAATGTGAAGATATTGAAAATTGAAAATTTCCGAAATGGAGGATTATGGAGTTGGCCATTTTGAGGTGTGGTGTCATAGTCATCTAATTAAATATTCTCGCAGGTAATACTGCTTAGCCAAAAACAGCAGCTTCATTAATATTAAAACATCGTAACCTACATGACACATAATCAATGTATAAATTTAAAGATGAAACGCAGGTAATATTGCTTAGCCAAAAACAGCAGCTTCATTAATATTAAAACATCGTAACCTACATGACACATAATCAATGTATAAATTTAAAGATGAAAAACAATCATGAGCATTTCTTTAAATTGGGTTCAAAACTAAGTTTTGAAAAAGGGGCATGTCCCATTGTTCGTTTAATTTGCACATTAACTGAATCTTAGATTTCTTATAACCCTTCTAATTCCATAGTTATATTCTGACTTGCGTTCCCCTTAAATGTTTTGCCAGGATGTGACGCACCTGACTTGAAAACCGCTGATGTCAATCCCTTCATAAATTCCTCTGGGTTATATGCAATTGTGAGCTGCAACGCAAGTTACATATCTAACAGAACAACAGATAAAACCAATGTGGTTTCAAAAGAAACGTTGACCTGTGGCAATGATGGAAAATGGAGTCCTCACATTGACTGTGTTTATTCGAAGAGTAAGTAACAGAAACAGTGTCATTTGTACAAATTTCAACTATGCTTTGGGTATCTGGTGTGTTTCGTTCTCAGTCCTCAGTCGCAATGCCAAACAATGTCAAATAATTCATATGATTGCTAATGAAACGAATTTCTCACGTAGAGAGTTTATCAAAATATCTGTTAGCTTTCCACTCTAACATGTATGTATTGACAATCACACTAGCAGTATCAACTGTGGTTTTGAACTGTTTTCAGACTTGTTTAATTTAGCCTTGAAGAAACCAACATCACAGAGCTCAATTTTGTTGGCTAGAAGTTCAGAAAAGGGAACAGATGGTATATGGAACTCCATTATGGATCAAGAATCTTGTGTCCATACAGACCCATTCAACAATGAGACAGAAGCATGGTGGGAAGTCGATTTGCAACAGATAAATCCAATCCGAAGAATAAACATATTAGTTCGAAAGAGTGGTAATATATAATGACACAAAAAATTCAAAAGGTCGCGCGTGCATAAGCTGATTATAAAATAGCGGTGATTTTTTACTGCATTTTACTGATTATTTTACCATTATTAATATGAAATTCTCCTCTATGATTCTGTTTTAAACTTAAGGCATGACCTAAATCATAAGTAGAATGAACAGAGGTATTCGACTGTCTTAATTGTGCGTTTTATACATAACATTTTAGTTATGTGGAATTTCACTAGATTCTACATATACAATGTAGTAGGAAAATTATACTTTTTTGTAATGTAATATGTGATGAAAACGTGAGGTGGTTGTTACACCGATATTTGGTACAATTGTACGCATACTATTCCTTGCTGTTAAAGTTGACTTTTAAAGTTGAAAGTTAAATGCCGACTGGTAAGACACATGCATTGGCGTTAAAACAGGTTTTCTAAACAAAATTAAACAAACTACATTGGTGTTCTTTTTCGTGTCATTGAATATTTTTTGTGAATTGATAATGTTCTTTTCCGTGTTATTGAGTACTAATTTCAATTCGTAATGGCGGTACAGGGGCTACACGTTACATCCGGCAAAAAAAGAAAGAAAAAATTGACAAAAACTAAGTATTTTGGAAATCAAAGATAACAAATATTTCAAAGTGTTTGTATAGTTTAATATACTTTTTAAGGACATTATTTTAACTTTTCAGTTTTTAATTATTTGCTGGGACTTAAGCGTTAGGCAACTTGAATATCTTGCTAGATAGCTGCGTCGGGTTGATGCGTTTCATTAACCCGAAAAAAGGATAAAGTATCTGTTGTGTAAGAACCGTTTCTATTGGTTGATTTAAATACACCAATCACGCTTATCGTTGGTCTACAGCCTTCGCTCTGCCTGAAACGAAGACTCTGGAAACTGTCTTTTGGATTTTTTGAGATTTTGTTTAACGTTGATTTTATAGTAAAATGATATCGTAATACCGCTAGCTGAGGCGAACCGGTATTGCGATAGGACTATTCAGATATTCAGACATCTCGTTTTTAAGGTAGTAGACCCCTAATGGGCACCAATTCAAATCATTATAGGCTTAATATTTTCTTAATCTGTATCATTTCCTGGATTTAAAAACAAATTTTAAAAGAATTTTACCGTGAAAAAAAAACAAGTTATAGGAATTTGAATAACCCCACCCCCATTTTGGAATTATTCATAAAATGACATCACACAAGAGATAAGAAAATACATGTATTTCATTTATTATTCAAAACTTTAGTACAAATTTGTTATCAGAGTAACAAGAACTATGTTGTCTTTCAGAAATTACACACCATTTACTATATAATCAACAAGTTTTATAAAACTTTTATGAAATAATCAGATAGTATTTCAATTTTCATGTACTTTTTTGGCCATGTTAAATTTTGAACATCAAAGGTTTTAGGAAAAATCAACATTTTCTAGAAATGGGGCATGACTTTTTGTATATTAAAAATTATCTATAACATTTTGGGAACACCATGTCAAAAATTCACAGTGTTTTACCGTCTCTGTTTAAAATAATTTGATTTTGAAAATCTCCATCGATGATTTTAGACGTGTCTGCAAGTAATAAAATCTTCAAATAAGCTACATTGTAATACTAATGCGTCAAAAAATATTTAATTTCGTTTTAGTCTAAAAACAATATAAACATATGAAGAAAAGTGCAAAATAATGAAAACAAAGAAGAAAAAGTTAAAAAAAAATTGGGTTCCAGCAGGATTCGAACCTACGCCCCCAAAAACTTCAAAAGATCTTCTGTCTAATGCTTAACAATCTAGGCTAGCTCATTAAAATTGAAGAGTTTCAAGTGGAGGTTTTTATTGGGAGTGTACTACCTTAATAAGAAAGTACATGTACACACAGATTTACGCACAAAATATCAATTTTTGTTTGGAAACTTTCTTTCGTAAATACCCGCTAGTACAATGTTAGCAGATAAATCGGTTATTTGTTCCGCCCAAAAGTAAGGAAAATGGAGTAACGACATCTTAACTCTACAACGACGACTTGTTTCTACTTTGGAAGTAACTTTTATTTACCACTGTGCTCGTCCGTGTCACGTAGGGAAACATAAATTGAGACATGCTTTATTCAACATTTTATACATGGTGAAGTATTTCAATGTAGACCATCACGCGTGTTACCGTAAAGGGAATCGATATATTTATAGATCAATTCCCTTCAAAGAATAAATGATTATGCATTTGCACAGGCAATGTACATGTACATGAATTTCTTTATTTCTGCTGATTATCTATATTTTAACATTTGTATTCATTTACACTTCCCATAATGCGTCCGGACACTGTAAGAAATCACACCATGAGCGGACAAAAAACGAAGAACGTTATATCTATTCACGTATATTTAATATGTGTCACATGTCTTTAATTACTAAACAATGTGAAAAAAAATAATTTATTAGTTTTTCTCGGAAACAGTTACGGACTTATCACCTACAGTATAAACAAATTATGTATAATATTTTAAAGGTCGATGTATAATATTTTCTGTGTAAATGTTAGTTCGGGCGTTGGGAAGTGTCGTAACTTCTATACCTTTCTGGTCCATCTTTTAAAACATTAGCAGTCTTGTTAAGTCGCGTCTTCGTCGCAACGCTTAGAAATAAACATAATACTTACCTAAGTAATATCGTTCTAAGTATTATCATACATTCATTTAGTATGTAAATATTGTAATCTGTACTTTAAAAAGTTTAAACATACTTTTTGTAGTCGACTTTGCACCTAGATTTAGACAAGTAACCGCCACAGTTGGGAATTCCTCAAATCCAACGGAAATTTGCGGTCAAGTGTATGATGGTCCAGCCAGTTCTGGAGAGATAGTAAAATTCTTGTGCTCAATTATGGGAAGATATGTCAGATTGAGCAAGCCTAACTTTGGCAATTCAGAAAGTCTTGAATTATGTGAAGTTGGCGTTTATGGAAATTAACATTTCCGTAATTGTATTTCGTTTCGAAGTTCCATTGAAGCAAAAGAATAATTTATTTTCAAGCAGTTTACTTCCAGAATAATAACGGAACATGGTAAGAAAAGTACATTGTTTACGACGTTAATGCATTTTGATGACGTTGATGCGAATTGCGAGAAATCTTTTGACAGCCATTTACATGTATTCTATGAATTATGTCACATGAAAAGAACAGATGTTGTAACGTATTGCCAAGTTTGTATAATAGTTCTACTATCTGTTTCGGTGAAGATCTTTGTTTTCACCAGTGTATAATACACACCATCAAACCGAGTACACAAAAGTTATGATGTTCGGAAGCTAGTTATTCTTGATTGCTTAACTCATGTATCGTGTATCATTTGTAGATTTGCAGATTGCGACTTCAATTTCATAATAAATTGTGTTCATATGTGAATATATTGAACGAATCAACCGATTCCAAGACAACTGCACCGACACTTGCAAGAGCCTTAGTTTTATTGTGTTTTACGATTTTGATATGTATACTAGTTATGTGCATTTGTATTAAGAGTTGAATTCTGCATACGGAATGAAAATGTCTCGAGTGGTTGACATTTTATGACATTTTGACGAAAATGGCCTGCAATTGCTAAGGATGTGCTTGAATTTTATTACTTTAAACTAATTTATTTATTCCCGAATTCGAAACAAGTTCTCACAACTTAGACTAATCACTTCTAAGACTTATTCCAGACGGGATCAACGTGGAAGAAAGAGAGGCAATGTGGAATTTTATTCTGCATGATATAATTATATTTTCTCTCTTTACTGGATAATAATATATTATTATTTAAAGCCCCAAGATAACATTTACAAGTAGCTCTCATTTTATCCAGAAAGGTGTCTTACTGATATAAATGACCTTTATTTGTTCCAAAAACATTCCTAACTTTGCTTTTTAAATCGATAAGTACATATTAGAAACATAGCACAGTATTTTATTCAATGATATTGCAATATTACTATATCAATAAATTCAAAGTGATCCTCGGACTTTAAAAGCCGTAAAAACATTAACTTGGACTCCTTTTTTGGTCCTGCCTTTGTTCAAATGTAAGTTACTATGTTAATATCGCAGCAAAGTACCTATTGATACAAGTCATATGTATAGAACACATAATTATTAGTATACGTCGGCAGTTGTTGTGAGAAACTGATAGATATGTGTATGTGTGTGCCTAATCCATATCACAATGAATTCAGATCTATTAATATTGTACTAAACTGACAAATGGTGTACATTTACATATCTGTAGTAATACTTTCAAACTCTGATTACAAACACTTTCAACCTTTTTTGTAGAATTACCTTTGTGTATTTATGTTGAATCATTATGTCAAAATACCTTATGAAAATATGTATCATAATTGTCACTAAACTTCATCTCCATTTGCGAATCCGTATCTACAACCTTGGATAATCGTGAAAGAAGAACACAGTGTGGTCGTAAGCTATTTTCCAGTCTGCATTACACATGCGCATAAGCATGCTCATTTTCTCGCGGTTTTTCTACGGATACAGCAAGCCACAGGCTTAACTACCAACAGTAATGCATGTTGAAATTGATAGGGAAAATTTGTATAATCCATTGTCCCACTCCCTCTTACATAAACAAACATATTGTTGCGCACATAATTATGAATATGGTAATTAATTTTACAAGCCGTAAACTGAAACTGGATAGCGTGTAAGTTAATTTTTAAAAATGTCCGTTTTCCTTATCAGCTGTCTATTTCACGGAGACACCTTTTGTATATACGCATACTAATCTAACGTAAGTTTTATTAAGGCGGTCGCCTGCTTATAAAAACGAGAAAAGGCTGGAATCCGAGTACCAGAGACACCTTGCGGCACAATTTTTGCACGAATACATTACACAAGAACAAAAATAATATCAAACAGGGAATGCCACGTACCAAAAACGCAGCCTCCCCAAAACGAGCCCCACATCACCCAGTCTCTTTTTTTCGCGGGGATAAGCACAATCCTGTCTAAATGATTAAAGCGCGCTAGGGCAGTTTGTCCTTTCTTCACAGAAAAAAAGTTTTGATATTGCCATAGCTACATGTACATCTCTCACGTATTCAAATTTAACATCGCGGAGAGATACGGCATTGTTTTATCGGAGAAGCTGACATCCGCAAATAGATATTTCCGGGAAAATAGAATTTCACATACGTTATGTGTTAAATCGGAAAAAAAGTCAGCCCATCACGTAAATAACTATAATTTGTAGATAATTGGCCAACAATGACTGGATTAAGTATTTTAAAACTAAAAGTCTGACCTTATATTAGGCCAGACATTAGGATTCCGCTTTACAATTTTGTTTCTCTTCAAAGCCAAGGCTACTCACCTTAACTTGAAAATATTTCACACACGACCACCTTTTAGTTAAGTACCTTTTAATAAGTTGCAGGTTAAAGTGTACTTACAAGTCAAATCGCCAATTCTGTTGGTGCGAATGTCGATACAAAACGGTTACGGATGCGGTTTCAAATTTATGTGCAAATGGAGACACAGAAACACAACATGTCATGTTTTGTTTTCTAATTAGAAGCAAAACCTACATATTTTGAAATACCTATAATCCAAATATAAAACTCATTGAAAGTTCTTTTAAAATCACTTAAATAAGAGATTCTTCACTGATGATTTTAATAATTTAAGATAAGGTTTAATGTTTATTTCCAGTGAAACGACCTCATTTTTAGTAATACCAGTATAGCACTGCACCCTAGCATATTTACATTGTTTGACATGTATAGACGACACTTTTTATTTTGAAGACATTATTAGTTTTTCTCTAGTTTTCCACATTCATTTACTTAAAAGAGTTGCTTATGATTTGGTAAATATAATGAGTTTAATGTAGCTACATCCCTATTACCCTCCTGGAAGCACGCGCCTTAAAAGGTGTCATATGTAACATGAGTATATTTATGATTAAACATTTAGTCCAATAACGGAGCAGCCCTACTTTGCCCAGGAAAGGAACGTGCCTAGGTGTACTAAGTTCATTTTCTATCAGGGAGCCCCAGTTGCATGTTGTGGTAGTAACTGATTATAAAACCCAGTATTTTCAGTTAGTCTTTACAATCATTTTGACATCATAATTATGTTTTGTCTGCATTCTTCAATGATGCTGCAGCCAAAAATACCTTTTGGAGCCTCAAAGTGAAAATGGTAGCCACACATTAGATTGAACCAAAATCAATTATACCTCTTATTTCGGAATATTCCAGGCGTTTAAAATGACCCTAGGTCTAAGGTGAAGGTCACACTTGCAGGTTAAAGGTCAAATTCAAGAATGACTGTCCGGAGCATATCTTTTTCATGCATGGAGGGATTTAATTTAACTTGGCACAAATGTTCACCATCATCAGACGGAGTGTCGTGCACAAGAACCAGGTCCCTAAGTCTAAGGTCAAGGTCACACTTAGAGGTTAAAGTTCAAAGTCAAGAATATCTTAAGTTGTCTGGAGCATTTCTTAGTGCATGATGTTACTTTGTACAAATGTTCACCACCATGGGCTACCCTTGTTTTTAGAATTACTTCCCTTTGTTGTTACTATAAATAGCTTATATTGTAACTTTTTTATTATTGGCCATAGAGAAAAATCGAGACCACTTTTCTGTGGCACAATATGCATGTTACATCCAATATGTAGGTGTATTTTGACCCATCTCTGCTTGTTTAGGAGTTAGCCCTTTTGACATATGGTGGGCTCGACATGTTGCACGTGGGCATCTAGTTTAAATAGTTCACTAGAAACACTTGACAATGATGCCCAATACATGAGATAAATTTCCAAGTATTTGCAGTGGAAATGGTGATGAAATGTTAGCTGTGAATTTTATATCAAATGGTCAGAATATGCTTTGAAATTTTGAAAGAGAATATAATGTCGGTCAGTCCGTCACATAAACTTAACGTTGGCTATAACTTTGCCATTTCTTAATATTTCTTTATCAAACTTCCCAATTGTATTGCTTATGATGAAAAAGTTGTCATGCCACCAGATTTTGTAGGTAAAGGTCATATTTGACAAAGTTATGCCCCTTTTTGTGCTTAGATTTTGTCACCAAAACTTAATGTTGGCTATAACTTTGCCATTTCTTAAGATTTCTTCATCGTACTTTCAAATTGCATTGCTAATGACATAAGGGTTGTAATGTACTCAAATTTTGTATGTCAAGGTCATTTTTGACAGAGTTATGCCCCTTTTGTACTTTTTTGATTGTGTCACGAAAACTTAACATTGGCTATAACCTGATAACTTTGACATTTCTTAAAGCTGCTTGCTCTCAGTTACTGTTGATTTTTTTTTTTAAATATTGACACTTTATTCATTTGAATAAAATGAAAGACTGTCCAGAATCGAAATATAAGCAAGAATCTAGGAAGAAATTGATTGAAAATGTTACATGGAACTGCCACTTAACATGTTTATATTGAAATTTCAAAAGCGTTTGCTTATTTTTGTAAATTTAGAGATATACCGGACTTAAATTTATGCTGGAGCCTTTTTATATGACCATATGTTCTAAGATACGTTATTTACATGCAGTTTTGAGATCTTTATTTTTTAACCAAAATCTGAGAGCGAGCAGCTTTAACATCAAATTTTCAAATTGTATTGTTAATGACAAAAAGAACGTGACGCCACAAAATTAGTAAAGTCACAGTAATAGGTTACAGAGTTATGTCCTTTTTTGTACTTAGATTTTGTCACAAAAATATTGGTTATTTTGACAAAGTGTAAGAGGGCAACACAAGTGTTCTTTTCAACACCAATCTTAGTTTATAGTTAACATGGTTAATACATGTACTTTCCAGACGCATCAGCTGAAATGTTGATGATCTTATAAATCATAAAGAAGAACATGATTGTTGTTGTTGTTGAAGCTTCCCTTATAGTTATCAATTCAAAGTCTTGTGTGATACAGGGCACATATATCAGTAACCACTTGAAGTATTAATTTAAAACTTTGTTGTAGTGTTCAGGGTTACTCTTGACTTAATATCTTGCTCTTTACGGTCATTCTTTGCACTTTGATAATACACAGATTCTTGTCTTTGCCTTTTACTGCCCAAACATTTTATTTATTGGTAAACACTGAGAAAAGTTGAGCTCGCTGTCTTATGGACAGCTCTTGTGATGCATTAAAATAAGTTATGCTAACTTTATATATTATATTTATACAATTATAGCATGATGTTACTTTATTATTATACCTCCGAAACGAAGTTTTAGGGGGTATATAGGAGTCACCCGGTGGTTGGTCGGTCGGGTGGGCAGGCGGTCTGTTGCATTTTCCTTGTCCGGAGCATAACTTGAAAACTACTAGTTGGAATTGAATACAACTTCATACAATGGTCAAGCACATTGAGAGGAAGTGCAGTGTACAAGAACCATAACTCTATCTTGACTAATTACAGAGATATTGCCCTTTGTTACTTTTCCTTGTCCGGAGCACAACTTGAAAACTACGGGTTGGAATTCAATACAACTTCATACAATGGTCAAGCGCAATGAGAGGAAGTTCAGTGCACAGGAACCATAACTCTATCTTGACTAATTACAGAGATATTGCCCTTTGTTACTTTTCCTTGTCCAGAGCATAACTTGAAAATTACTTGTTTGAATTCAATACAACTTCATACAATGGTCAAACACAGTGAGAGGAAGTGCAGTGCACAGGAACCATTAGTCTATCTTGACTACAGAGTTATTGCCCTTTGTTTTTTTCCTTGTTTGGAGCATTGCTTGAAAACTACTGGTTGGAATTCAATACAACTTCATACAATGGTCAAGTACATTGAGAGGAAGTGCAGTGCACAAGAACCATTACTCTATCTGTACTCATTTAAAAGTTATTGCCATTTGTCACTTTTCCTTGCTTGGAGCATAACTTGAAAACTACAGATTTGAATTCAATACAACTTCATAAAGTGGTCCAGCACAATGAGAGGAAGTGCAGTGTACAAGAACCATTACTCTATCCTGACAAATTACAGAATAATTGCCAAGAACAATATCTCTATTTTAGTTTTTTTTGCAAGGTATTCTGTTACTACGAATTTCCTCAGGTTATAAACAGTCTTCTTTTGGGGGTATTAATAACATTTAGTGATAGGTCTAGTTTTTATGGGTATGGTCCAGATACAATGAGAGTCCTGGCACTACAGACATTACTGGTTCTTTTACAACAGAACATGCAGCCCCGGGTTAACGTCTTCATCCGCAAGATAACTAATAGTATTAATGTCAGTGATGGAGCCGGAGATCAATCTGGTGAATTGTGGCTTACTAGTCCAGTGTGTTATATGATTGAATTATGGATCCAAATATAAAGATCAGTTAAAAGAAGTGTGATTTTACATTGAACATGAATATGAAGCTTGGTTTTACAGTGTGATGTCAATGATCAGTACAATTACCAGGGTAAGTGATACATACACCTGGAAAACGTTAATACCATCATACTTTGAAATTAACTGATTTTGTTACAAGAGAAGAGTAGGTAAATGTGTTGATAAGAATTATAAGCTTACAACAAATGCAATACTGTACTGATTCTTTTACTGAAATATTTTGGTGGTGCAGTGGTTTACGCTCTGGAATACCATTCTGGAAGTCCCTGGTTTGAATACCATCCAGGGCACTAGAAGTTTCAGTGTTTTATACCACATAGAGATGAACTGGTTTGAAACAGAAAGTCTCGCATGTATCGTAGAAGTCTTCGTAGTCCATGTACACCCAGGACAGGGTTCATATAGTAATGTGCAGACTCTGCCCGGGGAAAATCCCAGGGTTGACCGGTGACTATAAAACAATCTAAATGAAGTTTTAACTTTATCACTTTTTATTTATTTCCAAAATTACATTCTAACACAGGCGGCTGCTTTTCCTATATAAACAAATAGGGAAAAGCCAAATTTTAATTAACAATAAAAATTCAGCATGTTTCTCCAAGGACAATGTGCGGTAAATGACGTGACATATGTAAACAAGTGCGTCCAATTGTATTTCGCGTTTCATGGATACAATGAAGTTATACTACACGTTAAATAAAGTTTGGGATAGTTTTCAAAGAAAGTCGTTTGGATGCGAAACATACTACGCAACCAAAGTCCTGACTATATTTTATTCAACGATAAAATACAGGGAGATATTTATTATTTCTTAATTAAAGTGAAGAATAATTTAGAACTATAAGCAACTTGCTATCGTTACTTTTGGGCCCATTGATAGCCATGAGAGGTACCAGTTTATTGCAGAAATACTTTGCATGATTCTGGTCATTCACTTGATTTCAAATTTATTTGGCATTCAAATGTTTGTAGATTATCAGTTAAATCAGGAATGTTATATACTGGATCCCATGTTACAGGTAATATTTGCAGTGAGTTACAGCTAAAGCTAAGTGAGTAAGTGACTAATGCATGAGGCAATAAAGTGATTACTGGCTGAAGTTATTTAGTTAAGTGTGACACAATATTATTGCTTTTACTTTAGTTTTTATCATTCTTTATTACATCATAATCATAATGAATAATGTCCGCCCATCACCAGTACAGCTCCTCAACCCCTTTTCTTAGGCCTAGCGTAACTGGTCATGATAGTATCTATTTAATTGTAGCATTTTAATTTATTTAAGATTTTGATGATACTTCCAGTGTATAAAACCAAAAATGTAGATATGAAGTGTAAACTGACTTAAAAATTAAACATTTCCGAAATTTGGAAATTTAAACATTTTTTTATTAAATCAAATGTGCTATAGTGTGACCAGTCATTTTCTTAGTTAGAACATTTCCGAAACGATGGTCACTATTTCGACCGAATTTATTGGACGGTAAAGCCTTGAGAATAATGTAAACGAATGGTGAAAGCTTTACTGATTATGCCCCTAAAATGGCGAGGAAAATATATATGCGCATGCGTAATGTCGTTTTCTCGTTTCACGCGGCGCATGCGCAAATGTAAATTCACGTTTCACGGTACGCATGCGCAGAAGGGAATTCTCGTTTAACGGTTACACGGTTAAACGATTACCGCATGGTAAACGAACGAAAAACGGTTATTTTCCCGAAAACGCGGAAGTTAAACGCAGGCGGTACTGTATTATATTTAAAAGATGTACTTAAAATGAAACAAAGAACAATTATGCTGTATTCTAACACGACCAGCGAATAACCTACATACATGTAGAACAAAATCTATTTGGGTTATTCTGTAATATACCGACCTTGAACGACGCTGCACGCGAATCGTGGTTTGGCTGTTCAATTTACCCGACGTATAGAGAATCTTACATGGCATACTGTGGATGACTTGGGGCAAAACGGGGGTCTCCGATGAATGACACACGTCCAGTTAACTTGATTAATGTTACGACACCATTAATTTTACACTGACTTTATTTACTGTTTTGTTGTTATTGTTTTTGTTTACACAGTGACGTCATTAGTCAAGAGAAACTGTGACGTCATTTATCTATAAATGTAACTAATATGTTTCGTAACTATAATCGTTATTGCGTACCCAAAATCTAAGTGCGTAGCACGCAAGTGTAAATACGTTCAATGAAAAAAGTTCTCTCTTTTTCTTCAAATTTTGTTTCAAATAAGTCGTGTTAGAATCGAAATAATAAATATCCAAGTTTGGTTTATGGTAGAATAACCCTCGTTTGTCGTTCTTATGCGTAATTATATATCACTCAGGCCTGCGGCCTTCGTGATATATTCTTGCGCATAAAATCTCCAAACTCGGGTTATTCTACGATAAACCAAACATGGATACATATTATTTCTTAAATAAACTTAGGCAAAATAGAAATATTTAAGTGCAAAAGGATTGAAAATGCTTAAAAACGATTTTTTAACAAGTTTTGTCATTCATTCGCCAAAATGGGGGTAGGGGCACAAAGAAGTATTCTAAAAAAATTCAAACTTTACTACCACGGGAATTGTCAGGATATAAAAAGACAGCAATAACAAGTTCGTTTTACAGACCTATGTCGTTATATCTTAAAGCTCGTTGAAATATAAAATAAGCACAAATTTTCTCTGTTTTTTGAAATTCTGTCTTATATTCACATCAACCAGTCTTTTTCAGTTTTGCATTTTGAAACAAAGGTCTTGTTTATAATGTAGGAAAAATATCTTAAAACCCTTAATCATGAAAAATTGAGTTATCAAAAAATTGAAACAAAAAGATTTTTTAGTACAGTGGTGACAAAAATACCACTTTCTCTAATTTTTACCTTTTGTATGGCATATTTCGTTTGAAGAGAGGGAAAGTTGATACCTATTCTGAAAAACATGCCGCATATATTAAAGTTTACGATACCAGAAATCCAGGTAATTCTTAATTAAGCGCCTCGCTTTGATGGTGTTTCAATTAAGATTAATATTTCGAAAAAGTTACATCATTATTTTTCCCGAAAATAACTTGCAATACGCTAGTCTTTATTAAGAATCAACAGGAAAAAAGTTATTTGTGCATTGATTTAGGTGTGATATCTTGAACTAAGTGCATGTACATAGTTTCTTCAATTTTTTTATGTAATCGTAAATATCAAGTTTCAGTCATTCTAAGTGTTTACATTTCTAAATTAAAAAAAAATAATATTCAAAATCACTTTAAGGATAACTTCGGAAAAATGTTCTGCAACTTGGTTCATCTTAAAGATCTATATTGTTAAACAAATGGAAACCGAAAACACTATTTAGGCTTTATTTTGCTCCGTTACTCCAACAACTGTTGAAACGTCTACGCCTCAGAATATTTGTACAGCAAACGGCGTGCCATATTACATGACTGTTAAAACTATTGTCAAAATGTTTTGTAAGTACAAGAGATTTTAACAGAACGTTCATAATAATTATTCCGTCAAATGTCCTTGTTTTCAAAAGATATATTTGTCTGTCATTAACAATATTTCACAAACTGCGCCCAAAATAAGGATGTAAGA
>JAFMSR010000015.1:36352604-36523718 GCA_022818135.1 Saxidomus purpurata
TTTGGAACGGGGTTTTTAATGTTATTTTGTAGTATTTATAGTTGTGATGATTATACAGCCCCTAATTTTGACCAATGTTTTAGCAGAAAAAAGTTTTGAACAATATTTAGGTTTTTTCCGGTAGCCCGAAAGTGAAAAATGTCCCTCTAGAAATCTAAGATTATTCTTAGAGGAGAGGAGAGAAGATAATTAAAGCGCAATGCGGTATTTATGTACTGTGGACTATGGTGATTAATTCTATGTAAAGTTTTATATCATGTTACTTTATATTGTGTTTTAGTGGGCCTATTCTATAGGTGGGGTATATAAAAACACATAGAAAAAATGAACCTCTAGGAAACAGTGATATTTTCTAGAGTGAAGAGGGTTATTAAAGTTAATCTTTATTTCAATGTAGTTTAATTCTTGGCACGCAGTTTCATATACTTTATGTCACTGCTACCATTCTTTTAGATTCAGAACCCCTGTTGAGGTGGTTTGAGTAATACTTTATTGGGGTAGTAATAAATTTAAAGTAAAATTAAACAGACTGTTATATATTATAAATTTTCTCACCCATTTTGGGATAAAATTTATAAAACTTTCTAGGAAATGAACCAAAAAACAGATTAAAAATCATTTGCAAAATTATTTTGGACCCTTTGTAGAATAATGGAATGGTCCAATTGCATGACACAACTCTGCATCCAGTGGTGGATAGCAGATTCAGTTAGAACCCTGGAGAAGACACATCTCACAGCCTAGATTATACAGTCTCAAAATGCCATATATGGTGTTAACATATACATGTATGTACATGAAACATATAATCTTATATGGAATTATATGTTTATTTGATATACTGATGATGAAGAAGATACAATGAACATCAATGGATGGTTAATTACTGGGCAGAAAAATGATGTACATTCCAATATCTAATTTATCTGATGGCATTTTTACATAAGTAGTTTCATCAGTATAAAGGCTATGAGATAATAGCATTTAGATTTTGTTTGCATATCCTATGTACATAAGTCTGATGATATTATGAGGTGATAACACATGTACATATACCGTCTCCCTTGGTCTAGTGGTTTAGGCATCCGCCTTTGGAGTGGGAGGTCGAAGGTTCGAAGCCCACCAGGGGTCCGTTCTGATATAGCTGGTTGGTGAGCCGCCAGCTAGTAAAATAATGGTTACCGTTTGCCTACCTGCCTGGTGCCTGGCATTAAATGGTAGGATTCAGGAGGTACATTAGCTCAAAAAGTCTCTCATAAGTCAGAAATGGCTGGCCCTTTAAATAGGGGTGACACTATAATAAAAAAGCACTTTACCTTTTACTTTTATACTATACATGTAGTAGCTCATTTGGAAAAATTGTTCTTGGAATACACATGTAGCATTAGCAAATAATTTGATGGAAGACTGACAACAATATGAAAGAGCTAAGCAACACTCTATATTTATAAAGGGGGGTGTAACCTCACATGTTTCAAAAACCTCAATAACTATGAGACTGCAGAATAGAGCTCAGCAATGATGGTACTCATGTTTTGTTTTAGTTATTTTGGAATTTAGATATGTAGAAAGAACTTAAAAGATCTATATTTGTTCAAATTGATGTAAGCTAGGCATTTTAAGGAAACTATCAGAGATGAGGAACAAATTTAATAAACCGGACAGAGTTCAAGCACCACCTCTGCCACACTTACAGGAAAAAAGGCCCTTTGAAAGATTTCTAAAATGGTTTCAATTTATGAAACTAACCAGAGGAGATCAGTGTCAGAAGTACTATATGACTACATAACTATACAACCGGTCTACTGAGACCAGAGTAAATTGTGACTTAGTAATAGATGTGATTTTCATATTATTTTCTTTATTAAGCTATTAAGATTACAAACTACACACAATTAATATAGAGGTGTTCAAAAATAAAACTACAAAAAAATAGGTGTTAGCCGGTATCACTGGCTTTATGGGAAGTCCACACAAGCACAATTTTGCCATCTTAGCCTTAAAAGAAATCTTATTTTTTAAAATGTTTTATTCATTTTATACAACATGATTATGGTACTCTTTTAGTGATATTATACTATTGTATACTTAAATAATGAGCTCTTTGCAGAACTTACTACTTAATTTAATTAGGATCTTCAGTAAAAGAACTACTTGTAATACTAAAATACAATTATTAATCAAGTGTGAGGGTTCTCACAAGACTGATATATATTACAAATCTAATAAAACCTATTTCAAGGTATACAACTTGATTAAAATCAATTTTTTCTATGTGCCTCCTTCTGAAGTAAGAGAGTAAGAGTCTGTTATAGTTAAACTGGTAAGAAAGATGCAGGTGATCAGATGTAGCATCTGTATGGCCAGTGGCCAGTCCAAACCTGCAAGGATCTACTTACTGATCATGATAAAAGGGTTGATGTTTCATTCAATTGGAGGTAGTACAAGTAGGTTTGTAAGTAGAAACCGGCTTACATTTATCCTGAACCCGCCCCCCTACCCCCTCCGTCCCCAACATATTACAGATAATAGCCAGTGAAATTTTGTTTAATTATAATATTATATGGTGCCATACAGACAGTGCAAACTACCATACAGTATTAAATTATATATAAGATATAAATTACAGTTACAGTATTTTATAACTGAAACAGGCATGTAACAGGTACAGTGGTTGGGCAACCCCTACCAACATGTCACCCGTCACTCCCTGCTAATTTCTGTTATGTGCAGACTATGATTTGCTAAATAATAACAAGATTGAATATTTATGTTTTGGGTTGCCAATTTAAATCAACACCCACTAACCAGTGAAACAGCATGTTTACTACTACAATTAAAATACTAAGTACTTACTGAATATAAAAAATTGCATTTATACAAAAATTGTTTAGGATTTTGACTAGTGACCTACAGGATGGGGTCTGATAGCAACTGGAGTAAATTAGATAACTAATTTTATCAGTCATTTGACAGTCTACTATGTTATTCTCCAACAACCTTTATACACATTAACTTAGGGCTTTTCTTAGACTGAGAATAATTATTAATAGTGAAACCATGCAAGTCCAAGCTTATCCATTTCTGGCTTGAATTTTAGTCTCTGTGTGGTGAAAGCTATGCAGTCAAATAGCCAGTGAGGGGTGTTACATTTTACAATGCACTAGATGCAAACCTGGTCAACCCAAAGTATGTACCAACCCGAGCTGGTTGGTAGTAAGTTTGCACCCAGCCTAAGACGTGTGATTGATTTGTCCATTTTGTAATTTGTCAAGTATCCCATAGGACGGCCAGGTCGCACTGTTTTGCGGCAAAATGTGTTTGTTTTAAGTTTCAATTCTCTACACCATCCATCCAGGATAGTGGTTCGAATCCCGGCATATATTTCTGTGGGTGAGTATGGTATGTCCTGGATCATGGCCCCTAAACCAGGCCCCTTTTGTCTGCATCATCTGCTCTCATTACCAGATATTATCATAAACCTACATGAGCTGGACACTATAACATGGTAACTGGTAAGCCTGTTTTTAGGCATTGATAAAATTTATGAATAATAATAATGTATTCAATAACTCTGGTCTAGAATGACTGTTTTTTTATTTCATTGAGAACAGAGATGATAGTGAATCTGAAAATATATACAATATAGCAAGTTTTTTAGGTTGATGATGTAAAAGACAGCTCAATGCAGTGTCTATTGTTATCATTTCTGGTATAAATGCAGGAACAGGTTATAGAGTATTCCTGATAAATGGAA
Source organism: Saxidomus purpurata (assembly GCA_022818135.1). NCBI lineage: Eukaryota > Metazoa > Mollusca > Bivalvia > Venerida > Veneridae > Saxidomus > Saxidomus purpurata. The sequence goes on from JAFMSR010000015.1 coordinate 36,356,362, forward strand.
CAATAATTTGTCAATCTTCCTATGATGGCAACATACATGTTTAGATGGATTACAACAGCTGAAGCTAATATACCAGAGCCTGGATTTTTAGACCCATCTGTGTATAGATGTAGATGTCCAGAATAAAAATATCTGATCTATCATTTGAGTTTCTAACTTTGCGAGATGCGGTATGTCAGATTTGATCATTTTGTTTTCTTCGGGCACTTGTAGGAGGATCTTACAAAATAGCCGTGCTTTATGATCTCACTGACCAAAACCTTGACTTTCGCTCAATATTTGAGAATCTATTCCTGGCGCCCCAGTCTAAGGGGCGAACCCCAGCCTCAAGTTCAAACAGGTAGGCAGGAGTAGAGGACAACGCACAAAGGGTCAGCTGGAGGCCTTAATTAATTTTGGACAATATTCAGACCCTGTTTTGAATGGCAATGAGGCATTTGATGAGACTCAAACTAATTATTCAGTCAAAGACAATACCTAATTACCTTTCTCTTTATGTCAGCTAACGGATATATTATTCCAATCAGGCAGTATAGGGGACATTTTGGTCATATGGGGGGACGTTTTGGTCTGGGGACGTTTTGTTTTGGGGACGTTTTGGATTGCTTCGGACTTTAAATATTTTTGTAAAAGTGTAGTTGATTCGGCGTATTATTTGCATATAGCCAATAAAACACTTGTTAACGTCATACCCACGATATGTTGCTTCGACACAGGCGTACCTTGTCTGCTGCACTTTAAGGAATGCATTGACAACAGCAGTTTAGATAAAAAAGATGTCCTTTCCGTTGCAAAAATAGACCTAAATTTCGGATATGAGGTGAAAATGTCTTCGACCTGTCCCGGAAGTCTTTCTCGCTCGCAACTACACCAAATAATATAAACTGAAATCAGCACTTTTTGGGGGAGATGTGCACGCTAAGTAAAACGATTAACTACGAAATACACCATCGAATCGTACGTATACCGTATGGATTATCGTGCATCGCGAATCGTATATCGTGTATCGTGTATAGTATATGGTGCACGTTGCACGATGAATGATACGATATGATACACGGCATACGATTGACAAAATACACGATGAGTGCACGCACGTTATACGCACGTTGCACGCACGTTATACGCACGATATACGCAAATTTTGACAACTGTTACGTTCCGACTACTGTATAATCTGAATGCCTATCATGTTTGTATTAAGACTGACAGAAATTTGATTTATCTGTAAAATGTTATATTCAAGACCACTTGTAACGGAGAATGTAGCAACGAACAATATTGTGATGGAAATGGAAAATGCGTCCCGAAAGGTAAATAATTGATGTGTTCAGATTTCAAATATTTGTTATTGTCATTAAATATATATTGTGATGTTTGCCAAACGATTTCCATAGACTGAAACCACTCTACATATTTCAGACGTACCGAAAAAAGTTTAATCGGTAAAATGAAATCAAATCAATATTTATCATTGAATATTCGAATATCCATTCTACGTGTCCTTTTGTATATTATATATTCACAGTGTTTTAACCTAAAGTTTCATTTACAGACCACACGGAGCTTAACACATCACAAAACAGGCGGCAAACCTCATCGAGGTTTATTCAAACATGAACATTCGAATGCTCAATATCCGTCTTATACTAATGTTTATACATATTTTGTTAATTTCTTGCACGTACATTTTAAACTGCTCTATAACGGCACATCATGACCAATTGAATAATCACCGAGCAGCAAGAATCCGTCTTAGTTAAATTTGACCTGTACATCTCTTCATGTACATTCGATGGATATTGGCCATTCGAATGTTAAGATCAAACGCAACCCATGTGGATGTTCGCATCTCTGCATTATAATGATGAGAACTTATAGATAAATACAATAATTGTACTATTTATTTAAGTTTTCGGGCCAGTTTGGTGCTCTGATGAAGATATAACGATTGAAAACTTGAATGTCTTAACAGTATATAAGACATATATCAACCCATAATGATATTTGCATCTCTGCAATTTTAATGACTAAATAGTATTTTAAGTAAATACATTGTTGTTACTATTTTATATAAATAAGAGCCAGTTTGGTGTTATGTCGAAGATATAGAAAAGAAATTCTGAATGCCAGTGTCAATGTTGAAGCCATTCGACGGATATTGGACATTCAAATATACAAGTTTAATTAAACTCTGGTTAGGGTTTCAACTGTATGTTGTGCTTTGTGAAGCTCTATGCGGTTTGTAAAAGATATTCGATTGAACAAGAGGACACGTGGATTAGACATTCGAATATCAGTATCCAATAGTGTCCCAACTTTATAGGTTTCAAATATATAGAAGATACGTTACATTCTGAAGAGACACAATTTGTTATTTTTAGCATGTCACTTTTAAACAACAACAACAACAACAACAATAACAAAAATAATAATAATAATAATAATAATAATAATAATAATAATAATAATAATAATAACTATCTTCTTCTGCACATAGAGTGTCAAGAATACCAAACAAGTGGTAATGTAGGGAAAGCGCTGATTACAAGCAAACAGCCAGAAATCGGAAGAAATTAATATCATTTTATCCCTATTACCGAATAGTGCGGCTCACTTTGTTCTCTCGCTTTATTTTGTTTTCGTTCCAGTAAACTTGGAATGTGGTTATCCTGAAGTAGCTAATGGAAAACCTGCGGGAAATATGTTTTCTGTTGGCGATAGACAGGTCATTGAATGTGACAGTGGCTTTAGTATTCATGGTTCTAAGTCACTAAAGTGTTTGAAAAATGGATCGTGGGATAATGTTCCAGAGTGTCGGAAAGGTAAGATATTTGAATTGATATTTGATTATTTTACCATGCCAGTTCAGCATACATACAATGTATCTTGCAACTGTGTCATGGAATATCGTGTGCAGTAGGGTGTTGTAAGCACCTGTGTGACACGAACGAAAATAAAAGAAAAGAAAGAGGGTCAATGGATGAAATATATCTAAAACAAAGAAATCAGACATTTCTAAATACTTTGCGAGGAAATCGAACAGGTTTCTGCCTCTACATCACAAGTAAGGGATGAAAGATATTTAATACAAAGAAATCAGACATCTCTAAATTCTTTGCGAGGAAATCGAACAGGTTTCTGCCGCTACATCACAAGTAAAGTCATCAATCCAATTCTATGAAACACTTATGTCTCAATATTCGATATTCGGAAATACAGTAAACTTATTTTAATGAATGTCTGACTCTGTTTTGGAGTGTGGAAATACATTCAAACCGAGATCAAAAGTGTTTCTGCTTTACATGTTTTCGAATACTATTTTGATCGATAACGAATGCATAAATGAATTTGCATTTAATTTATGATTTCCAATTTATATTAAAATCAACTCAAATGCTTTAAGTAAGTTTACACGCATTAAAGAGTAATGTAAATGCATTCAAATATCTATTATTACATTAAACTAGCTCGAAGTTTTCCAGCTCTGCATTAAACATTTATTGACAAATTTTAGATATGACTAAAGTTTTCTAGTGCTGCATTATACTTCCGTATTAGTTATGAAAAATCATGCATCAGCTATTGTACATTGGTGCCCCAATTAGAAGGCATGTCAAGCTTTGCATAATACATTAACAAACGTTCGTCTGAGGACTTTTAATTGCAATTTCAAATCAAATGAAATACTAGCAAATACATTGACAATCAACAAGAATACTTATCTGATATGCCTAAATTCAATTCGAAAACATTTCTGTTTCTAGACTTAATATCCAGAAAATAGGTAATATCGATACAATAGGTTTGTCGGCAAACTAGAATTAGAAAGAATTTGAATCTGTTCTTGCTCTCCTTTGTCCATCTAGATTATACTCTGTTACAATATTGAATTAGTTCTTGCTGCGTGTTGAGTATAAATTACTTTTGATTGAAATTAACTGCAGATGCAACGTTTATAGCTTATTATTTGTCACTTTTAAGCTCATCCACATTCAAGTTCAAACTATATCTATTTGTGCATTTGACATCCGTAAGGTACTTCTGAAAAACATTAAACTACAGATAAAAGCGCTGCTTGTACATCTCATTTCTAAAATGTTTTTCATCACATGCTGAATGTAATTCCTCTCTTAACATTATATATTCTTTAGAACCTTCATTACAAAATCTTAATACAGTCTGTTGTTCGTCTTTATCTAAATGAAATATTAATACAAAGAGAAATGTAAGCCTTCAAAAACAATTCGTTCTGCCCTGTTTTAAGATTTTGAAGATGTGTGTGTGTGTGTGTGTGTGTGTGTGTGTGTGGTGTGTGCGTGTGTGCGTGTGTGCACAGCTATTCCCTGTCTCAACATAAAACAGCAACCATAGAGGGTGCCGCAAATATGTTTTATTAATGTTCAAGCAGAGCTTTTTTCAATTCATACTTTTTGAGAAGTAATACATTAAATTCTCTAGAAGTATCAAGTCACATTGTTGCATGCCTTACGTATATGTATGAACCTCAAATGTGAAAATGGTAACAAATCTGTCACAAATAATTCTTCCCTATTGAAAGTTTCTACACATGGGGTAAAATTATTTTCCTTTTGAGTTAGTGTTTTTTGTAAAATATAAGGTAAAACAATTCCCCATTTGAGTCAGGGCTTTCTTGTCGACAGTTTTTACAAATGGGGAAAATTTGTTTGACCATCTTTTACATTTTGGGATTCTACATGTACTGCAAACATGTCAAACAATATTTCAACACAGAAGGGCTTTTATAAATCCTATTTCTTTGTTTTAAAGGGAGCAACGAGTACTGCTCGGCTCTTGTAGAAACAGTAAACTGTTTTAACTGAACATCACTTGATGGATAGATGGGTGAATGTATTGACGGAAGTTAGCATACAATTACATATACATATATCTGATATATCAATGGTATTAAAGGTAAAGCGTCCAAAATTGATTTAAATGACTTATTCTCAAACACCACTTCATGGAATATCATCAATCTTGGCAAGAAGTATCATGGAATTAAGCTCTCTTATATTTGTTCAAATGGTTCCGATTGACTAAACCTCTTGTGTTGACCACCAGGGCTAAACATTATTTTTTTAAAATCTTCTGTTAACGTCGATAAAACAAAACTTGTAACGTTATCGATTAAGGGGGGGGCAATGCTTAGGTTTTAGATTGTTGCACTTCTGGAAATTTATATGTGTTATTATATTTAAAAGATGTACTTAAAATGAAAAAAAGAACAATTATGCTGTATTCTAACACGACCAGCGAATAACCTACATACATGTAGAACAAAATCTATTTGGGTTATTCTGCAATATACCGACCTTGAACGACGCTGCACGCGAATCGTGGTTTGGCTGTTCAATTTACCCGACGTATAGAGAATCTTACATGGCATACTGTGGATGACTTGGGGCAAAACGGGGGTCTCCGATGAATGACACACGTCCAGTTAACTTGATTAATGTTACGACACCATTAATTTTACACTGACTTTATTTACTGTTTTGTTGTTATTGTTTTTGTTTACACAGTGACGTCATTAGTCAAGAGAAACTGTGACGTCATTTATCTATAAACGTAACTAATATGTTTTGTAACTATAATCGTTATTGCGTACCCAAAATCTAAGTGCGTAGCACGCAAGTGTAAATACGTTCAATGAAAAAAGTTCTCTCTTTTTCTTCAAATTTTGTTTCAAATAAGTCGTGTTAGAATCGAAATAATAAATATCCAAGTTTGGTTTATGGTAGAATAACCCTCGTTTGTCGTTCTTATGCGTAATTATATATCACTCAGGCCTGCGGCCTTCGTGATATATTCTTGCGCATAAAAACTCAAAACTCGGGTTATTCTACGATAAACCAAACATGGATACATATTATTTCTTAAATAAACTTAGGCAAAATAGAAATATTTAAGTGCAAAAGGATTGAAAATGGTTAAAAACGATTTTTTAACAAGTTTTGTCATTCATTCGCCAAAATGGGGGTAGGGGCACAAAGAAGTATTCTAAAAAAATTCAAACTTTACTACGACGGGAATTGTCAGGATATAAAAAGACAGCAATAACAAGTTCGTTTTACAGACCTATGTCGTTATATCTTAAAGCTCGTTGAAAGATAAAATAAGCACAAATTTTCTCTGTTTTTTGAAATTCTGTCTTATATTCACATCAACCAGTCTTTTTCAGTTTTGCATTTTGAAACAAAGGTCTTGTTTATAATGTAGGAAAAATATCTTAAAACCCTTAATCATGAAAAATTGAGTTATCAAAAAATTGAAAAAAAAAGATTTTTTAGTACAGTGGTGACAAAAATACCACTTTCTCTAATTTTTACCTTTTGTATGGCATATTTCGTTTGAAGAGAGGGAAAGTTGATACCTATTCTGAAAAACATGCCGCATATATTAAAGTTTACGATACCAGAAATCCAGGTAATTCTTAATTAAGCGCCTCGCTTTGATGGTGTTTCAATTAAGATTAATATTTCGAAAAAGTTACATCATTATTTTTCCCGAAAATAACTTGCAATACGCTAGTCTTTATTAAGAATCAACAGGAAAAAAGTTATTTGTGCATTGATTTAGGTGTGATATCTTGAACTAAGTGCATGTACATAGTTTCTTCAATTTTTTTATGTAATCGTAAATATCAAGTTTCAGTCATTCTAAGTGTTTACATTTCTAAATTTAAAAAAAAATAATATTCAAAATCGCTTTAAGGATAACTTTGGAAAAATGTTCTGCAACTTGGTTCATCTTAAAGATCTATATTGTTAAACAAATGGAAACCGAAAACACTATTTAGGCTTTATTTTGCTCCGTTACTCCAACAACTGTTGAAACGTCTACGCCTCAGAATATTTGTACAGCAAACGGCGTGCCATATTACATGACTGTTAAAACTATTGTCAAAATGTTTTGTAAGTACAAGAGATTTTAACAGAACGTTCATAATAATTATTCCGTCAAATGTCCTTGTTTTCAAAAGATATATTTGTCTGTCATTAACAATATTTCACAAACTGCGCCCAAAATAAGGATGTAAGACTTACTTTTTCTTATAAAAGAATGTGGAGATCTACCTCATGTTTCGCATGGTGTCTTCGAGCCAGGAGGAAATGTTGCTGGAAGTATCCGAAATTTCTCATGTCCAAATGGGATGGTTGTTGATGGTTCTAAAAATATTACCTGCCTTCTTAATGGAACATGGTCTCACTTTGAGGCAGCATGCAGACATGGTAAGTTTCATATTATGTATATAGCTCACGAAGTAACCGTAAACTAGGTTCTCTGAGTGCTTTTACAAACGGCATCCATTTTCAGTATGCAGATGAAATTTTTAGTAGACCATAAGAATTTTCACAGAACGATTAATATAGAAATTATACCGACTGTGATCGTCACGTAATGACTTTGATATGTAAGGATGGTATCGACATTCATATTGCACGTGTGATGTTCATCTTAATATTTTTATTATAAAGAAGTTAAATTTGGAATTTATATAAGACATAGTACATTTTATTAAGCCATTTACATTTTCTTGTAAAAGAATGTGGAGATCTACCTCATGTTTCGCATGGTGTCTTCGAGCCAGAGGGAAATGTTGCTGGAAGTATCCGAAAATTCTCATGTCTAAATGGGATGGTTGTTGATGGTTCTAAAAATATTACCTGCCTTCTTAATGGAACATGGTCTCACTTTGAGGCAGCATGCAGACATGGTAAGTTTCATATTATGTATATAGCTCACGAAGTAACCGTAAACTAGGTTCTCTGAGTGCTTTTACAAACGGCATCCATTTTCAGTATGCAGATGAAATTTTTAGTAGACCATAAGAATTTTCACAGAACGATTAATATAGAAATTATACCGACTGTGATCGTCACGTAATGACTTTGATATGTAAGGATGGTATCGACATTCATATTGCACGTGTGATGTTCATCTTAATATTTTTATTATAAAGAAGTTAAATTTGAGAATTTATATAAGACATAGTACATTTTATTAAGCCAATTACTTTTTCTTATAAAAGAATGTGGAGATCTACCTCATGTTTCGCATGGTGTCTTCGAGCCAGGAGGAAATGTTGCTGGAAGTATCCGAAATTTCTCATGTCCAAATGGGATGGTTGTTGATGGTTCTAAAAATATTACCTGCCTTCTTAATGGAACATGGTCTCACTTTGAGGCAGCATGCAGACATGGTAAGTTTCATATTATGTATATAGCTCACGAAGTAACCGTAAACTAGGTTCTCTGAGTGCTTTTACAAACGGCATCCATTTTCAGTATGCAGATGAAATTTTTAGTAGACCATAAGAATTTTCACACAACGATTAATATAGAAATTATACCGACTGTGATCGTCACGTAATGACTTTGATATGTAAGGATGGTATCGACATTCATATTGCACGTGTGATGTTCATCTTAATATTTTTATTATAAAGAAGTTAAATTTGAGAATTTATATAAGACATAGTACATTTTATTAAGCCAATTACTTTTTCTTATAAAAGAATGTGGAGATCTACCTCATGTTTCGCATGGTGTCTTCGAGCCAGGAGGAAATGTTGCTGGAAGTATCCGAAATTTCTCATGTCCAAATGGGATGGTTGTTGATGGTTCTAAAAATATTACCTGCCTTCTTAATGGAACATGGTCTCACTTTGAGGCAGCATGCAGACATGGTAAGTTTCATATTATGTATATAGCTCACGAAGTAACCGTAAACTAGGTTCTCTGAGTGCTTTTACAAACGGCATCCATTTTCAGTATGCAGATGAAATTTTTAGTAGACCATAAGAATTTTCACAGAACGATTAATATAGAAATTATACCGACTGTGATCGTCACGTAATGACTTTGATATGTAAGGATGGTATCGACATTCATATTGCACGTGTGATGTTCATCTTAATATTTTTATTATAAAGAAGTTAAATTTGAGAATTTATATAAGACATAGTACATTTTATTAAGCCATCAGTATGACATGCCTTTACTGCCTCGTGATGCCTCCAGCATTATTATATACCAACGTTTTTATATTCTATACCAACGTCTTAAATATTCTTCAGCAACGTCTTAAATGTTCTATACCAACGTCTTTATATTTCATACCAACGTCTTTATATATCACACCAACGTCTTTATATTCTACTCAAACGTCGATATATCCTACACGAACAACTTTAAATTCAGTACTAACATCTTTATATTATATACCAACGTCGTTATATCCTATACCAGCGTCTTTATATTCTAAACCAACGCCTTTACATCCATTACCATTGTCTTTACGTCTATATATTCTATACCAACGTCGCAATATTCCATACAAACTGCTATATCTTCTACACTAACGTCTTTATATTCTACACCAACGTCAATATATTATTTACCAACGTTGTTATATCCTACACCAACGTCATTTTATTCTATACAAACGTCTTTATATTCTATACTAACGTCTTTGCATTATATAAAAACGCCTTTACATTTCATACCAACGTCTTTATATTCTATACAACGTCTTTATATTCTACACACGCCTTAATATTCTGTATCAATTCTTTATGTTACATACCAACGCCTTTATATTGTATACTACGTCAAATGCCTTTATATTCTAAACCAACGCTTTTATATTTCAAAACAACGCCTTAATATTCTAAACCAACGTCTTTATATTCTTTACACGCCTTTATATTCTATACCAACGTCTTTATATTATATACCAAGGCCTTTATATTCTATACCAACGTCTTGATATTATATACCAACGTCTTAATATTCAATACACGCTTTAACATTCTATACCAACGTCTTAATATTATATACCAACGTCTTTATATTCTAAATACAAACGTCTTTATATTCGATACACGCCTTTACATTCTATAACAACGTCTTTATATTATATACCAACGCCTTTGTATTCTATACCAACGCCTTTATATTTCATACTAACGCCTTTATATTCTAAACCAAAGTCTTTGTTGTGAATACGTAACGTTAGCGCTTTTTACCGCATTTTATGTATGCTCGTATGACGTATGCAACGTTGACGTCATGTTGTTAATGTTTTGTAGTCAGTTTATAATAAAGGAACGAACCGTTAAGACGTGTTGTACTATAATTACACAGAAATCCACCAAATCCAGCATTTCGACATTTGTGCCGTGACCAGGATATCTCTTTTGGTTACAGTATCTAGCCTAGGTGTATCTCTGTGTACGAATGTCATGGTATCTACTTCCGGTTTCCAGTACATTCCTAGAACTTTGGTTATCTCATCTCTATCTATTACTCCTTCCTTTACTGCAATGTCTCTCAAGGCGCTGCTGATAGATGCCCAAGATCTTAGATTCATATTTGCACTCATCATCAAGTCACGTGCACTTCGAAAATAGGTAAGTAGATCTTTCTGCTGTTGAAAACTGGACAATACATTGTCGACGTACAGATCCCTTTCTAAAATCTGGGCGGCGCTGTATGATTTGTTTAACTCAAGATGTTTGAGAATAGTGGTGTTAAGTATGAACGGTGAACAAGTAGCATCAAATAATACTGCCTTGAAACGTTATGTGCACAGCGTTGAATCTGGGTCCTTAGGGTCACTTAGCCACAAAAAAACGTGTGAAATCTCTGTCCTTCTCGTGTAAGCCTATGTGTAGAAAGGCTTTCTCAATGTCTGTGGTGACGGCGTATCTATTCATGCGGAACCTCATCAATATGGATGTCAATTCGTTCAATACAGACGGTGTGGACTCAAGACATTCGTTGAGGCTAGGTTGATCAGCTGATTGTCTAAAAATATAATCGTAAACTATACGTATAGGTGTAGTGGACGACTCCTTTCGAACAGGATGATGAGATATATAATGTACTGTTTCTAAAGATGGTGAAAATTCGTCGACCTTTTCAATGAATCCACGTCGTTTTTGCTACTTCTGTTACATATCTGGTTCTCGGCTCAGTCTACGTATAGTACTCTCCGTACGTCTCTTTGTGATGTCGTAGTTTGACGGTAATGGGTCATGGTCAATCTTCCAAGGCAGGGCTGCTGTATATTTATCGTCTGTATGTTCGATATCGTGTCAAATAATCTGTCTTCTGCGGCTCGTCTGCAATCGGAATGATACCCATGCTCTCTAACGACCAAAAACGTTCTATAGCATCGTCATCTCGTACATATGACGTTATTACGTCAAAGATGTTGTTGGTCGACTTCATGTTATCGTCTGCGTTCACTGGCCAGACAGAAGGTATCCGAGTTTTGACTTCACAGCCGTTGGTCCATTTCCACGAACCACGAATCATCTTGTCGGATAATGCAACCACCTTTATAGGTGCATCCCATCATCTGAAGTGTTTATTCGAATCAGCGTCGGTTAAGGAAGCACTAAACAGAAAGGGAACGGAGTGGCAATTCATTCCGAAACGTGCACCATGGTATGGGGGATGGTTGGAACGCCTCATCGGTCTCACGGAAACTGCATTGAAGAAGATCCTTGGACGTTCCCTTGCTACCACAGAAAGGCTACAAACGGTCATCACTGAAATTGAAGCAATGTTGAACGACCGTCATGTTGTTGTTGTTTTGTAGTCAGTATATAATAAAGGAACGAACCGTTAAGACGCGTTGTACTATAATTACACAGAAATCCATAGCATTTCGACAGTCTTTTTATGATATACCAACGTCTTTTTATTCTATACCAGCACCTATTCATTCTAAACCAACACCTATATATGTCATACCAACGCCTTTATATTCTAAATCAACATTTTTGTCATTCTATACCAACGTCTTTTTATTCTACACTTACGTCAATATATTCTTTACCAGCGTCGTTATACCCTTCGCCAACGTCGTTATATTCCATACAAACCTCTTTATATTCTATACGAACGTCTTTATATTATAAACCAATGGCAATGTTTTCTATACCAACGCCTTTATATTTCACACCAACTTCTTTATATTCTAAACCAACGCCTTTTTATTTCATACATGTACCAACGCCTTTATTTTCTTTACCAACGTTTTTATATTCTATACCAATGGCTTTTTTATTCTTTACCAAGGTCTTTATATTTAATACCAACGTCTTTATATTCTGAACCAGCGCCTTTTTATTTATACCAGCGTCTTTATATTTCATACTTACGCCTTTATATTCTACACAAACGTCTTTATATTCTATACCAACGTCTTTATATTATATACCAACGTCTTTATATTCTAAACGAACGCATTTTTATTTCATACCAACGCCTTTATATTTCATACCAACGCCTTTATATACTATACCAAAGTCTTTATATTTCATACCAAAGCCTTTTTTATACCAACGCCTTTATATTATATAACAACGCCTTTTTATTATTGGCCTACGCCTTTATATTTCATACCAACGTCTTTATTTTCTATACAAACGTCTTTATATTCCATACCAATTTATTTTTATTTCATATTCTAAACCAACGTCTTTTTATTTTATACCATCGTTTTTTTCTCTAAACAAACGTTGTTATATTTCATACAAACGTCGAAATATCCCGTTGATTGCTTACCTGCGTATACATTATTTGAAGTCAATTTTGACTTCTTCAAGCAATATAGCTGTCATGGAGCATGATATAGCTGATTAATGATATCATAAGCAGAACACAAAATATGACAGCTCTGTGTACAAAAAATGAACTTTGAATATAATATAAAGAGTTTTATACCGAATATAACGAAATTTGAACAAAAAAATGTATAATGACGTCGGAATAGGATATAAAGACGTTGGTATAGAATGTATCAACGTTCGTTTAGAATACAAAAACGTTCGTATATAATATAAAGGCGTTGGTATAGAATAAACCGATGTTTGTACGGACTATGAAGACTTTTGTATAGAGCACAAAGTCGCTTGTATATAATATAGAGATATGGAGGAATATATGAATATTGACATATGGTATATAAAAACATTTGTATGGAATATAACGACGTTGGTATAGGAAACTGTAAAGTTGGTTAAGGATATAATGACGTTTGTATGAAATATAACAACGTTTGTTAGAACAAAAGACGTTGGTATAAGATATAAAGATGTTTGCATAGGATATAATACCTTTGTACGTGATATAACACTGTTTGTTTAGAATAAAGAGACGTACAGAACATAAAGGCGTTGGTATAGAATATTAAGACGTTCATATAGACAAAGACATTAGTATAGAATATGACGACTTTTTAATAAAATATGAAGACGTTTTTACAAAATGTATTGCTGTTAACACAGGACATCCATGCTGGAGGCACTCGAGGCAGTAAAGGAGTTCCATACATCAGTATGCTGAAAATTTGGTAAAAGGCAATCGAGTAATGCTATTGCATGGCGTTTTTGCTGGCTCAGCCAGTTAAATATATTTAAATGGATAGGCTAGTCAAACAAAAAATGACTTTGTTCAGAGAAACACATTGTTTAAAGAAAATCTCAAATCGGAGTATTAAATGTGAAGATATTGAAAATTGAAAATTTCCGAAACGGAGGATTATGGAGTTGGCCATTTTGAGGTTGTGGTGTCAAAGTTATCTAATTAAATATTCTCGCAGGTAAAACTGCTTAGCCAAAAACAGCAGCATTAAAACAATATTAAAACATCGTAACCTACCTGACACATAAACAATTTATGAATTTAAAGATGAAAAACTATCATGAACATTTGTTTAAATTGGGTTCAAAATTAAGTTTTGAAAAAAGGGGCCTGTCCCATAGTTCGTTTAATTTGCACATTAACTAAATCTTAGATTTCTTATAACTCTTCATTCTTTCAACAGCTCGTCAATTTCATCCATAGTTATATTCTGACTTGCGTTCACTTTAAATGTTTATTGCCAGGATGTGACACACCTGACTTGAATAACGCTGATGTCAATCCCTTAATCAATTCCTCCGGGTTATATGCAATTGTGAGCTGCAACGCAAATTACATATCTAACGGAACAACAGATAAAACCAATGTGGTTTCAGAAGAAACATTGACCTGTAGCAATGATGGAAAATGGATTCCTCACATTGACTGTATCTATTCAAAGAGTAAGTAACTGAAACAGTGTCATTTGTACAAATGTCAACTATTCTTTGGGTATCTGGTGTTTTTCTTTCTCATGAGATTTTGATTTAGTCCTCAATTGCAATGCCAAACAATGTCAAAATAATTCACATGATTGCTTATGGAACGAATTTCGTCTGGAGAGAGTTTATAAAAACAGCTGTTAGGTTTCTACTCTAAGATGTATGTATTGATTTTGTTATTTTCATATTTTGCAAATGCATTGAGTTAATATAATATTGTTTAACCTAAACTTATACTATGATTTCTCATTTTTTTCTTAAACGTTTACGTGTACACAACGCCCACTTATGTTTGATCATATAGTACAAATCTCTCCAGCAGTAACAACTGTGATTTTGAACTGTTTTCAGACTTGTTTAATTTGGCCTTGAAGAAACCAACATCTCAGAGCTCAGTTATGGGGGCTAAAACTTCAGAAAAAGGAACAGATGGTATATGGAATTCCAATATGTATCAAGGATATTGTGCCCATACAGATCCATCCAACCATGAGACAGAAGCATGGTGGGAAGTCGATTTGCAGCAGATACATCAAATCCGAGGAATAAACATATTAGTTCGAAAGCATGGTAATATATAATGACACTAAAAAATTCAAAAGGTCGCGCGTGCATAAGCTGATTATAAAAAGCGGTGATTTCTACTGCATTTTACTGATTATTTTACCATTATTAAAATGAAATTCTCCTCTTTGAACCTGTTTTAAACTTAAGGCATGGTCTAAATCATAAGTAGAATGAACAGAGGTATTCGACTGTCTTAATTGTGTGTTTTATACATAACATTTTAAAGTGTTTGTATAGTTTAATATACTTTTTTAGGACATTATTTTAACTTTTCAGTTTTTAATTATTTGCTGGGACTTAAGCGTCAGGCAACTTGAATATCTTGCTAGATAGCTGCGTCGGGCTGATGCGTTTCATCAACCCGAAATAAGGATAAAGTATCTGTTGTGTAAAAACCGTTTCTATTGGTTAGTTTAAGTACACCAATCACGCTTATCGTTGGTCTACGGCCTTCGCTCTGCCTGAAACGAAGACGCTGGAAACTGTCTTTTGGAATTTTTGAGATTTTGTTTAACGTTGATTATATAGTAAAAGTCTATCGTAATATCGCTAGCTGAGGCGAACCGGTATTACGATAGGACTATTCAGATAATATATGTTTGCCGCCTTAAAATTCAGTGTTAATATTTCTTTTAAATAACGGTTTGGCACAGATTGTCAAGTAAATAGGACATCTCGTTTTTAATAAGAAAGTACATGTACATATACACACAGATTTACGCACAAAATATCAATGTTTGTTTGGAAACTTTCTATCGTAAATACCCTCTAGTACAATGTTAGCAGATAAATCGGTTATTTGTTCCGCCCAAAAGTAAGGAAAATGGAGTAACGACATTTTAACTCTACAACGACGACTTGTTTCTACTTTGGAAGTAACTTTTATTTACCACTGTGCTCGTCCGTGTCACGTAGGGAAACATAATTGAGACATGCTTTATTCAACATTTTATACATGGTGAAGTATTTCAATGTAGACCATCACGCGTGTTACCGTAAAAGGAATCGATATATTTATAGATCAATTCCCTTCAAAGAATAATCATTATGCATTTGCACAGGCAATGCACATGAATTTCTTTATTTCTGCTGATTATCTATATTTTAACATTTGTATTCATTTACACTTCCCATAATGCGTCCGGACACTGTAAGAAATCACACCAGGAGCGGACAAAAAACGAAGAACGTTATGATATCTATTCACGTAAATTTAATATGTGTCACATGTATTTAATTACTAAACAATGTGAAAAAAAATAATTTATTAGTTTTTCTCGGAAACAGTTACAGACTTATCACCTACAGTATAAACAAATTATGTATAATATTTTAAAGGCCGATGTATGATATTTTCTGTGTAAATGTTAGTTCGGGCGTTGGGAAGTGTCGTAACTTCTATACCTTTCTGGTCCATCTTTTAAAACATTAGCAGTCTTGTTAAGCCACGTCTTCGTCGCAACGCTTAGAAATAAACATAATACTTACATAAGTAATATCGTTCTAAGTGTTATCATACATTCATTTAGTATGTTAATATTGTAATGTGTACTTTAAAAATTTAAAAAATATTTTTTGTAGGCACCTATGCACAAAGATTTAGACGAGTAACCGCCACAGTTGGGAATTCCTCAAATCCAACGGAAATTTGCGGTCAAATGTATGATGGTCCAGCCAGTTCTGAAGAGATAGTAAAATTCTTATGCTCAGTTATGGGAAGATATGTGAGATTGAGTAAGCCTAACTTTGGCAATTCAACTAGTCTTGAATTATGTGAAGTTGGCGTTTATGGAAATTAACATTTCCGTAATTCTATTTCGTTTTGAAGTTCCATTGAAGCAAAACAATAATTTATTTTCAAGCAGTTTACTTCCAGAATAATAACGTAATATGGTAAGAAAAGTACATTGTTTACGATGGTAATGCATTTTAATGACGTTGATGCGAATTGCGAGAAATCTTTTGACAGCCATGTACTTGTATTCTATGTATTATGTCACATGAAAAGAACAGATGTTGTAACGTATTGCTAAGTTTGTATAATAGTTCTGCTATCTGTTTCGGTGAAGATCTTTGTTTACACCAGTGTATGATACACACCATCAAACCGAGTACACAAAAGTTTCGATGTTTGGAAGTTAGTTATTCTTGATTGATTAACTCATGTATCGTGTATCATTTGTAGATTTGCAGATTGCGACTTCAATTTCATAATAAATTGTGTTCATATGTGAATATATTGAACGAATCAACCGATTCCAAGACAACTGCACCGACACTTGCAAGAGCCTTAGTTTTATTGTGTTTTACGATTTTGATATGTGTACTAGTTATGTACATTTGTATTAAGAGTTGAATTCTGCACACGGAATGAAAATGTCTCGAGTGGTTGACATTTTATGACATTTTGACGAAAATGGCCTGCAATTGCTAAGGATGTGCTTGAATTTTATTACTTTAAACTAATTTATTTATTCCCGAATTCGAAACAAGTTCTCACAACTTAGACTAATCACTTCTAAGACTTATTCCAGACGGGATCAACGTGGAAGAAAGAGAGGCAATGTGGAATTTTATTCTGCATGATATAATTATATTTTCTCTCTTTACTGGATAATAATATATTATTATTTAAAGTCCCAGGATAACATTTACAAGAAGCTCTCATTTTATCCAGAAAGGTGTCTTACTGATAGAAATGACCTGAATGTGTGCCCCAAAAATCCTAACCTTGCTTTTTAAATCGATAAGTACAAAATGTACATGTTTTAAACATAGCGCAGTATTTTATTGAGTGATATTGCAATTTCACTATATCAATAAATTCAAAGTTATCCCCGGTTTAAAAGCCGTAAAAACATTAACTTGGACTCCTTTTTTAGTCCTGCCTTTTTAAATGTAAGTATCTATGTTAATATCGTACCTATTGTTACAAGTCATATGTATAGACCACATATTAGTATACGTCGGAAGTTGTTATGAGAAACTGTTAGATATGTATATATGTGTGTGCCTAATCCTGATTACAATGAATTCAGATCTATTAATATTGTACTAAACTGACAAATGTTTTACATTTACATACATGAAGAATACTTTCAAACTCTGATACAAACACTTTCAACCTTTTTGTAGAATTACCTTAAAGTTTGTGTATTCATGTTGAATCATTATGTCAAAATACCTTATGAAAATATGTATTATTATTGTCACTAATCTTCAAAATGCATGTTGAAATGGATAGGGAAAATTTGTATAATCCATTGTCCCGCCCCCTCTTACATAAACAAACATATTGTTGCGCACATAATTATGAATATGGTAATTAATACTGGTTTTTCACAGACTTATCGTTCTTGCGTACTCTTCAGCGTTAAAGAGCACAAACGGTTATCGATCGGCGAATGAGGGGGCAGTTTCGGCCCGATAACGGAAGCGTATTACTGTTTTGATGTATCATGAATGAATAATCCTATGATTATCGTGTATTTTGCTAAATAATTAACTTATTTCTACTATAAATTATATCCTTACTTAAATAAGTATATTTTTGTAACTTTAATTGTAGAAAATGATGAAATTATAATATGGAGAAAAGAAAAGAATTGCCGGCGAAGGCTTCATTTACAATTTCATGAATGTGCATAAATGATTACAGAAATTAATAAAACTGTACATTCAGCATTTCAACATAATATTAGTAATGTATTTGTTGATAAGTTAAGTAAATTCGTACTTGTATTAGAATTAAAAAATAAAGCAAAATACGTGGTAAGGGAGTTTTCTTTCTTCAAACAGAAACACTTCTACAGCGGATTTTGTGTATCAACTATTAATATATACGGTTAACTGTAAATTACTTTATTATCTAAACAAAAGAATAAAGAAATTATGAAGTAAATTTCAATTAAACGTTTTGAAAAATGTCAAAGCGAACTTGAAAACGGAAGCTAATAATGATGACAAGTACTGCGTGAGAGTTTTTTTCCGTAACTCAACTTCTTCGGACACGGACCTATACTAACTTACTACAGCTTAATAACACATCCATCATGATTTTAAAATAATCTACTAACGATTATATTACGATGTCAGCAACATATTCTAAAGAAAACAAATTAATATAAATAGTTAGAAAAACGGACCCGTGCACATCGGCGCGTGTACATAGCTCCGCAATCAGTTTGAAAACATATGATAAAAAACCGGGTGAAAAAAGTTTTAATAATAAAAATTGGAAAGTGTTGCCATAATACTGAGAGGTAAATGAAGAGAGAAAATGCTTTAAAAATGCTAACATACTTCTATAACTTGAAGTATATAAACGGGCGTACGGGCAGTTTTTATTCATTTATTCTTCTACTTTTCCGGGTAAAAGTATATATTAATCATTAAGAATATCATTTCAAAACGCTGCTGTTGCTTGTACACAAAATGATTTCTTTTTAAGAAACACGAAAATAATTCTCATAGCTTTAAAAGTGTTGTTATAGTATCAAATAATGATATTCATATTAAGATACAAAAAAATGAAAAACGCGACGCGGTCGTTTTCTTTCTTCTGACATGATTAATACCATATAGATCTGTAAAAATATAAATGAATATCTATTAATTTCAACATTATATCTTATTTTAACTTAAAGCTTAACATCGTCATACTACTTAAAAGATATCTAGACCAAAAAAAAACAAACCCGCTGTGCATGCAGTTTTATTTCAGTTAACATGGACCATAATTATGTGTATTTAGGTTAGTGCAGTTAATTATTACGCCTGTATATTAAAACTGTTAATCATTGCAGAGATTATTAAATTGTTTAAATCATATCCCCATTTAGAGAAAAAAGGGACACATTAAAAAGGTTTAAGTAAAATATATTTAAAACTGTTACCGTACCATTTAATGACGAGTAGATGTGTCTGTCGTTTACTTTTTTTCATTGATCATTCTAAATAATAACTTTAAATATATTTGAATGATTAAAAGAATAATATATTATTAAACATCAGTGAATAGCTTTTAAAAATCTCTTTAAAGTGTTTTATAAAGCAAATATAAATGATAGATCAATATATCAGTATGTATCGCTTATGCAGTGGCGTGTAACTGCCCCCTCAGTTGCTAATACGGTCGATATTCATTGATGTCGCGCATGCGCAAAGGTCTGTGAAAAACCCGTATTGTACAAGCCGTAAACTGAAACTGGATGTAAGTTAATTTTTAGAAATGTCCGTTTTTCTTATCAGCTGTCTATTTCACGGAGACACCTTTTTTACATAGGCATACTAATCTAACGTAAGTTTTATTAAGCCGGTCGCCTGCTTATAAAAAAAACGATAAAGGGGGGGGGGATCCGAGTACCAGAGACACCTTGCGGCAGATTTTTTGCGCGAATACATTACACGAAGTTGTGCCGGACTATCTCTTTTTTTCGCGGGGATAAGCACAATCCTGTCTAAATGATTAAAGCGCGCTAGTGCAGTTTGTCCTTTCCTCACAGAAAAAAGTGTTGATATAGCCATAGCTACATGTACATCTCTCACGTATTCAAAATTAACATCGCGGAGAGATACGGCATTGTTTTACCGGAGAAGCTGAAATCCGCAAATAGATATTTCCGGGAAAATAGAATTTCAAATACATTATGTGTTAAATCGGAAAAAAGTCAGCCCATCACGTAAATAACTATACTTTGTAGATAATTGGCCAACAATGACTGAATTAAGTATTTTAAAACTAAAAGTCTGACCTTATATTAGGCCAGACATTAGGATTCCGCTTTACAATTTTGTTTCTCTTCAAAGCCAAGGCTACTCACCTTAACTTGAAAATTTTCCACACACGACCACCTTTTAGTTAAGTACCTTTTAATAAGTTGCAGGTTAAAATTCTAAGTGTACTTACAAGTGAAATCGCCAAATCTGTTGGTGCGAATGTCGATACAAAACGGTTGCGGATGCGGTTTCGGATTTGCGGATGCGGATGCGGATGTGTGTGTGTGTGTTGGTGGTGTGCACTTCTGGGTGCTGTGGGGTTCGTTTTGGGGAGGCTGCGTTTTTGGTACGTGGCATTCCCTGTTTGATATTATTTTTGTTTTCTTTCAAATTTATGCTCAAATGGAGACACGGAAACACAACATGTAATGTTTTGTTTTCTAAATAGAAGCAAAACCTACATATTTTTAAATATCTATAATCCAGATATAAAACTCATTGAAAGTTCTTTTAAAATCACTTAAATAAGAGATTATTCACTGATGATTTTGATAATTTAAGATAAGGTTTAATGTTTATTTCCAGTGAAACGACCTCATTTGTAGTAATACCAGTATAGCACTGCACCCTACCATATTTTCATTGTTTGACATGTACAGACCACACCTTTTCATTTCGAAGACATGATTAGCTTTTCTCTAGTTTTCCACATTCATTTACTTAAAAGAGTTGCTTATGATTTGGAAAATATTATGAGTTTAATGTAGCTACATCCCTATTTCCCTCCTGGAAGCACGCGCCTTAAAAGGTGTCATATGTAACATGAGTATATTTATGATTAAACATTTAGTCCAATAACGGAGCTATCTCATAAACAGCCACCGGTAAGTCAACCAACATGTAGTATGTTGAGCATGTGGCACCTTGTTTTCATGCAAGCCCCTGGTTACCCAATGACCCCTGGTTTCCTGGCCAAATAAGTGATGTGCCCCCAGTGCCATCACCCCTGGTAACCATGTATCTAGTATATTCCCCTGGATACCCTATATCCCAAGCTTCCCAATAGTAATGCAAGTTGAACCCCGTGCCCACCAGTATCACCGCTCCCCATGGTTACCCCGTGCCACATTTTTTCACAACAGCTCCAAGTCTCCTTGTATCAATGTAGCCGCTATTTACGCCGCTTCCGTAGATATCCTATCATTTCAATAAACTAAAGACCATGTCCTTTTATATATGAATACAGTCCCTTTGTTAGCCTCTTCTTGTTGCAGCAACGAAATCCTGTGAGATCAGTCCTGTATCGGGAATCACTACACCTTCTTGATACATCACCACTAAAAAAGTGATCGTGTAATTTAAAAAATGTTGAACAGCAACTTGTGTGAAGATGCGGGTTATTACTAGTATTTTTGTTGTCATTTTGTTGTATATCACATGCTTTATAATTGAAATAATAAATCTTTGTGAACATGGCATCTTTCGTTTTAAGTGTTGTATATATATGGTGAACTCTGACATCTTGAATGTAAAATACCCTTATACGCTATCAAGCACACACCCTATCGGTTAATTACCATGTTATGGTTATGTTGCCGAAGCTGTATTACTACAATATTACATGATATAGATAACGGTGGACGTGACAGAAGAATCATGATGCTTTATTTTATCTATAGTATCTATATTATGTATAGTTTAAGGGTAGATGGCCCTATATCTCTTCTGGATACCATTGTCCATTATACAAGGTCAGCAACAGATACACAGAAAATAAAGGGGAAGTAAAGCGATTGTTAGGTTTTAAAGTCTATTTTTTTAAATAAAAGCAAAAACCCGCCAATTTCAAGGTCATCAATGCAAAAGATGCAAAAACCATTGAAACTCGTTAAGAAAACTGCACACGTGGTCAAAATTTCATTAATGTATCTTAAACAAGAAAGAAGGTTAACAGGTCACAGAATTGGTCATCCGAGGTAAATGTAAAACTTGTAAAACTGTACTTATGGTCCAAGCTTCAAAACAAGAAAGAGGCTCCCCTTCATCAATGCGTTAACGTATTCTTTATACACTGTAAAGTTACACAAACAACACTAGTCTTTAAATTCCACCAACTGATAAGCCTGCCCAAAGTATATCTTCACTTTCCTTTTTTTCCTTCAGGTCTTTTATTTACGTGCATGACATACATATTCTTTTAAAACCCCACTGCACACGATATTCCAGGACACAGTTGCAAGAGGTGTATGCTGAACTGGCAAGTCAAAACAACCAAAATAGTATTTAATTCATATGTCTTACCTTTCCGACACCCTGGAACATTATCCCACGATCCATTGTTCAAACACTTCAGTGTCTTATAACAATTAATACTAAAGCCACTGTCACATTCAACGACTTGTGTATCACCAACAGAAAACATATTTCCGACAAGTTTTCCATTAGCTACTTCCGGATAACCACATTCCAAGTCTAATAGAACAAAAAATCAAAATAAAATTAAAGCGAGATAAAACAGTATGTCCCACTATGCAATCATAAAAATATAAGGAATTAATTCATACTTTTGTCTGCCTGTCTGTTATCAGCGCCATTCGTGATATTTTTTTGAAAGTTCACTCGGCAAAAAAAGTTATTGTTATTACTAGTACATGTTTTACTATTATTTTTATTATTATTATCAGTATTATAATTATTCTTCTTATTATTTTTACTATCAAAATTTTTATTATTATCATTATTTTTTAAAAAATTTTGTTGCTGCTGTTGTTGCTGCTGCTGCTGATGCTGCTACTGATGCTGCCGTTGTATTGGAAAAATGCTATTTGAAAATATTGAAAGCAATGTTCGTTTCCGGGCGAGTCGAATTTGCTGATATGCCATCAGATGATTTTCAGTCACTATATCTTCGTTCGGGCACATATGTAACTAGCTCTAAATCTTCAATAGTAAAAATATTGTATTCCATCAACCCGAAGGAAATTTCGCTTCTTTGCAAGTTTGATAGTTAGGACTTATAAATAAATACATAATTATTACTGTTGTTTAACTTTTAGAAACAGTTTGGCGCTCTGGCGAAAGTGCAGCGATTAAAAATCTGAATGTTCATTTTACCTTTTTAACGTACATTCAACGGGTTTTGGATTTCGAAAGTACAGGTTAAAATCAAAACAGACGGATATTTGCCGCTCGGCGATTATTCAGATGGCCCATATTTAATAGAGATTAAAATGTGTGTGCAACAAATTGCCAAAGTACATGTTGATATAAATATTCAACGGATATTGGAACTTCGAATGTGCATGCATAAATAAACCATGATCAGGTTCGCTGCGTATTGTGTGCTGTTTTAAGCTCCCTGTGGTCTGTAAATGAAACTTTGTATTGAAACAATGGGAATACCCAATATGCAAAATGATACGTAGATCGGGTATTTGAATATTCAATCTCTTTTTCAACTTTACCGGTATTAATGTTTTCGGAACGTATGAAATATACAAAGAGTTTTAAGTCAATGAAGTTAATCGGAAACATCACAAGAGTTGCATGTATTTAATTGCAATTACAAATAAAACAATTATTTGAAATCTTTTTGTTTTTCTGCTATAATCAAGTGTTTACCTTTCATTTCGCATTTTCCATTTCCATCACAATTTTGCTCGTCGCTAAATTCTTCGTTACAGGTAGTCTTGAATAAAATATCACTTGGCATTTAAACATAAGTACGGAAATATATCCCATATCTAAATTGAATTTCGAGTTAAGAGCAGTATTATTAAATAAAAGGTATCGTTAAGTTTTCAAAAATGCTCACCCAACCATTCAAACCTCCTTATTTCTTTTCAAAATGTTTACATGATTTGTTCTATACTTCGAAGGTGTTTCCATGTTTTACTTTTGCTCGTACAGTCGTGACTACTATAGACTTCGTAGAGGTTTTTGAGTGCATAATGGTAGTAGTTGCTTTCGTTTCTTCTTGAAGTTAATGTATTCGAATCTTATATTCAGACGCGAATTTAATGTACTTTAAGATAATATTGATTCAAGATATGAGAACGATGCCAAGTCAAGTATGAATAATTCCTGTTGTGGGTTGTGTTTATTGTAAACAAAGTTTACTTTGAATGATGTAAGTGATACATTAACCGCTTTAAACCTGTGTTGTCAACATGTCGGGTAACTGTCAATTCCAAGACAGAAGCTCTTGATTTAACTTGAATGAATGTACAATTCATTGCTCAGGTTAATGTTTTCCGTTTTGTGTCAGTGAATTTCTTACGAAACTGTTGTGATGACATATTTTGATATTTGACCTTATCCATATCTTTTTACCACATATCTTTAAATATTCGTCCGTAGATCTAGCCCCGTGATTATCAAACTTTGCTCATGCTTGACTCAGTACCATGTTCAAATCTTAAATCAATATAACATTACTGTATAAAAATATTTTTAATGAAATGTGTCTAACATGCTTTGTATGAGAATATTAAATATCAACTTATCAATAATGGATGACTTTGTTAGTAAATCTGGCTTTAGAATCACTTTTAATAGAGCGCAAGTTATATATTGACTCGCTCTAAAATTCCATCAAATTCAAGTTTTAACTAGACTAGAGAATTACTAGCTCTTCGTTATTGGGAATAAAATTTCATGTAGACCTAGGGAATTTGTTAACTCTAAATTATAACGATAAATTAAAAAAAAACTATCCTAAACTTTTGGAAAAGAAGATATCTCGCTACAATTGGGAGAGTTACAGTTATAAAGTCCCGTACTGCCATCATTTTCATGAAAAAATTCCACCTTCAATTTTTTATTGGAAAACTTTCGCCATTACAAATAGACTCATTTGGCACTGTTTTGTTAAATTAAGGTAGTTCAAACCACATTCTAATAATACCCTTTTTCTCCTTTTTAAAGGTACATGTAAATAGACATGTGGTGTTGGCGGACACCTGATGTGAGGTTGGACATCGGAGGACGGAAAAAACGCAGGGGTGTTCTCAAAAACATTTATTATATCAATTCGGGCCAATAAACAAAATTAATACTATCTTTCTGTAATTTATTTCAACGCTTGTAAACAACACAAGAAATTCATGTGCGACGTAAACAAATTAAATTGTTCCAACTACAGTTTATGTAGTATAGTTTGTCTGACACCAGCTAGAACATTCAAACAATACAACTTTTTAAGGTGATCACATTTATTCGAATAGGTGATGGCATGTATTCCCTTTGAATAGGTGATAACACCTTCTTGAATGGGTAATATCACATAAAGTATTCGAATGGATGACATCACTAAACAGATGTATTGTTTAAATGTACAAGCCGATCATTTGTTAAAAAGATTTTTCTAAAAATGATATAACTTATTGCAATAAGTGATATCACCAATATCCTTTGAAAAGTTGATACGACCTTTTTGAATGGGTGATATCACACATTCATATTCAAATAGGGGATCTCATCTATATGGGTGATATAACAAATAAGACATGTAACCATTTCGGATAGGAGATATGACCAATTCGGATAGATAAAATTCCGCATTCTCTTTGAAAAGGTGACATCACTTATTTTAATAGGTGATACAAATAGGTGATTTCTCCTATTCGAATAGTTGATATCACAAAAGAACATTAAATAGTAAGACGGTGCCCTATAGCTATCAGTTATGTGAATAGGTGATCTTATATATATGTTTATACAATTTCTTATTCGAACAATCATGCTTTAGGTTTCTACAACAAGTCATAAATTATTATCTCACAGCTAGGGTTCAGCTAAACTATTCGAAGATTGCATTCGCCACGGCGTCGGCGTTTACCTCTTCGATGGTTCTTTACCATCAAACATGTTTACTTCAAACTTTGCATATTTTTTTCTCATGGCAATATAGACACCTGCAGGAAGTCTCATAAGCTATGTCAATCATAGTTGCATAGTTATGCCCCTTCTTGTGTCTAGATTTTGTCACAAAAACTTAACCATGGCAATTTCTTTGCCATTTCTCAATATTTATCCATCAAAACTTTGAAATCATGTTGAATATGGAAACAGGGTTGTGATGCAGCTTGAATATTTAGGTCAAGGTCATATTTGACAAAGTTCTGCCCCTATTTTGGTACATGTACTAAGATTCCGTCAAGATAACTTAAATTTGGCTATACTTTTGCCATTTCTTGATAGTCCTTCATCATACTTTCATATTAGATTGCTTATAACAACATAGTCAGGATGTATCCCCTCTATTTCTCCCACACCTACCTCTAACCCCTAACCAGCATACTTTGAAAGGAATTCTCGTTTTTTACACAATTACATAAAATGTTCCCTCGACCCCACACACACACACTTACCAGAACAAATGTTTGTTTTTCTCTAATTTTTGTTTACACGTTTGGCCTTAATTCTTGAACAATTACACAATATATTAATCGAACACCCCCCCCCCCACCACCCATTACAAAAATCGTTTCTCAATTTTTGTTACATAAGAATCACTCTTAAGTTAATTCTTACACAATAACATGCACCTATTTTTATACAGAAACCTATTTTACTGACAAGCCCTCAACATTTTGTGCAAAATGATGAAAGTTAAATTTTCAAGATAGCATATAGTCTTGAATTTATAAACAACAGTTAAGCAAACATTTTAAAACACAATTGTAATGAGTAACAGAAGAAACATTTGATTTTGCTTATTATTGGCCTTAAATAATGTAAATTGATAATTTTGAGAACACCCCTTCGTTTTGTCCGTTTATCGATGTCCTACTACACATCAGGTATCCGCCAACACATGTCTAATAGGCCGCATAGCTGTTTGCTCGTTAAACTGCACCTATTTAAAATTAAAGCATACCTTTTTATTCATTTACGAACTTTTTTGAACAATGAACGAAAATGTATGCCAAATTTTGATGAGTGAACGAAAACGTAAACCAAACTTCTTAATTCTTAATCTACAGTAAAATTAGTCGTATTTTACATTGAGTTTCTCATATGACAAAAAAACACTATTATCTGTTATATATTTGAAGTAATCATCATTGTTTAGGCCTATTTAACCTCGTACAAACTGGTTCAATTTTACATGGAAATTCCTCTTGGCATATCACCTACAATATAACCAATTCAAATGGTCAATATCAAGGCCAAAAATTTCTATTTTTAAAGGAAAAAGCAGCAGTTCTTGCTATGGAAAGAGTCGTAACTCAATGACCTTCTTGCCTATTTTCAACAATATTAGCAGTCTGATACTACATCCGTCCCCATAGACCGCTTAGAAGAAACATGCTAGTTATAACAGTAATATCGAATTTACGATTTTTCTTAATATATATTTTATATGGTTACTAGTATAACGATTAACTATGTATTATAATAATTATTATTGCATTTTTATGAGTAGAAAGATCTCAATTTCATAATTATTATAACAATAATACGGTTCGTCATAACGAGAAATGTCCGTACGCTTTGTTTTAATTTTTCAACAGGTAAACGCCACAATTGGTACTTCCACAAACCTAACTGATATTTGCGGTGCAACGTACGTTGGTCCAGCCAGGTCTGAAGAGATGGTAGAATTCATATGCACAATAACGGGACGTAATTTTAGTGGTTCCCTAAACCTTGTAGTATGTAAAGTTGGGTTTATGAAAATTGACCTTTTTGTCAATTATTCTTGTTTTGAAATCCTATTGAAGGAAAAGAAGTTTTTTTCTGTTGGGGCCGTCTAAACAAGTTTTGAAACGTGACAAAGCGCATGTTTGGCTAAAACAAAACTGCAAAGAAGGAAGGTTCAGCAAAATATTACACTTCACTCACTCGAATATGTGACACACTAGATTGGCAGTGGTGTCGGCAAAGGACGGACAATATCTGTTTTCTCTGCATAATTAAAATTTATATTCTCGTGAAGTTATTGGTTCACGTAGTACTTGAAAGACTGCAGCGCATTCGATTTAATGATTTAATGATATTATCTTTTTAACCCATGACACTTGAGAATCCGTTACCATTTCAATGATAATACAGTAGTCGGAACGTAACAGTTGTCACACGGAGTCACGATACACGCACGATGTACGCACGATACACGCACGTTAGACGCACGTTGCACGTTCGGTAAATACACGATGAGCGATTCTGAACGATACACGATATACACGATGTACGAAGCGCACGCTACACGCTACACGATAAACGGATTATACACGTTATACGATCACTTTGAGATTTCACATTTTATTTAGACTTAGACCTTTTAATCAGACCGAAAGAATAAGATCAATTAGAAGTTTCATACGTTAACAATAAAAAATGACATCGATAAGTGTCAAAGATCCACAGTTTTCATATCACAGTATGTGTCAAATTTGAACACCTGTCGGAGTGACTTTGGCAGGAAATTGATCCCGATGTGCGATAAAATGGACGTAATTAATGTTAATTGCCATCTACACTTTTCGTTAAATAAATTCTACATTAAAGACACTTTTTAGGACCGTGTTCAAGTATAATAATTTTATACTGGAACCTTGAATTGATATGTTGATGGGTGTCAAGTGGGTGGGGTAAATTGACATTGAAGAAACTGAAAGCTTGAAATGGCGTTTTCGAATAAATCAAGCATTTGGAACGGGGTTTTTAATGTTATTTTGTTGTATTTATAGTTGTGATGAATATACAGCCCCTAATTTTGACCAATGTTTTAACAGAAAAAAGTTTTGAACAATATTTAGGTTTTTTCCGGTAGCCCGAAAGTGAAAAATGTCCCTCTAGAAATCTAAGATTATTCTTAGAGGAGAGAAGATAATTAAAGCGCAATGCAGTATTTATGTACTGTGGGCTATGGTGATTAATTCTATGTAAAGTTTTATATCATGTTACTTTATATTGTGTTTTAGTGGGCCTATTCTATAGGTGGGGTATATAAAAACACATAGAAAAAATGAACCTCTAGGAAACAGTGATATTTTCTAGAGTGAAGAGGGTTATTAAAGTTAATCTTTATTTCAATGTAGTTTAATTCTTGGCACGCAGTTTCATATACTTTATGTCACTGCTACCATTCTTTTAGATTCAGAACCCCTGTTGAGGTGGTTTGAGTAATACTTTATTGGGGTAGTAATAAATTTAAAGTAAAATTAAACAGACTGTTATGTATTATAAATTTTCTCACCCATTTTGGGATACAATTTATAAAACTTTCTAGGAAATGAACCAAAAAACAGATTAAAAATCATTTGCAAAATTATTTTGGACCCTCTGTAGAATAATGGAATGGTCCAATTGCATGACACAACTCTGCATCCAGTGGTGGATAGCAGATTCAATTAGAACCCTGGAGAAGACACATCTCACAGCCTAGATTATACAGTCTCAAAATGCCATATATGGTGTTAACATATACATGTATGTACATGAAACATATAATCTTCTATGGAATTATATGTTTATTTGATATACTGATGATGAAGAAGATACAATGAACATCAATGGATGGTTAATTACTGGGCAGAAAAATGATGTACATTCCAATATCTAATTTATCTGATGGCATTTTTTACATAAGTAGTTTCATCAGTATAAAGGCTATGAGATAATAGCATTTAGATTTTGTTTGCATATCCTATGTACATAACTCTGATGATATTATGAGGTGGTAACACATGTACATATACCGTCTCCCTTGGTCTAGTGGTTTAGGCATCCGCCTTTGGAGTGGGAGGTCGAAGGTTCGAAGCACACCAGGGGTCCGTTCTGATATAGCTGGTTGGTGAGCCGCCAGCTAGTTAAATAATGGTTACCGTATGCCTACCTGCCTGGTGCCTGGCATTAAATGGTAGGATTCGGGAGGTACATGTGCTCAAAAAGTCTCTCATAAGTCAGAAATGGCTGGCCCTTTAAATAGGGGTGACACTATAATAAAAAAGCACTTTACCTTTTACTTTTATACTATACATGTAGTAGATCATTTGGAAAAATTGTTCTTGGAATACACATGTAGCATTAGCAAATAATTTGATGGAAGACTGACAACAATATGAAAGAGCTAAGCAACACTCTATATTTATAAAGGGGGGTGTAACCTCACATGTTTCAAAAACCTCAATAACTATGAGACTGCAGAATAGAGCTCAGCAATGATGGTACTCATGTTTCTTTTTAGTTATTTTGGAATTTAGATATGTAGAAAGAACTTAAAAGATCTATATTTGTTCAAATTGATGTAAGCTAGGCATTTTAAGGAAACTATCAGAGATGAGGAACAAATTTAATAAACCGGACAGAGTTCAAGCACCACCTCTGCCACACTTACAGGAAAAAAGGCCCTTTGAAAGATTTCTAAAATGGTTTCAATTTATGAAACTAACCAGAGGAGATCAGTGTCAGAAGTACTATATGACTACATAACTATACAACCGGTCTACTGAGACCAGAGTAAATTGTGACTTAGTAATAGATGTGATTTTCATATTATTTTCTTTATTAAGCTATTAAGATTACAAACTACACACAATTAATATAGAGGTGTTCAAAAATAAAACTACAAAAAAAATAGGTGTTAGCCGGTATCACTGGCTTTACAGGAAGTCCACACAAGCACAATTTTGCCATCTTAGCCTTAAAAGAAATCTTATTTTTTAAAATGTTTTATTAATTTTATACAACATGATTATGGTACTCTTTTAATGATATTATACTATTGTATACTTAAATAATGAGCTCTTTGCAGAACTTACTACTTAATTTAATTAGGATCTTCAGTAAAAGAACTACTTGTAATACTAAAATACAATTATTAATCAAGTGTGAGGGTTCTCACAAGACTGATATATATTACAAATCTAATAAAACCTATTTCAAGGTATACAACTTGATTAAAATCAATTTTTTCTATGTGCCTCCTTCTGAAGTAAGAGAGTAAGAGTCTGTTATGGTTAAACTGGTAAGAAAGATGCAGGTGATCAGATGTAGCATCTGTATGGCCAGTGGCCAGTCCAAACCTGCAAGGATCTACTTACTGATCATGATAAAAGGGTTGATGTTTCATTCAATTGGAGGTAGTACAAGTAGGTTTGTAAGTAGAAACCGGCTTACATTTATCCTGAACCCGCCCCCTACCCCCTCCGTCCCAAACATATTACAGATAATAGCCAGTGAAATTTTGTTTAATTATAATATTATATGGTGCCATACATACAGTGCAAACTACCATACAGTATTAAATTATATATAAGATATAAATTACAGTTACAGTATTTTATAACTGAAACAGGCATGTAACAGGTACAGTGGTTGGGCAACCCCTACCAACATGTCACCCGTCACTCCCTGCTAATTTCTGTTATGTGCAGACTATGATTTGCTAAATAATAACAAGATTGAATTTTTATGTTTTGGGTTGCCAATTTAAATCAACACCCACTAACCAGTGAAACAGCATGTTTACTACTACAATTAAAATACTAAGTACTTACTGAATATAAAAAATTGCATTTATACAAAAATTGTTTAGGATTTTGACTAGTGACCTACAGGATGGGGTCTGATAGCAACTGGAGTAAATTAGATAACTAATTTTATCAGTCATTTGACAGTCTACTATGTTATTCTCCAACAACCTTTATACACATTAACTTAGGGCTTTTCTTAGACTGAGAATAATCATTAATAGTGAAACCATGCAAGTCCAAGCTTATCCATTTCTGGCTCTGAACTTTAGTCTCTGTGTGATGAAAGCTATGCAGTCAAATAGCCAGTGAGGGGTGTTACAGTTTACAATGCACTAGATGCAAACCTGGTCAACCCAAAGTATGTACCAACCCGAGCTGGTTGGTAGTAAGTTTGCGCCCAGCCTAAGACATGTGATTGATTTGTCCATTTTGTAATTTGTCAGGTATCCCATAGGACGGCCAGGTCGCACTGTTTTGCGGCAAAATGTGTTTGTTTTAAGTTTCAATTCTCTACACCATCCATACAGGATAGTGGTTCGAATTCCGGCATATATTTCTGTGGGTGAGTATGGTATGTCCTGGATCATGGCCCCTAAACCAGGCCCCTTTTGTCTGCATCATCTGCTCTCATTACCAGATATTATCATAAACCTACATGAGCTGGGCACTATAACATGGTAACTGGTAAGCCTGTTTTTAGGCATTGATAAAATTTATGAATAATAATAATGTATTCAATAACTCTGGTCTAGAATGACTGTTTTTTTTATTTCATTGAGAACAGAGATGATAGTGAATCTGAAAATATATACAATATAGCAAGTTTTTTTAGGTTGATGATGTAAAAGACAGCTCAATGCAGTGTCTATTGTTATCATTTCTGGTATAAATGCAGGAACAGGTTATAGAGTATTCCTGATAAATGGAACAATAATTTGTCAATCTTCCTATGATGGCAACATACATGTTTAGATGGATTACAACAGCTGAAGCTGATATACCAGAGCCTGGATTTTTAGACCCATCTGTGTATATATGTAGATGTCCAGAATAAAAATATCTGATCTATCATTTGAGTTTCTAACTTTGCGAGATGCGGTATGTCAGATTTGTTCATTTTGTTTTCATAGGGCACTTGTAGGAGGATCTTACAAAATAGCCGTGCTTTATGATCTCACTGACCAAAACCTTGACTTTCGCTCAATATTTGAGAATATATTCCTGGCGCCCCAGTCTAAGGGGCGAACCCCAGCCTCAAGTTCAAACAGGTAGGCAGGAGTAGAGGACAACGCACAAAGGGCCAGCTGGAGGCCTTAATTTTGGACAATATTCAGACCCTGTTTTGAATGACAATGAGGCATTTGATGAGACTGAAACTAATTATTCAGTCAAAGACAATACCTAATTACCTTTCTCTTTATGTCAGCTAACGGATATATTATTCCAATCAGGCAGTATAGGGGACATTTTGGTCATATGGGGGGACGTTTTGGTCTGGGGACGTTTTGTTTTGGGGAAGTTTTGGATTGCTTCGGACTTTAAATATTTTCGTAAAAGTGTAGTTGATTCGGCGTATTATTTGCATATAGCCAATAAAACACTTGTTAACATCATACCCACGATATGTTGCTTCGATACAGGCGTACCTTGTCTGCTGCACTTTAAGGAATGCATTGACAACAGCAGTTTAGATAAAAAAGATGTCCTTTCCGTTGCAAAAATAGACCTAAATTTCGGATATGAGGTGAAAATGTCTTCGACCTGTCCCGGAAGTCTTTCTCGGTCGCAACTACACCAAATAATATAAACTGAAATCAGCACTTTTTGGGGGGAGATGTGCACGCTAAGTAAAACGATTAACTACGAAATACACCATCGAATCGTACGTATACCGTATGGATTATCGTGCATCGCGAATCGTATATCGTGTATCGTGTATAGTATATGGTGCACGTTGCACGATGAATGATACGATATGATACACGATATACGATTGACAAAATACACGATGAGTGCACGCACGTTATACGCACGTTGCACGCACGTTATACGCACGATATACGCAAATTTTGACAACTGTTACGTTCCGACTACTGTAGCACACCGATCAAATGTTTTTGCACCTTTACAGTAAATGCATTTATTATCTAAGGTTCGAGGTGAGTGAACAGGAAAAGAAAGATTGACATCGCACTGGAAATCAACCCGTAAACATTTATGTTATTATAGCAGTAAAACAAATGCGTTCCACTCAACGCAAAGAAAATGAATGAAACGTTTGAATATGATTGTAAAAGGCATAAATTTTATCATATTGCATGCAATATCATTTGTAAAGAACTTTTCACAACACTAATAGATACATGTAAACTCTTACTAGGATGATTATTGAACAAATTATTCAGCATTAGTATCTGTACGATTAAAGAAAGGATCATATTTAGTGTTGTTTATTGCTCAACAATTATCCCGACAAGATTTGTTGCGATACGGAATGACGATTTCTGGTAATGAGCGACACAGCAGGTCATAGGTAGCTTTCACTACTGCTTGCCTCCCAACTGACAGCCTTCACTACTGCTCATCCATAAAAATTGCTCTTTGCGAGAAACTGTTTCAAATTAGACGCAATTAATTAAGCAGGAGTAATGCATGTTATCTTATTTTCAGTTTTGACATGCCTCTACATGGCTAATTTGATATGTAGAAACAAATTCAAGTATAGATAGTTGTAATTTTTTACTACAATGCGCAGTTTAATTGTAAATTGAACGGAATCATTGTAGCTTTTGTTTGACTTTGTATAGCAGGAGCAAAATTCCATTTGAATTCCAGGCTAAACGTTAAGCAAAAGTTGTGTTTCAACGCCTATACATGAATGTTTTAGCATGTAATGAATGTGCGTCGCTGTTTGATCAAACTTAAACGAAATTTGTTTGTGTCAAAACCAGTATCTGGCGTGTTGATGCAATATAACAACAAATTAAGAGATAGCTTTTTGCTTAATGTGGCAATTTTATTAAATGAAGTGATCGTTATTAATGGCATGAGTTTATTAAAAGTTAAATTCCTAAGTCCTCTTCCATGTTTCAAGCCACATGAATTTTACAAGAATTCCCTTGCTATTTGTATCAAACAATAGATAAAGCTTCAGTGCATATGAAATTTTCTGCCACGTCATGGGGATAGAGGAAATATTGTAATGCATAATGAATGATCATATTAATGTAAACGTATTAATTCGAACAATGAACAGATCAGTATCAGGTAAAACGCAGTTGCAAACTGAAAACAAGCACGTTGTCATAAATATTTATTAGAATATATGACATTATTCTATTATGTGCTATGTACAGATTTCTCACCAAACAGAAAATCAATTGATTAGACAAAACAGTAAACAGTGTCAGCAAATTCCAACAGTTGAATTGGGATCCCAACCGTATAGGGCCCAATTGCTAATAGACGAAATTTTGTTTAGCAATTTTGGTTTGGATTTATACATGTAACACCATTTGAGCAAACTAAAATAAAGTTATGGTGACCGGATTGAAAAAACACTTTTTGATGTTACTTTATACATTATATAAGGGAAATCAACACAAATACAGATATCTGTACCAAACTAGAGAAATAAGGTCCATTCATGTCCATTAATAACAACAGTATTATGGATAAAGGATGAGTTGTTTTTTTGCCGTTTTGGGTAAGAACGGTACATTATTAATTTAACGAACTACAGCTATTATTTTAGTTTCTATAGAAAATATACACTGAACAGAATTTCTAAACGCCCACTTGTTGTTTGATTTAAATATAAGAATAAAAGCAAATATACACAAACTTGTGTAATACACAGGTTTTATACATTTTATTGCAAACTTTCTTCGACATTTTTTTAGTATAATAATTAATTCATGTAGAATGAGAACGTTACCGAAAAATTTAAAACTCAAAATATTGTCAGGAAGAAAGTTTTAAATTTAGCATTTTGTATGTCCACCATTTGCATCATTTACTGCTCGGCACCTCGACCTCATTGAAACCACATATCAATGCATGTTATTATGTAGATTACTGACCCACATCTGACGAATATAACGCATCGGTTCATCGGTATAAAAGTGCTGGGACCAACACGCCAGTTTGAGCACCCACGAAAAAAGCCCAGCATTCACAGTCGATTTTTTTACAACATCTTTACCGTAATATCATATAAACACGTTTTTAATTTGAGTCGCGTTATGGGCGCAGCCATCTTGGATTCAGTGACATCACGTAAATAACATTATGGCATATGGTAAAAATCACACAAATTTAGATTTTTATAAAATAATTATAAAGTAAATCAAGAAAGTGAAAAAGGTGTTTTTGTAGAGATATTAATGCTCATGTTTTTTATTGATGACCCGCGCATATTCGAACTTGTATTGAGGTCTACCGATTGAGTGGGACAGTCTGATCTTTTGGAAAAAAGAAGAGCCATTATTCATTACATAATCAGCCCATGGCAATAGCTGACAATATGCACAAAAAGGCTTGGTACCCATCAGTCATATGAAGTTTCATGTCCTTTTGGCCAAAACAGATTGTTTTGCATTTCTGTGCGTTGAATAAAAAAGCCAGTCACATTCCTCCATAAAACAGAGTGTTTCAACTTCATAAATTGAAACATTGCTGTATCTTTGGGTATTTATAGCTCTGAACAGAGTTTCATATCATCATTGAAAAGTCTAAAATACTTCAATTGCACTGCTTATGGTAATCATTTATTCGTTAATATGATAATATACAATACAAAGAGCAGTGTTCTCAAAATCTTACCCTGGGTTACACCAGTTTTTATGTTTATCATGTTTGATTTATTTACATTTATTACCACTATCTGCTTCTTATTTCCGAGAAAGTTTACAATCCACGAAGCGAAAATAGTATGACTTTACCTTTCGAAAGTGCGCGGGTGAGCTACGAGACTTTGGGGAGATTTTGCATCCAAAGATTATACATCCGAGGAATATATCCGTGCTATCCAAACATCTGAATCACGGCCGACTGTT
Organism: Saxidomus purpurata; assembly: GCA_022818135.1. Classification (NCBI taxonomy): domain Eukaryota; kingdom Metazoa; phylum Mollusca; class Bivalvia; order Venerida; family Veneridae; genus Saxidomus; species Saxidomus purpurata. The sequence goes on from JAFMSR010000015.1 coordinate 36,393,351, forward strand.
GGCGGCTATATCCAAATGAATTGGGGTAATTTGCTTAAAAGAAATCGGTCTTGATCGTGTTTTCGCAATAGTTTTGCTCAATAGTCTGTACTTTTCTTTCTTTTTGTAGTATTTGTCGTATTCAAATTAGTTTCAATTTTCGTAGTTCGAAACTTTTATCGATCTTTTTTGTTTGAAATTTGTGGTTATACGGGAATTTGTCAGGAACAAACGAATACGAATAGCTATTCCGATAGAATTAACACAATGGACGCCTTATATACATGTAATCATTGTCAGATACATAAATAAATCTGTATAAAATGTTTCTTAAAAAAAGATACAAGGCGATTGTGTCAATCAAATATTCCATTTCCCCCTTCTTTATTCAAGTTATGTCTAACAACAAGTGCGTATTTTCAGAGCTGTCACCAAGTGCGCGCAATGCATTATGGATTTTAAGCGAATTTTAGAAGTTGCAAATCCGTAGGTCCATGGGAAAGCCGCGGAATCACATTTCCATAATATAAACATGATCAATAATTTATCAGTACCTTGCTATTCGAAGCTAAGAATAATACCATTTCCTAAGTCTGCCGAGTTGTCAATGTGTACCGAATAATTGATGGAAATTGAATATCCTTGAAAAAAGCTAGTGTAATTTATACGATGGGCGCTTTCTACGAGGTTTGACAACTATAGAATATTAGATAACAAATTCCAGGTCAAACCGATGGGGCAAATTAATTAGTTTGTCTACACAAAAATTGCAGGACCCTCATTGAAGTTATGCAACGACTTAATCACTGGGAAGTGTTATAATCATCTACGCTCCTTCGCTCTTGATAGAATCTTACAGAGATTATTGTAAAAGAAATACTACATAGCAGAGACATAGTCACTGACTATTGTCAAGGAAAACTTGAACATAGATCAAAATTAAAAAATCCAGAGCCGGGAAATATGCAGATGAATTATTTATGTGCAGTAGGTTTATAACATAACATTGTCAATGTTAATTTTAATTGTATTGTAGACGGTATATTGATAAAATAGATCAGCAATAACATCGACGCTTACATTTCAATATAAACAACAATGTAAACCCTGACAAAAACACGCCTCGCTGATTGGCGAAACGGCAGCAGCCGTGAAAAATGCACTGGGAATCTCTTGATTGGCTGCTTGTTTTGGACACGTCTATTCACATATTTGGAGTGAACCATTTTATTTACCGGCTTCTCTTTCCATATTTGGAGTTGGGAAATTGACCGCGTTTATCAAGCGTTTTCAACGCGGTATTAACCATGAGGAAAACGGAACAAAAACGTGAGCGCCACTATACGTCTGAATTTGTCGGCCTCCTCAGAAAACTGTTATGTTTGGCATATGCAATCTGTGATTCATCTACTTTAACATGGTGCCATTTGAAAGGAAGTCGTACGCGAGACGTTGACGTTCTGACGTCATTCAGCGGTCTACCCATTTCCAACGGATGCTAGAAAGGGCCGAAGTGCTGACCTGGTAATGCAATTAACTAGCGGACGTGCTTTAACTTTAACCCAGCTTAATTAAAAAATGGACTTGCTCATCTTTCAAATTGGACAACACAGTTATTTGCCGGGAAAAAAAGGTCGGTGAAAATTAACTGATTGAACAGCGAACCCGGACGTGCTTGCTTTTGTCGATAAGGCAGAATCATTAGCCGCAAGCAGGGTAGGCTACTGTTATCGATCACCTTCTCTAAGGTTACAAAAGATACAATTAGTCATCGGTTTAAAGCTTGTCTCATAAACAGAGATGTGCAAAATATTCTGTTTTAATACGTCTCTGTCGCAAACAAGGTGACAAAGACATGGCAGTTGGCTTATCTTTAATTCATTTTTTTAACGAAATCTTTTTTGCATGGAGCGAATAGCAGAACAATATAAATGTTTAATATCTCCGTATAAATATTTTGCAAGCTGCGCTGTCAACATTAGCAGCTCTCTCAGTTCATTCATACATTCAATATATGAAGAGAAAATCCAAGCAATCATTTTTATGCCCCCGAAGGGTGGCATATTAAAATCGCACCGTCTGTCCGTCTGTCCGTCTGACCGTCTGTCCGTCTGTCCGTCCGTCCGTCTGTCCGTCTGTCCGTCCGTCCGTCCGCGTCCCCCCCTTACAAATTCGTGTCCGGCCTGTAACTTTGTCATGCATTGAAGGATTTTAAAATAACTTGGCACACATGTCTAGCACATCAAGACGACGTGTCGCGCGCAAGACCCACATCCCTACCTCAAAGGTGAAGGTCACACTTGGAGTATGAAGGTTATGGAATCCTCTATATATGACATCGTGTCCGGACTGTAACTTTGTCATGCATTGAAGGATTTTAAAATAACTAGGTACACATGTCTAGCACATCAAGACGACGTGTCGCGTGCAAGACCCACGTCCCTAGTCCAAGGTCAAGGTCATCTTAGAGTTTGAAGGTAATGGATTCCTCCATATAAGCATATATGCACACATTCGTGTCCGGACTGTAACTTTGTCATGCATTGAAGGATTTTAAAATAATTTGGCACAGATGTCTAGCACATCAAGACGACGTGTCGCGTGCAAGACTCACGTCCCTAGCTCAAAGGTCAAGGTCATACTTAGAGTTTGAAGGTAATGGATTCCTTTTATATAAGCATATATGCACACATTCGTGTCCGGACTGTAACTTTGTCATGCCTTGAAGGATTTTAAAATAACTTGGCACACATGTCTAGCACATCAAGACGACGTGTCGCGTGCAAGACCCACGTCCCTAGCTCAAAGGTCAAGGTCATACTTAGAGTTTGAAGGTAATGGATTCCTCTATAAGCATATATGCACACATTCGTGTCCGGACTGTAACTTTGTCATGCCTTGAAGGATTTTAAAATAATTTGGCACAAATGTCTAGCACATCAAGACGACGTGTCGCGTGCATGACCCACATCCCTACCACAAAGGTCAAGGTCACACTTAGAGTTTATAGGTAATGGAATCCTGTATATATGCATACATTTGTGTCCGGACTATAACTTTTATTATGCTTTGAAGGATTTTAAAATAACTGTGCACAAATGTCTAGCACATCAAGCGGATGTGTCGCGTGCAAGACCCAAGTCCCTACCTCAAAGGTCAAGGTCACACTTAGTGTTTAAGTAATGGAATACTGTATGCATGATTACTCTGTCATGCATGGAAGGTTTTAATTACATAGCACTTTTTGAGCCATGGAGAGGCACCTGTGAGGCACCTCTTTCGGGGGCATTCGTCACTTGGGAGGGACAGCTCTTGTTTCAAAAGTGTTTTCAACAATTGAATTACAGAAAACAACAATACTGAATTACAGAAAACAATACTGCATTACAGAAAACAACAATACTGAATTACAGAAAACAACAACATTGAATTACAGAAAACAACAGCATTGAATTACAGAAAATAACAAAATAAACAGGGAATCGGAAGTATTTTAAATAAAACATTCAAATAAACTCGAGCAGACTGCTCTTTGGTCCAAGCACAGGACAAATACGACACAAAATCTAACATGACCACTACCGACTAATTTGCCCCTTCCAGTACGTTTTTGCTTTTCTCGATAGGGGACTTAAAGTAGATGTGTCGATTTCGGTAATTTTTCACGGCTTATGAACGGACGTGTAAACAATTCGAACGAATTTCAATTCAGCATCTACTTACATAAATTTCCGACCTTGACAACAATTACATCAACAAATAATGTCTTTTTCCGCCATATTGATCGAACTTGGAAACCCGAGAAACATTAATTACGTCCCATGATGGAATTGTAAATGACAGTATGAAATGAAAATATATAATATGCGTTTGAAAGCATACTACAAAGTGTATTACGAATTTTTTTTTATTTTATGGTACATTGAACACTATTTAGGAACAATCGCTGAACCAGTCGTCTCGGTGCTTCAATGCACTGCGTCATGAATGTTTGCTGAAAGAAGTCGTGGGTTTTCGCCAGTTGCTATACACAAACTATTCAAATAAAGCTTTGCAGGAATAATTTAAATGTGTTATGTTGACAAGCGAACTATTATTTGTTTTGGTTTATGCATTTTTAATGCACAGAGTTCCGGTAAAGGTATTGTTGGGTGGTAATATGAATTAAAAGTTGTTTCATTTCATGAATTCATAATAACTGACGTAGGCTGCTGTAGCAAGATAATAAGATCAATTCGATTTTCAATTTATCGCTGACTAGCATTGAAATTGCTTCCCATTTATACAAACACATTAAAGATACATACAAAAGTAGTTAACATGCAACGACAAGGCTGAGGGCGTTAACGAACTCAAAATGATTTTTGCTAGCGTTGCGCGCAGTAAACCGGCATCCACATAGTGATGAATTTCGTCGTGTGGAACATTTCTAATAATGTTCAATACACTGTCCCATACCTATACCCAGTTTGATAAAAAAAATCTCCAGCAAAGTGGCCTGCTTGTCATTAACATCAATATCGTTGAATGCTTAAACTAACAACTCTTAGGGATATACATGTACCTATTTCATCTATTATAAGAAACTGTGAGTTCCCTAATAGCGCTTCCACTAGAATACTTGTAAATTGGACATGGTCTATTCTGTAGACGTTTTAATCACAGAGTGCCAGGTGAGCTATTAGGATCACTAACCGTCCGGCGTCCGTCGTACGTTACAATACCTCGTACTTCCGTTCACTTTTTCCTTAAAATGACATCTCCTCTAAAACCACTGCGCCAATGTTGATGAAACTTGGCTGGGATGTTTCTTGCATAAACCTCTATCAAAGTTATTCAAATAATTCCATTCCATGCAGAACTCTGGTTGCTATTGCAACGGAAAAGAAACACTTGCAAAATCTTCTCAAAAGCCAGAAGGCCCGATCTTAGATTTTTGGTAATGGCATTGCCTAGTGGACCTCTATAAAGATTGTTAAAATTATGACCCCGGGTTAAAATTGACCCGGCCCGAGGGTGACCCGGCCCGAGGGTCACTTGATTTTACATATGCTTATTTAGGAAAAACTAACAAAATCCGTTTCTCTGAAATCACAAGGCCCAGAGCTTAGATATTTAGCATGTAGTATTACCTAGTTGACCTAAAACTTGATTTTACATAGGCTTATATAAGGAAAACTTTAAAAGTCTTCTTCTCTGAAAGCCCAGAGCTTATATATTTAGCATGTGGTATTGCGTTGTGGTACCAAGACTGTTAAAATTATGACCCCAGTCAAAATTGACCTAGCCTGCAGAGTCACTTGATTTTACATACATTGTAGGCTTATATATGAAAAACTTTAAAACCTTCTTCTCTGAAACCACAAGGTCTAGAGCTGAGATATTTAGCATGTAGCATTGCCAAGTAGACCTCTACCAAGATTGTTCAAGTCATGACCCTCGGGTAAAGATTGACCCTTTCTGCTATTGATGACCTTGTATTATAGCCAATGGTAGCCAGGTGAGCGATATAGGGCCATCGTGACCCTCATTTAGTTAAATACCGAAGTTAGTTGTAAAATTTAATAACAGTTCGCATTTATGTGATTCTAGCAACGCCATTTTTGACTTCGCCTTACAACTTGCTCTACCATATGTTTTGTTCTAGCAGAAAATGACGTATGTTATATTAGGTAATGGTCATGAATCGCGACACAAAATTCAACATCCGAAACACAAGACATTTCCATGCGGTGCTGGCGAGGAGCGCAAGTATCCGTTATGACGGTGGTGCTTGAGAGGAGCGCCAGTATCCGTTATGACTGTGGTGCTGGAGAGGAGTGCAAGTTCCGTTACATCTATGGTGCTGGAGTATGAATGCTGGTCTATGAATGCAAGTATCCGTTATGTCTGTGGTGCTGGAGAGGAGTGTGTGACTATCAGTTATGACTGTGGTGCTGCAGAGGAGTGCAAGTATCTGTTATGACTGTGGTGCTGCAAAGGAGTGCCAGTATCCGTTATGTTGGAATGCAAGTATCCTTTATGTCTATGGTTCCTGGAGAGGAGTGCAAGTATCCGTTATGTCTTGTGCTAGAGAGGAGTGCCAGTATCCGTTATGGCTGTGGTGCTGCAGACGAGTGTCAGTATCCGTTATGTCTGTGTTGCTGGAGAGGGTGCAGACCGTTAATTGGGCGAGGAGTGTCAGTACGAAGGTGTCAGAGGGGCAGTATCGTTAGCGTGTTGTTGGAGAGGGGCCAAGGAGAGTGTCGACCGTATGAGCGGTGCTAGGGGGCAAGACCGTTAAAGGGGGGAGAGGAGGAGAAGACTGTGGTGCTGAAGGGCAGCCTAGGCGGTGGAGAGGGCAGTTCCGTTAAGGCGGAGAGGGGAAGACCGTCAGAGTGGTGCTGGACAGGGTGCAGTTGGGCGTGTTGCGGAGAGGAGGCAAGACCATGCGGAAGCACCTAGACGTCCAGGGGGGGGTGGGAAAGGAGGCCATATCCGTTATGTTGGAATGCAAAAATCCTTTATTTGGTCCTGGAGAGGAGTGCAAGTATCCGTTATGTCTTGTGCTAGAGAGGAGTGCCAGTATCCGTTATGGCTGTGGTGCTGCAGACGAGTGTCAGTATCCGTTATGTCTGTGTTGCTGGAGAGGAGTGCAAGTATCCGTTATGGATGTGGTGCTGCAGAGGAGTGTCAGTATCCGATATGTCTGTGTTGCTGGAGAGGAGTGCTAGTATCCGTTATGTCTGTGTTGTTGGAGAGGAGAGCCAGTATCCGTTATGACTGTGGTGCTTGAGAGGAGTGTCAGTATCCGTTATGTATGCGGTGCTTGAGAGGAGTGCAAGTATCCGTTACGAATGTGGTGCTGGAGAGGAGTGCAGTTTCCATTATGACTGTGGTGCTTGACAGGAGTGCAAGTATCCGTTATGTCTGCGGTGTTTGAGAGGAGTGCCAGTATCCGTTATGACTGTGTTTCTGGAGAGGAGTGCAAGTATCCGTCATGACTGTGGTGCTGGACAGGAGTGCCAGTATCCGTTAGGGCGTGTTGCTAGAGAGGAGTTCAAGTATCCATTATGTCGGAATGCAATTATCCGTTATGACTCTGTTGCTGGAGAGGAGTGCAAGTATCTGCTATGTCTGCGGTGCTGGAGAGGAGTGCAAGTATCCGTTACGAATGTGGTGCTGTAGAGGAGTGCAGTATCCATTATGACTGTTGTACTCGAGAGGAGTGCCAGTATCCGTTATGTCTGTGTTGCTGGAGAGTAGTGCAAATATCCGTTATGACTGTGGTACTGATGATTAGTGCAAGTATCCGTTATGCAACCGATCGCTACCAAAAGACGACATAAGGACAGTCAAACGTTAGGCAACATAAAATGTACAGACTACTATTTACTGTTTATGAATTAATTCTTTAACACCTACGTTACTTATTTTAATACATGTTCTTTTTTATTAAATATGTATGACTTACAAAATAACGTAAACAAATCTACTTCGATGACCTGTCGACTTTATTTGATTATTTGAATAATCTATTATATGATAGCAAAATATAAAAAATTCAGGAAGGGTCACCAGACAATGGGTAGAATGGGTAATTATGTCCAAAAGTAGCTGACAAAATACAACGTTTTTTTCGTCAATATCGGCATATTTTACAGCGTATTGCCAACAAATATACTTTTTATTTTATGAACTAGCACTAAATGTTTAGGCTGAAATTGTTATAAGAAATACAACTTTATTCTTCTAAATCCGTTCAAAAATACATGAGATACATACGGAATATTATAAAAGTCGGTTGATCTGCGGCGTCGTATCTTTTGAGTTGGCTGTGTAGTTCCGGATCACACGCGGAGCCTCGGGTGTGATCCTGATCTTTGCAGCCAACGAGAAAGATACACACGCTGACCGACCGTTGTAATATACTTTTTATAATATACCTTTTACCGAATATCATATGTTAACTTTTATATAAACGTTAATTTGTGTCATTAATGGCAAAAATCAACATAACGCGCTATTTCGTGTCACGTTTTATATGACGTCGATGACGTCACTTCCTTCTTCCGTGTATAAACAAACAACATTAATAAAAAGTAAATGAAAATGTAAATCATCTTTTTGGTTTATTTAATGCGAAAAAGACGTTGTATGCATTTGTCTTCAAATGTGATATTAAAAAAAATGACGACAACGAAACTACACTTATTTTACTGCATCAATGAGGATCTATTTTTCAAATATGAATATGCATTTGTGTACAACTTACACGGTGGACAGATAAGATACGGCTAAATCCATCTGATACGGAAAATTTGATACGGGATGTTGTATTTTACTGCACAAATACTAAAGAAAATTCAGATAAACATTAGTAGGTATATAATAAAAACGTATATGCTCAAGCACCCGTGCGAAATGGGTAGGGCGGTAAATGACGTCGTGACGTCATCGTCTCGTACGCGTCTTCCTTTCAAAAAGCATCATGTTAAAGTTGATACATCATAGATAACATATGCCAAACATAACAGTTTTCTTAGAGGTCGAAAAATTCAGACGTAAGGTGTGGAGTTACCTTAAAGGGACATACCCTATAACTGATGTCAAACTAAATAACCTCAACACATAAATAATAGAATCTTTGGAAGTATTATAACTTAACCTAAAAGTTTCAGCTATGCATTCCCAGTCATTATCGATCAAATCAGGGGTTTAAAATATACTGCAGTACCGTAAACCATTCAATATTCTATGTAGATTTGTTGTACAATTAATGGGTGGATGCGATTTATTACAGAAAGCCTCTATATTGATTAATTGTTGTAAAATGAGGCATTTTACGCCATAGGTTCTTCTTTGAAATTGTATTTATTTATCATTTTACGTTCATTAAACACATAATCTATGTGCTAGATGTAGGGAGTGCCCCTTTAAAGGACCTCAATGATCAAGGCCCATCCCTGTGATTGTGCAAACATTGTCGGAATGCACGGTTTGTTGATGATCGCCAAACTGGCCTGGAACTTTTAACTTTAACTGTCTACATGCTAGTGGCCTACAATCCCCTATGACCACATTGGGCCAAACTTCTCTGAGTCCGTAGCAGTTCTGACTGACGCCGAATTGACCTTCTCCATGAAGAAGCTATGAGAATTTCCCTTTTGTTTAATTATGTACGTGTATGGGGTATCCAACTCGATAGCAAACGTATACAATCTGCTGTATCCACAGATTTACATTAAGTTTTTGTTTCATCTTAAACACTCATTGGCATGTCAAATACTGTATATGAATATTCATTTTGTTTGTTACCAGTGGCAACTTTGATATAACATTTCAATACGCTCGTATAATTTGTAATCAAGCTTCTGCAGTGCAAATCGTAGCAAAGCAAAGGCTGTAGAGTTGTGGTCTGTAAAGAGATATAGGCAGTAGTTGTTGTTAGGAAAAGCACATTACGTAGATTAACCAATTTGCAAAAATGTGTTTCATTTGAAAATTAAATTGTTTGTTAATTGGACAGAAAATGTCAGGAATTATTATTTTTCTGGCAATATTTGCTGCACCGGTAGTGATTGTGTATACGCAGTACAACATTCGCTCGTTCGAAATTAAGGAGGAATATTTGAACAAAAGATTGTTTGGACATTTACTGTATGAAATACAAGTGTCTTTTCTCCAACCATGTATAACTGAGTGCATTCATCTTGGTGCTTGTGAGTCTATTAACTTCAGTCGACGTAATCAGACATGTGAGTTAAATGATGAAGGCAGTGAAACAGCTTCACCATCTAAATTTGTTGAAGAAAAGGGCACAGTTTTTTCTGACGTTACAAACTTTCATCAGGTAGGCTCAACATTTCTTCAAAATCGTGAATAGAACATTATAGTATAACTTGATTTTAATAAAAAATGGTCCTGATCACTTGGTTTAAACAGTATTTATTCATTGAAATTAATAACAACAAGGATCAAGTAGAAAGCTCTAAGCTTATTTAAAAACTCTCTCCTCAACAATGAAATATGACTCAAATTTGTAACAGCAGATTATATATAATGATAGTGCTTGCGCTTTATTTAAGATAGACCATTTTTCTCAAAATAAATCAAATAAATGTATATAATGTAATAGGGTAAACAAAAAATATGTATATTATACTAGTAGAAATTAATAGTGTTTGTACAATGTAGTTTATTAGACTTACTGAATATGTGTTTTTCGAGTAGGTTTAAGTTAAGTAGGACAGACTCATTTGAAGGAGTTATTAGATATATATGTGTTTGTAGATCAATGTAAGGTGTGTATTTAGACGTAGTTCAAATACGAAAGGTACATAAGGAATTGAGAATGAAGATCCGTAGTCACAAAGGTCTACTGGAATCTGGTGCAGCCTTTTTATTAGAACTCGTACCGTAATTTCCGGACAGTACGTTTAAAAAAGATGATTTCGTAGATGGTGCCTATGCGACAAAGCGGCCTATATGACCTTTTTTATTTCTGAAATTTGTAGTTTAAAGCGGCCTATACGACTATTTTTTAATTGGTATTTTGAGTATACAGAGTGGGAATTTTAGGTACTTTATACGTTGTTTGAAAACAGTTCACAAATTCTTTCCAACCCATTTAGCCTTCATGGATCAATTAACTAACGTATACTACCGTATACATGTATCATCTGATTACTGGGAGTGATAAATCATACAAAAAGGCGCGGCTCGTTTTAAACGCCTTGATATATGCACTATAGTCAGTATATATGCCTCGGCCAATGTGGCGGAGCGGTTCATTTTGTTTCGAAAACGTACAAACATCGCGGTGCCGCCAATAAAGTGAAGTAGCCTATTGTCCGGAAATTACGGTTGAGGCTTTTCGTGTAATTTACACAATAATTATAGTTTGAAATAAGTAATTGTGATAAGAATTATAGCACCTGATGAGTATTTTAGAGCTCTTCTTTCATCAGTAGTTTAAATAATGCCTGTATCAAATCTCTTGAATATATAGGAAGATTAGTGTATTCTTCTCCTCTGTTATGTCTCTATTTGTATACAGTATAATTGATAATGTCCTGATCACTTGAAACAGTGGTTCCTCTTTGTGTTCTAATTCATAGGTTGTAACATATCATAAACATGTAATGTATGTCCAAGTGTTATAGGTGTAACATTGAAGCGGTTATGCGACCTTCCATTTTAGAATCCTAGCATTCGTGTTCATTCGTTCTGTTCTAGAAATTAAAAAGAAAACATAACTTTAATTGAACGAAGAGTATCGTGGTAAGGTTTCTATAGTCTAACTAATGCACAAATAATTATGACATTTTCAGATGGCTGGTGTATGCTCAGGTCACAAATGTACGGACCAGCAGCGCTGTTATCCCATGGGAAATCATTATGACTGTAAGACGATAGGTGAGTCGCATTGGGTGTTATTTCAATTTCACAGAAAGTGGTAGATAGTTTCTTATTTTAGGTTTTTAACCGAAACTTATTTATGGATTCCATAATCTTAATAACTACCAAATGGACATCAATCGTGTAGAAATCCTTAGTGCAAAAATATGGTTTATCAAAGGAACAAAGTATACATAAAAATATAAAATATAAATAACTAATACCTGTCATGTGTAGAAAACTACTGGAATTTATATTGATTACTTTAATGCCAAAAGCTGTTTTAGCGTCATATTGTAATTAACAAAAACTTGTAATGATGTAAAATAACCAAAAAAAGCCTAAATATTGTAGTTAGTATTTTAATATACATGTACCAAATATTCTTCGAAATTTTAACAAAAAGTTTCTAAAGAGAATTAATGTTGATATATGAATTCCAAACCTATTAAATTCTGTGAAAACCCATACGTCCTAGCTTCGTGCACACTTAGTAGTATTAAAACCGACATGTTTGCATTTCTTGCAAGCTAAACACAAAGTTTAGATACGTGTATATTCCTTCAAGGCATGACTAAGAAGTTTATTACAAATAGAAATAAATGCAACTCCGATATTTATTTGTAAAGCAAAGTTTTACGTCATTATGACGTCATAAATATTCGCGCGCCAATTTGTTGTTTATTGCATATTTTTCAATAATTGATTTCCTTTTTGTTTTAACTAACAATCGGAACGAGTCATGCGACAATTTGCAATTATTGCTATACCGCACGACCGAGGTGCACTGATTTAGGTGTGATATCTGGAACTAAGTACAAGTACACAGTTTCTTCAAATTTTCTAGAATGACTGATTAAATGTTGTTCCTCCTTTTTTCAATTATATCAACGTTGACTTTCATGTTGATTAGACAATTCTTTTATAATTATACAGTTTTTCATTTGATGTATGTAGCTGTAAATGTAAAATTTCAGTCGTTCTATGTTTTTACATTTCTACATTCGAAAATGTAATATTCAAAATCGCTTTATGCATAACTTCGGAAAACTGTAGACTTTCTGCAACTCGTTTCTTCTTAAAGATCTATATTTTAAAACAAATGGAAATTGAAAACACTATTTAAGCTTTATTTTGCTCCGTTTATTCTATAACTGTTCAGTCAGTTATATTCATAGCAAGCCAATAAGGTTGAAATAATTACTACTTTTTTATAAAAGAATGTGGAGATCTACCTTATGTTTCGCATGGTGTCTTCGAGCCAGGAGGAAATGTTGGTGGAAGTATCCGAAATTTTTCATGTCCAAATGGAATGGTTGTTGATGGTTCTAAAAATAGTACCTGCCTTCTAAATGGCACATGGTCTCACTTTGATGCAGCATGCAGACATGGTAAGTTTTATATTATGTATATAGTTCACGAAGTAGCCGTAACCTAGGTTCTCTGAATACTTTTACAAACGGCATCCATTTTCAGTATGCAGACGCAATTTTTATTTGACCATGCCAATTTGCACAGAACGATTAATATAGAATTAGACCGACTGTGATCGTCACGTAATGCTTTTGATATGTAAGGATGAAAGCGACATTTATATTGCACGTGTGATGTTCATCTTAAATATTTTTTTATGATAAAGATTGTAAATTTGAGAAATTTATATAAGACATAGTACATTTTATTAAAACCACCAGTATGGCATGCCTTTACTGCCTCGTGATACACCCAGCGTGGACGTCCTACATATTTCTATACCAACGTATTTCTTCTTAAAGATCTATATTTTAAAACAAATGGAAATTGAAAACACTATTTAAGCTTTATTTTGCTCCGTTTATTCTATAACTGTTCAGTCAGTTATATTCATAGCAAGCCAATAAGGTTGAAATAATTACTACTTTTTTATAAAAGAATGTGGAGATCTACCTTATGTTTCGCATGGTGTCTTCGAGCCAGGAGGAAATGTTGCTGGAAGTATCCGAAAATTTTCATGTCCAAATGGGATGGTTGTTGATGGTTCTAAAAATAGTACCTGCCTTCTAAATGGCACATGGTCTCACTTTGATGCAGCATGCAGACATGGTAAGTTTTATATTATGTATATAGTTCACGAAGTAGCCGTAACCTAGGTTCTCTGAATACTTTTACAAACGGCATCCATTTTCAGTATGCAGACGCAATTTTTATTTGACCATGCCAATTTGCACAGAACGATTAATATAGAAATTATACCGACTGTGATCGTCACGTAATGACTTTGATATGTAAGGATGATGGCGACATTTATATTGCACGTGTGATGTTCATCTTAAATATTTTTTATGATAAAGATTGTAAATTTGAGAAATTTATATAAGACATAGTACATTTTATTAAAACCACCAGACTGAGTATGGCATGCCTTTACAGCCTCGTGATACACCCAGCGTGGACGTCCTACGTATTTCTATACCAACGTCTTTATGTTCTACACCAACGTCTTTATATTCTACACCAACGTCTATATATTCTACACCAACGACTTTAAATTCCGTGCTAACATCTTTATATTCTATACCAACGTCGTTATATCCTATACCAGCGTCTTTATATTGTAAACCAACGACTATATATACAATACCAAAGTTTTTTTATTCTAAACCAATGTCTATATATTTTAAACCAACGTCGTTATATTCCAATCAAACTGGTTTGTCTTCCACACCAACGTCTTTATATTCTACATCAACGTCAATATATTATTTACCAACGTTGTTATATCCTACACCAACGTCATTATATTCCATACAAACGTCTTTATATTCTATACCAACGTCTGTATATTCTTTATCAACGACTTTATATTAAATACCAACGCCTAATAAGTTCATACCAACGTATTCATATTCTTTACCAACGCCTTTATATTCTATACCAATGTCTTCATATTATATACCAACGTCTTTATATTCTATACACGCCTCCCGCCTTAACGCCTTTATATTTTACGTAAATACCACGCCTTTATATTCTTTACCAACGCCTTTATATTCTTTATACAATGTCTTTATATTCTATACACGTCTTTATATTCTTGACCAACGTCTTTATATTCTATACCAACGCCTTTATATTCTATACCATATTTTACTATTTCACAAACGTTGTTTTTTCCGTTTGCTTTATTGTTCAACCCGCCTGAGTGTGGAATAGATAGTCTTCCTTATAACTTCATGACAATTCTAAAAAATAGGTTAATACAATTTAACTGTTTGCATTTCTCAATCAGTTGTATTAGTGATATATATATATATATATATATATTGAACTGTAGCAAATCAGACCTGAAGGTAGACAATATAGCCTTTCAGTTATTACTAGTGTGATACGACTTGGGTGAGTTGCCGGCACTATCACAGCTCGGACATGTATCTAAATATTATTTTACTTTCCACAGGCTAACTGCATACACTCCTCGCTTCAAAAATAAATAGATTACATTTGCGGAAGGCGCACCAACAGCGGTAAATAAAACACACTCTTCCGGAATAAAACTGACATATTTGACCTACATGTATATATCTCATTGCATCTAACATGACATAGATGTCTTCTTTATAGATTTATTGTCCTGGCTTTCTTTTACAATTTCAATTTTGCAATCGAGTTATTCTTTTGCATGGCGTTTTTGGTGGCTCAGCAAGTTAATTATATTTAAATGGATATGCTAGTCAAAAACTAATTTGACTTTGTTCAGAGAAACACATTGTTTAAAGAATTATCAAATCAGAGTATTAAATGTGAAGATATTAAAGATTGAAAATTTCCGAAATTGAGGAATTTTGAGGTTGTGGTGTAATAGTTATCAAATTAAATATTCACGCAGGTAATAACAGCAGCTTGAAAAATATATTAAAACATCGTAACCTACATGACACATAATCAATTTATGAATTAAAAGATAAAAACAATCATGAACATTTGTTTGAATTGGGCTCATTATTAAGTTTTGAAAAAGGGGCCTGTCTCATAGTTCGTTTAATTTGCACATTAACTAAATCTTAGATTTCTTATAACTCTTCTAATTCTTTCAACAGCTCGTCAATTTCATCCAAAGTTATATTTTGACTTGCGTTCATCTTAAATGTTTATTGCCAGGATGTGACGCATCTGACTTGAATAACGCTGATGTCAATCCCCTCATCAATTCCTCCGGGTTATATGCAATTGTCAGCTGCATTGCAAATTACATATCTAACAGAACAACAGATAGAACCAATGTGGTTTCAGAAGAAACATTGACCTGTGGCAATGATGGAAAATGGATTCCTCACATTTACTGTGTCTATTCAAAGAGTAAGTAACAGAAACAGTGTCATTTGTACAAATTGCAACTATTCTTTGGGTATCTGGTGGGTTTCTTTCTAATGAGAGTTTGATTTGTACAAAATTCAACTATTCTTTGGGTATCTGGTGTGTTTCTTTCTCATGAGATTTTGATTTAGTCCTCAATCGCAATGCCAAACAATGTCAAAAAAAACCACATGATTGCTAATGGATCGAGTTTTGCCTGGAGAGAGTTTATTAAAACAGCTGTTAGCTTTCTACTCTAACATGTATGTATTGGTTATGATATGTTCATATTTTGCAAATGCATTGAGTTAATAAAATATTGTTTAACCTAGACTAATATTATGATTTCTCATTTTTTTTTGAAAAACGTTTACGTGTACACTACGCCCACATTTGTTTGATCCTATAGTTGAAAGCTCACTAGCAGTAACAACTGTGATTTTGAACTGTTTTCAGACTTGTTTAATTTGGCCTTGAAGAAACCAACAGATCAGAGCTCAGTTATGTTGGCTAAAAGTTCAGAAAAAGGAACAGATGGTATATGGAATCCAAATACGGATCAAGAATCTTGTGCCCATACAGACCCATTCAACAATGAGAGAGAAGCATGGTGGGAAGTCGATTTGCAACAGATACATCCAATCCGAAGAATAAACATACTAGTTCGAAAGAGTGGTAATATTTAATGACACTAAAAATTTAAAAGGTCGCGCGTGCATAAGCTGATTATAAAAAAGCGATGATTTTTACTGCATTTTACTGATTATTTTACCAGTTTTAAAATCAAATTCTCCTCTATGATTCTGTTTTAAACTTAAGGCATGGTCTAAATCATAAGTAGAATGAACAGAGGTATTCGACTGTCTTAATTGTGCGTTTTATACATATTAACATTTTATGTTATGTTGAATTTCAGTAGATACTACATATAGGTGGAAAATTACACTTTTTGTAATTTAATATGTAATGAAAACGTGAGGTGGTTGTTACACCGATATTGTAAAACAGTTAGGTGGAACAATTAACTATTCCCTGCTGTTAAAGTTGACTTAATTATTTGCCTGGACTTAAGCGACAAGCAACTTGAATATCTTGCTGGATAGCTGCGTCGGGTTGATGCGTTTCATCAACAATGAAAAAAAAATATAAACTGCAACATCTAAAGAAACTCCGAAACAAAGTTTCCAGAGTCTTCGTTTCAGGCATAACGAAGGCATTTAATAAGAAGGTACATATACACTGATTTACGCACAAAATATCATTGTTTGTTTAGAACCTAGAAGCATTTGTCTTCGCTATGCCTGAAACGAAGACTCTGGAAACTTTGTTTCGGATTTTTTTTAGATGTTGCAGTTTAACGTTGATTTTTTGTAAAATTATATCGTAATACCGGCTAGCTAAGGTGAACCGGTATTACGATAGGACGTCAGAGATATATATGTTTGCCGCCTTTAAATTCAGTATTAATATATTTTTTAAAAATAACGGTTTGGCATAGATTGTCAAATTAATAGGACACCTCGTTTTTTAATAAGAAGGTACATATACACTGATTTACGCACAAAATATCATTGTTGGTTTAGAAACTTTCTATCGTTAAATACTCTCTAATACAATTTTAGCAGATAAATCGGTTATATTTTCCGCCCGAAAGTAAGAAAAAACAGAGTTACGACATTTTAACTCTGCAACGACGACTTGTCGCTACTTTGGAAGTAACTCTTATTTACCACTGTGCTCGTCCGTGTCATGTACGGCAACATAGATTGAAACATGCTTCATCAAATATTTTATACATGGTGAAGTATTTCAATGTAGACAATCACGCGTGTTACCGTAAAAGGAATCAGTAGATCAATTCCCGTCAAATAATAATCATTGTGCATTTGAACAGTTGCACAGACAATATAAATGAAATGCTTTATTTCTGCTGATTATCCATATTTTAACATTTGTATTCATTTACACTTCCCGTAATGCATCCGGACACAGTAAGAAATCATATGATGAGCGGACAAAAAACGAAACCCGTAATATCTATTCACGTACATTTATGATGTGCCACATGTATTTAATTACCAAACAACGTCTAAAAGATTAATGTATTAGTTTTGCCCGGAAATACTTACATGCTTATCACCTACAGTACAGCACAGGCGAAACCCCACGCATATGCGTCCATGCGGCATGTAAATAAGAGTCTGAAAGCATGGAGATGCGGCGGGAAATCAAACGCGTGACGCGACATCGCAAATTGTATGCGGCATTCAATTGCCGCATCTGAAAGACAAAATAGCAATCAAGCGCTTTGAAGCGCGACAACGAGTCCTGCCGCGTGATGCCGCGTGTCGCGACGTTATGCGGCATGTCATTTTCTATACAGGTAAAAGCGATGAAATAAAAAATATGTACTATCTTGTATTGTATACATGTATAAAACTGTGTTTTTCAATAATGATGTACAATGTATTCCATATTGTAACCAATAAAATTTCAGTCTTAAATGTTTTTAGTAATTACATTTGTATACCAGTAAGTTTTAGTAACCATAAAAACATGTATGTAGAAACGTGTTTTAGAACTGTGAGATGAAAAAGAAATACCTCAACCCATACGATTATTTTGAATGAATTATCTTAATGCAGAGATCGACAAATACAACATTGAATGACAGAGTACGACCAAGACAACAAATGTTAAGAATAATATTAAAGCATCGTGATCACTTTAAATGTTGATAATTGAAAAAAAGGATGCTTAAAAGAATCACGACATAACTAATTATTTACTGTAAATTAACACTGAAATACATGAGAATGGGATTTCCTTATCCACTACTTAATGGACATGGTAGATTTATTTTCACGCAAGTATGCAGAAATAAGTGTAAATACAGAATGGGGATGAAAATATTAATAATCAGCTTTTTCTCGAATTCTACTTCAAAACTGCTATAAATGGATAGAAAATGATCTAACTCAGAAAAAGAATACCCACAACCCTATGTTTATTTTTTTAGATAGTTTTACAGTCATTTTTTCGCATGGATGTGATGTGCTTGCTGTTTTTAATTTACGTAAAAATAGCCCGGCAGCGATGAGAGATGAGCAGTATAAGGTTATCTATCACCGGTATTGGGTGGAAATTTGTATCTCGTAGATGAAAGCGTAGTACCGGTATACAGTAAATTCTGCTTATAACGAACTCTCCGGGATCTATCAAATGTGTTCCTAATATCCTTGAGTTCCTTATATCCATATATCGACGTTCCTTATATATATCGAACTAAAATACATATCGAACAAGTATTTTTATAGTCAAATCCCAACCATCAACTTACAGTTGCTTTTGATTTTTCTACCACCTTTTATCTATAACTGTTATCCTTTTCTATATTCGTATGTAAAATAATATCAAAGATTAATAAAGCATAAAAAAGACGGTTCATGTTTTCATTGGCAATACTGAAACAAAATAATTTTGTATTTGATACAATTGAATGAAGCCGATTTTCGCTCAATAGCCAAAACTTGAATATTTAACATGTTTTTTTTCTCTCCCAAAATTGGATTTCACCCGGTCTGCATGCTTTTAAAGAAACGCTCATAATTGTTTACGAAAAATATTACCACTTGAACACCGTACTTAGCAATTGTGTTGGTATTCTCTTTTAACTAGTTTATCAAAAGGTTATACATGTGAAATGTAGAGGACTATATCCGAAGTTTCCTGATAAACGGAGTACGATATAACCGCATCTTTTTACATTTAACAAAAAAAAGGAGAAATCGGGCCCAAAAGAACTGTTCGTTATAACCGAAGTTACGTTATATCCAGAGTCGCTATATACGGATTTAACTGTAATAAGGTAAACTGCCCGTCTGTTAGAACGACCAAAATACGGCTGGAACGGATGTACTTTCCTTCTTGAATTGTAATTCGGTTCAAATCAAATTTAACTGTTTTAAAATCAAACCTTAGCACGAGGTGTTTATGTTACATGTGTGTATCACAATGTTTGATGTTACGTCAGTAAATTTTACTTTCAACAGTGCGATCTTTTAAAAAAAAACATCTTTATTATTTTCATAAAACATCAAACACCTATACGTACAAAAGCCGGTTGTGATCCCGGTTCATAGCTCTTAGGTAGTTGGTAAAATGTTGGTGTCTAACTCCGAGTGTAGGAATTGATATGCATGTACATACAGAAACCGGTTGTGTCCCCGGCTCGAGCTCTCACAATGTGGTTTAGTTCTTACATTTATCTACTGATTATGTGGATGCAGTCAGCGCTGAGAGATTGTTGTTTTGATAAAGTAACAATTTTCATGCTAGCAGCAATTGTTCTGCATGAATTTTCAATCAGTGCAGATCATGACCAGTTCTGCACCGTACGAAATTCACCAAATTGAAAGCTGGAAATGCCTACTTTAGAAACTTAATGTAGTACCGTACATTTAAAAGAGTTCATGCCGATTTGTTGTACATTCAGACGGCAAATAATTGTCAGTTCTTATATTTATAACAAACATATTGTTTTTGTCGCAACTTATGACGAAAAAAAAGGAACATACGTATACATGGTAATAATTCATTCAAATGCAGTAAATCCGACAGTTTGCGGTTATCATCTGTTTCAGTATTTTTTTAAGATTATTGTGTCTTGGTAGCCCAAATCAGAGTCCAAGAACTAATAACTTATTTAGTTTACCTCGATCAGTTTCTACAATAAACTTATTAATAACAGAGTTTTAAATACTTGACACTAATATAATCCTGTCATAACTACTTCGACAGTAAATTGCCAATGATATCTGTTTTAGCCGATTATCTTACTTTATGGTTCATTAAAATTAAAAACATGCTGACAGTACTGTAGACAATGGCAATCATCACCCTTTGTTAATATTAGCAATAAGTGTCTACTCAATTAAGATGTGACACTAATTATCCCCAACTTCAAGGCAAGCGGCGGAATCGATTTTGTTAAAATACATACATCAAAACGAGGAGAAAATATTGATAAGCAATAATATTATAATTCTTGCGACAAACAACGATATAACGATGTAATTAAAAGTTTAGAATAAAAGAACAAAGTCATGAAAATGTTACAAATTTTAATTATATACAATAATTATTTTTTTAAACATACTCGAAAGATAGTAAACTGCAGTAACTCATGCAAAAATTCTATAAAATTATATCTTATAAAACCTTTTATAGAATTACATGTGCATTTTGTACATTGTGCAAAAGGCATTAATTTTTAAAGGAAAAATTAATCCTTTACTCCGCGTCACGCGGCATGGTACTTGTCGCATATCGCAAATGACACGCGGCATATAGATGCCGCATATACAATCATATGCCGCGTGATGCGACATGGTTTTATTGCTCCCGCGTTGTAAAACCTCCCGCGCTATAGCGCGGCAAAAACGGAATCCGCCTGTGTTGTACTGTACAGTATGAACAAATTATATATAATATTTTACAGGCCGGTGGATACTATTATCATTTCGAATGTCAGTTTGGGCGTTGGAAAGAGTCGTAACTTCTGGACCTTTCTGGTTCATCTTTTAAAACATTAGCAGTCCTGTTAAGCCACGTCTTCGTCGCAACGCTTAGAAATAAACCTAATACTTACATAAGTAATATCGTGCTAAGTATTATCCTACATTCATTTAGTATGTAAATACTGTAATCAGTACTAGTAACTTCGTTTTAAAAAGTTTTTAAATATTTTTTGTAGTCCCCGCTGCACCTAGATTTAGACGAGTAACCGCCACAGTTGGGAATTCCTCAAATCCAACGGAAATTTGCGGTCAAATGTATGATGGTCCAGCCAGTCCTGGAGAGATAGTAGAGTTCTTATGCTCAATTATGGGAAGATATGTCAGATTGAGCAAGCCTAACGTTTACGGGTCAAAACGTCTTGAATTATGTGAAGTTGGCGTTTATGGAAATTAACATTTCCGTAATTGTATTTCGTTTTGAAGTTCCATTGAAGCAAAATAATTATTTCTTTTCAAGCAGTTTACTTCCAGAATAATAACGTAATATGGTTAGAAAAGCACATTGTTCACGACGTTAATGCATTTTAATGACCTTGATTCGAATTGCGAGAAATCTTTTGACAGCCATGCACTTGCATTCTATGTATTATGTCACATGAAAAGAACAGATGTTGTAACGTATTGCTAAGTTTGTATACTAGTTCTGCTATCTGTTTGATAATTTCGGTGAAGATCTTTGTTTACACCAGTGTATGATACACACCATCAAACCGAGTACACAAAGTTGCAATGTTCGGAAGTTAGTTACATGTATTCTTGATTGCTTATTTTATGTAAAGTGAATGGCGTATCATTTGTAGATTTGCAGATTGCAACTTCAATTTCATAATAAATTTTGTTCACATGTGAATATATTGAACGAATCAACCGATTCCAAGACAACTGCACCGACACTTGCAAGAGCCTTAGTTTTATTGTGTTTTACGAATTTGATATGTATACTAGTTATGTACATTTGTATTTAGAGTTGAAATCTGTATACGGAATGAAAATGTCTCGAGTGGTTGACATTTTATGACATTTTGACGAAAATGGCCTGCAATTGCTAAGGATGTGCTTGAATTTTATTACTTTAAACTAATTTATTTATTCCCGAATTCGAAACAAGTTCTCACAACTTAGACTAATCACTTCTAAGACTTATTCCAGACGGGATCAACGTGGAAGAAAGAGAGGCAATGTGGAATTTTATTCTGCATGATATAATTATATTTTCCCTCTTTACTGGATAATGATATATTATTATTTAAAGTCCCAGGATAACATTTACAAGTAGCTCTCATTTTATCAAGAAAGGTGTCTTACTGATAGAAATGACCTTTATTTGTGCCAAAAACATTCCAAACTTTGCTTTTTAAATCGATAAGTACATATAAGAAATGATATTGCAATATTACTATACATGTATCAATAAATTCAAAGTGATCCTGGGACTTTAAAAGCCGTAAAAACATTAACTTGGACTCCTTTTTTGGTCCTGTCTTTTTTCAAATGTAAGTTACTATGTTAATATCGTAGCAAAGTACCTTTTGCTACAAGTCATATGTATAGACCACATATTAGTATACGTCGACAGTTGTTGTGAGAAACTGTTAGATATGTGTATGTGTGTGCTTAATCCATATCACAAGGAGTTCAGATCTATTAATATTGTACTAAACTGACAAATGGTGTACATTTACATACATGTAGTAATACTTTCAAACTCTTATTACAAACACTTTCAACCTTTTTATAGCATTACCTTTGTGTATTCATGCTGAATCATTATGTCAAAATACCTCATGAAAATATGTATTATTATTGTCACTAATCTTCATCTCCATTTGCGAATCCGTATCTACAACATTGGATAA
The DNA here is from genome assembly GCA_022818135.1 of Saxidomus purpurata. Taxonomy (NCBI): domain Eukaryota; kingdom Metazoa; phylum Mollusca; class Bivalvia; order Venerida; family Veneridae; genus Saxidomus; species Saxidomus purpurata. Next base: position 36,416,476 of record JAFMSR010000015.1, read on the forward strand.
TCGTGAAAGAAGAACACAGTGTGGTCGTAAACTATTTTCCAGTCTGCATTTCACATGCGCATTAGCACGCTCATTTTCTCGCGGGTTTTCTACGGATACAGCAAGCCAAAGGCTTAACTACCAACAGAAATGCATGTTGAAATGAATAGGGAAAATTTGTATAATCCATTGACCCGCCCCCTCTTAAATAAACAAACATACTGTTGCGCACATAATTATGAATACTGTAATTAATGTTACAAGCAGTAAACTGAAACTAGATAGCGTGTAAGTTAATTTTTAAAAATGTCCATTTTCCTTATCAGCTGTCTATTTCACGGAGACACCTTTTGTATATACGCATACTAATCTAATGTAAGTTTTATTAAGGCGGTCGCCTGCTTATAAAAACGAGAAAAGGCGGGAACCCGAGTACCAGAGACACCTTGCGGCAGATTTTTTTGCGCGAATACATTACACAAAGTTGTGCCGGACTATCTCTTTCTTTCGCGGGGATAAGCACCATCCTGTCTAAATGATTAAAGCGCGCTAGTGCAGTTTGTCCTTTCCTAACAGAAAAAAGTGTTGATATAGCCATAGCTACATGTACATATGTCACGTATTCAAAATTAACATCGCGGAGAGATACGGCATTATTTTACCGGAGATGCTGAAATCCGCAAAAAGATATTTCCGGGAAAATAAAATTTCAAATACGTTATGTGTTAACTCGGAAAAAAAGTCAGCCCATCACGTAAATAACTGTAATTTGTAGATAAATGGCCAACAATGACTGAAATAAGTATTTTAAAACTAAAAGTCTGACCTTATATTGGGCCAGACATTAGGATTCCGCTTTACAATTTTGTTTCTCTTCAAAGCCAAGGCTACTCACCTTAATTTGAAAAGTCTCCACAAACGACCACCTCTTAGTTAAGAAACTTTTAATAAGTTGCAGGTTAAATTTTTAAGTGTACATACAAGTCAAATCGCCAATTATGTTGATACGAATGTCGATACAAAATATTTGCGGATGCGGTTTCAAATTAATGCGCAAATGGAGACACGGAAACACAACATGTCATGTTTTGTTTTCTAAATAGAAGCAAAACCTACATATTTTGAAATTTCTATAACACAAATATAACACTCATTGAAAGTTCTTTTAAAATCACTTAAATAAGAGACTCTTCACTGATGATTTTGATAATTTAAGATAAGGTTTAATGTTTATTTTCAGTGAAACGACCTCATTTTTAGTAATACCAGTATAGCACTGCACCCTACCATATTTACATTGTTTGACATGTATAGACCACACGTTTTCATTTCGACATGACATGATTAGTTTTTCTGTAGTTTTCCACATTCATAACCTTAAGAGTTGCTTATGCTTTGGAAAATATTATGAGTTTAATGTAGCTATATCCCCATATCCCTCCTGGAAACACGCGCCTTTGAAGGTGTCATATGTAACAAGTGAGTGTATATATGATTAGGCATTAAGTCCAATAACGGAGCTATGTCATAAACAGCCACCGGTAAGTCAGCCATCATGTAGTATGTTGTGCACGTGGCACCTAGTTTTCATGCAAGCCCCTGGTTATCCAATGACCCCTGGTTTCCTTGCGAAATAATTGATGTGCCCCCCAGTGCCATCATCCCTGGTAACCAAGTATCTAGTATATTCCCCTGGATACCCAATATCCCAAGCTTCGTAATAGCCATGCAAGTTGAACCCCGTGTCCAACTGTATCACCGCGGCCCCTGGTTACCCCGTGCCACAATCTTTCACCACAGCTCCGAGTCTCCTGGTATCAATGTAGCCGCTATTTACGCCGCTTCTGTAGGTATCCTATCATTTCAATGAACTTTAAACATCATGTTCTTTTATTTATGAATGCAGTCCCTTTGTTAGCCTCTTCTCGTTGCAGCAACGAAGTCCTGTGAGATCAGTCCTGTATCCGGAATCACTTCACCTTATTGATACATCATCACTCTAAGAACATTATCAGCTTAATTAACGCAGCTTCGTTCACCTAGTTTGAAACCACCGTCCCTTCCTCTTTAACGGCTCCCCGTAGTATCTCTGAGCCCATGTGTCTCCTACTCAATGCTTCCCCTGCATTTGTCGTTTCCCTTGGTATCACTGCAGCCCCACGAACTAAGCCCCGTTTCTCTTACAAGGAATGTAGCCCATTGTTACACCGCCTCTCCAACAATACTCGCATTCCTATAAAGCCATCTTTTCCATAGTATAAACGCGGCCCTTAGTAGCACCTGCTGCTACTGCCTTATGAACACAGTCCAGTATCCGCTCGTGTCAACGCCCCATACCCTTCCCCGGTTATACACGCGAATATCTCAACAGTCCCATTAACTATGTCCGGTGACCCGTAGTATAAATATATTGGTTACACAGCTTCCCTTAGCATTCGCACAGCCCAATAAACTCAGACCCGTATCAACGCGGACCTTGGTTACATCGCTTCCTATATATCCCCGATGCCCCACGAACTTAACCAATCCCCTAGAATCAACGTGCCACATGAATATAGTGCTTCCCCTATATACCTGCAGCCAACGTTACTCAGTCCTATGTCCCCTTGAATCAACTGTGACTATTGGTACACCCCCACCTACACGAGGATCAAATCGCCCGGCTGTTTGGAAACTAGGGGACACAGAGCAACCAGGTGTCGCGGGTACTTTAGGAGCTACGGGGTAACCGGGGGAGTGGTTAATCACACTTTTCCTTGTGTTTTCGCAAACTGTTGACGAGCTACGATCGAAAAAATACATTAATACAAAAGACGTTATAGGTATGCGATATGTCATGTTTGGGTTTAAATATAAATACTAAATAACAGCTTGATCGTGTAATTAAAAAAAATGTTGAACATCAACTTGTGTGAAGATGCGTGTTATTACTAGTATGTGTTGTTGTAATTTTGTTGTATATCACATGCTTTATAATTGAAATAATAAATGTTTGTGAACATGGCCTCTTTTGTCTTAAGTGTTGTCTATATATGGTGAACTTTGACATCTTGAATGTAAAAATACCCTAATTAGCTATCAACCACACACCCTATCGGTTAATTACCATGTTATGGTTATGTTGCCGAAGCTGTATTACTACAATATTACATGATATAGATAACGGTGGACGTAACAGAAAAATCATGATGCTTTATTGTATCAATGTATAGTTTCAGGGTATTATTATGCCCCTTTTTCAACTTAGAATTTATGTTAAAGTTTGCGTACCACCTCAAATATTTTCAAAGTGCATTGACATATGGCCTTGAAACTTTGCATACTTGTTCACCATCATGTCACCAATCTCTACACAAGAGGAGGTAACTATATCAAGCATTGTGACGGAATTATGTTCCTTTTTCAACTTAGAATTTATGTTAAAGTTTGCGTACCACCTCAAATATTTTCAAAGTGCATTGACATATGGCCTTGAAACTTTGCATACTTGTTCACCATCATGTCCCCAATCTCTACACAATAGGAGGTAACTCTATCAAGCATTGTGACATAATTATGCCCCTTTCTCAACTTAGAATTTATGTTAAAGTTTGCGTACCACCTCAAATATTTTCAAAGTGCATTGACATATGGCTTTGAAACTTTGCATACTTGTTCACCATCATGTCCCCAATCTCTTCACAATAGGAGGTAACTCTATCAAGCATTGTGACATAATTATGCCCCCTTTTGGACTTAGAATTTATGTTTAAGTTGGCGTGCCACCCCATATTGCTTTTATACTTAACACTACTTCACCCCAAAATGTCAAACACTACTTCACCCCAAAATGTCAAGCAGGTGATATTTTTTTTTAAATTATGGTCTTCTTTTTCATTTTGTTTAGAATTGGGCCTTTTACTTAAAGCTTATATTATACAATCAAGCACTGAGAATAGTCGAGCGCGCTGTCAACTGACAGCTCTTGTTTATTTATGTATTTAAAATGTTTGTAATCAACTGTTTTACTTCCAAATCATTATCATTTTTAATGTTCATCACTGTGATACAAATGTACCATGTTTGTGATATGCATATATACTGAAAAAAATAATAACAACAAAAAATAGCAGAAGAAAATATCAAATTGGCAATTGAAATTGGGTACGTCCAAGCAAAAAACGAGTTGAAAAAGCCGCCTTTGGTTTTATTACCATTAAATCACCATTAGTTTTGTATTTAAGTTATAAGTTTAACTCTCAAAATGTCTTTAAGCACTTTACACCCTCCTAGTAACATTTTCGTAAAGGATTAGGATGGTCAACCATTGCCAAGGAGTGCTATTAATGATTGGCTGTTTTACACGGAAACTTTTTCAAACCTGGATATTAACGTTTTGGTGGCGTTTGAAAATGGAGATGGTGTCAGAGCGGTACGGACCATTGTGTTTGGTATCTATCTTTATAACGCTAACGGAGTTTTAAAGATCGCTATTTGATGTTATGGTTATATATTATTTATAAAAAAATATTTCAATAAATGAATGAAATACGTTATATCTTTGAAATGTATACTTAGAAAATATGTTGAGTGTAGTTACTACCAATACTTGGATACCATCTAATTATAAATTATTCCAAATCCACTGTTTCGTTGTAAGACATCTTTAGTGCTATACAGATAAAACTTCCGAAACAGTATTGAAAAAGAAGTACATGTGAATTCGATAGATTTGCAGTTGTAATTATGTTAAATTGATACAAATTATGCAGGCCTTATATGCCTATAAGACATGTATTATTGATTTTGTAGATCTATAGTGCTTTGTTTTAATGACTTTTTAGTTATCAATGTACTTAATATCATATCTTGCAGTTCCCGGAATTGATAAAACACTTTGTTATTGATAATATCCTAACTATTATGCTTACAAGCACGTTTCTTAAAATTATGCAAGAACTGTTGGTTTGTCGCAAATGAATAAATCCATTCAATACCTACACATCAATATATACATGTACAAGTACATGGTGCTTTTAAATACATATGTATTTTGTTTATAACAGTTTAATACAGACAGACATTGCACGCTGTAGAGGGATCGATATATGAGCCATGAAAATACGAGAAATACGGGTTAAAATAAAAGTTAGCATAAAAAGGTGTGCTTGCAAAGCAAACGTTTGGCACAGTAAAAGAGTAATGATCCGTTTCATATGACATAAAATCATTCGTAGTTGTAAAACAAACTTTAATGATGGTGTAAGAGGTACTAAGACATAACTACATCTAGATGCATGAAATTAGCAACTTCCAAAGACAACGTCAAAACTTATTTTATCTGATACTCGTAGTAACAGCATGTGTTGAAAGTATTTCATTTTACAGGGTTCATTTTATTATGGTCTAATATTAGAACCTAGGGAAATTGTAGCACAGTGGACCAAACATCTCTTGACTTATCAGCAGAGGAAAGCTCGTGTTGAAGTAACAAAATAAAACTGAAAACATTTTTCACATTTGCCGAAATTTTTTTTTCGGCAAATGTTGTTACAGGTGATTGAACATGGTTTAATTATTATGAACATGTTTAGCTTTTTTTGTGACTAAAATATATCAATGCAAAAGCATTTTGTTCAATGTTTGTTTTACATGTTATGACATTTTAATTCAAGCTCCGGTAAAAGGGATGTCATAAGCGTAAGTGAGAATGTAATATTGGAGAAACTGAACCGAAATTATCGTGCAAAACGCCTTGTGCGACATCTTCATGATGATACACCAGCACACACTTCTGACATTGCCAAAGCTTATTAAAGGTACGAAATGTTACAATTGTACCCAGTGCCCAATATTCTCAAGATGTGACACATTTAAGTTTCCAGTATGAAAGGAATTCATAGCCTGGCGCCGTTATCGCTCAAGATGGCACTTTGATCATTCTTCGAGGTATACTCAAATCAGCCTACTATGACGCGCTTTTGCATGTTGCACAAAGAGTATTAATTTGAAGGAACAGTAGTTTTGATCTTTTCTATTGTGGTTAGAACATCTTGCACCGATAAACATAATGGTAATCATAGTTAATTGTAAATTTGTGTTAAAAATACCTGGCTACTAGTAGCTGGTCTTAATTGTTTTTTTTGAAGACTACTGTTCCGGAGATTGTCTTCATGGATATTGAAATGAACCGAGGATAAATGATATTAACGTATATGGTAACAAGGCAAGTATGCTGTTTACACAAGAAAGTTGCAAAATATAACATCACATTTTTGCAAATGAAAGCCTGGAAAACAAGTTGAAGGGAAAGTGTTACGTCCTATTTCCGACATCTAGTAATCAATACAAAATGCTACGAATATGACACAACAATTGAACATTGTAAAAATAATTCAATTTAGGAAAACAGCAATGTCGTTATATCATTCCACTAGCATTATGTGACACGTTTTAATGGATCAAACTTTTATTAATTCAAAACATATAAAATTACATCTACCTTTTCATGTTGATTTGGTCATAAATAATAATGGAAACATCAAAACATATATATACTTCAAACCATTTAATTGCAAACTAAATCAAAGCGTTTTCTGTAAATTAATTTATGAATCATCTTTTCATTTAGTTCGAAATTTGTAGCCGCAGTGGTGGTATAAACAAAACCTAAATGTTTCTGTTTTGGCAGTCAGATATTATTACAGAAAGAGTGAACTTTGATGCAAAAAGTATCGGTTTAAATCCCTAAATGCCCAAGTTTTAGAGCAAACATTTTATAGCATTCGATTTGTTTCTAAGTTGTTTTTACAATGCTATACGGGTTAACTGATTGGCTTCACGTTTATGTATTACGTTACAAGACTTTGAAATAATGCTTAATCCATTCGATTCTCAAAACAAAGTCAGATAGTGCTGTGGAAGTTCGCTCATTATCACTCGACGGTAGATACAAGGACAATGCGCCAAATGCATAAACTTATATCAGACATTTTATGATTACCTGATGATTACCCGTTTTCTACCCTGAAAGTTCAAAAATAATTTTGTCATCTATAAAAGTATTTGTGTCATTTATGAATAGATTTCAATGTAGCTCCAAAATGAACATTCGAGTTGAATGGTACTTCATATTGTAATTTTCAAAGTAGATCAAGAATTGTATTCGAGTTACTTTATAATTTATATACAAATGTTCAATGTACATCCAGAAATGCAATCGGAATGACCATTGCACAAACAGAAACTTGATACAGTGATTAAAAAATTTATTTGAGAATGTCAAAAGATTAGTTACATTTAAGGATTTTTGTACTTATGATAAGTATAAAACTAAAATGATAAATCGATTTTAATGTGTTTCCAAAAGTCTTTTTCACATTCAACATTATCTTAATGTATTTCTGTAGACTGAAATACAAAGGCGGTAAATAAAATATATAGTACTACATATGCGAAAGAAATGCATTCGAAAATATTGTGTTGTGTTGTAATGTATCAAACGGACGGGAAAACACATTAAATGCTTTAATTTTGAATGTATTTCTGAATAATCTACATAGAAAAAGAAGCTGATTTCAGTATTTAGAATAAAATGTAGGTGCATTGAGTCAATTTTGAATGTATATGTAGAAATACAATTGTGTATAAACTCAACTAAATATGCATACGTTATAGAAAACTGTAGGGCACATGTACAGTGTAGAGGCAGACATAATACGAATTTTGTAATAATTACTTGTAAGTTTTTATGCTTTCGATCTCTTTTCCAAAGAACTTTGAAGGGTTTAATGTTGCTTTCTTTCATTTGTCCTTAAATGTCCGTTTATGACACCAATTACAGAAATATACTTACGTTCTCGATTGCAGATGAGCAGTTGCAAAATTAGTCAATATAAAAATACTTCATTCAGTCACTTACCTTTCCAACACTTTTGAACAGTGTCACACGATCCATTTTCCAAACACTTCAGTGTCACAGAGCCATAAATACTAAACCCACTGTAACATTCAATGATTTGTGCTTCACCAATAGCAACATTTTTCCCGCAGGGTTTCCATCGACAACTTTCGGATAACCACATTCCGACTTTACTAGAACAAACACAACATAGAAAAAGCAGTGGTAAAAATTATCCATAGTTTATTTTTCTTTGTACGCTTTTTGTATGGTAAGCTTTCCTATATTGCCAGAAGTAATACTTTCTTAAAACTAGATTTAGCGCTTCAAAGATGTTAGATGTAAGTAAATACGCCCAACAAAAGGAAGATAGTTCAAACAAAAAAGCCGGTAAGACGGATGATTAGATGAGAATCAGTAACATGGCTGTATCGTTCAGACGTCTGTGAACATGGCGACAATAATGAGCATCTACACTAAATACCGAGGCTCAGAAAGCTACGAAAATCACTGAGTCGGAATATGATGACGATATGAGCACCGACCATTGATACTGATGTAACCGTAAATTTTAGTATGGATCAAACAAGCGTTAAAGTTTAAAGTAACATGCCCGTTTTTCAACAGTATGTCAGTCATACACTGACGGACAGTTTACCTAGCCATTTCTGAAGGTCTATGTCTATTTCTATTCTATGCGTTTTTGATTGTCTTGGTGCCTGATTACATGGGTGGAATGGTAATGTAACAGTTAGAAATAATAATGCGTACATGATGTAAGAAATGTATCGAAATCACTTACACCTTATCAAGGACAATATTTACATTAGTTTTAGATATTCATATCTTTTGACATAAATATTTTACATAGAAGAAAGCTGTTCTAAAATGTAATCTATAGCACCCAGACAGGTATTAGAAATGCAAAGTTGATACAGAATATGCGTTAGCGTTAGAAATTATTTTTAAATCAATATGCTAACAAAGCAAGCCAGAAGTAACTGTGGAATGTATTTAAAATAATTTATACCGTGATAAGCAACACTGTGGTTGTAAAATACATGATTTTATATCAACATTTAAATTGTGATTATGCATTTCACTTGAAATATTTCGTACATCCGGCATTTTTATACGCACCCGACAGACACGCATGCGTTTTTGTAAACACTGCAAATTGCGTTATGCTACTTTTGGTTTCACCGCACGTGCATTTAATGTATGCGTCAGCCAACAGAATAAGCTGTAACATGACAATAGAATTTTCATTGGCATACCTACATAGGTCACGAGCACGGGTCGCTCTTTCAACTAAAATTTGCAATTTCTTGCTAATGAGGGTCGATTTTAGGCGTTCCCTTATGAAGTCAATATGCCGGGGTTTGTGCTCGACATCTCTGCTTTATGTCCATGAAAAAACACTATCCAACATGAGCCTGTCAGCGAACGAGGATAAAATGAAAATTTTCAAACCTAGTAAACTCGTGTCTTAGGTCTATTTAAGATTGTGTAAAAGAATAGAATAGAATAGAATATTTTAATAATCCGAATTTCGGGAGCTCTCGGGCATACAATTTTGATATAGATACAAAGTTCCAAACAGTAGTCTTAACAACTAAGCTAACATAAACAACCTAACACAAAAAATAATCATGGAATGTATAAATACTTCTGGTGTCAGGTCACGCCATACTGAGTGAATTAAGGGGCAGTACTCCAACTAAGTATTGTAACAGTAGATGCTATAGTGATGTCCCTTGCAGGGCAAGATTTATGGAAGAATGTAATGATTAAGGAAATTTCAGTAAATATGCTTCAGCAGAGCACAATCTCACAGTAAAAGTATTCATTATGAACATTATTAATCTGATCAAGTACTTCAGTATGAAACCTTAATTATCATAGTGTTATACTATTTTGTTGTTATACACACTAGTTCAACCATTCTCGTCTCATGTTATAACATTCAAATATAAAACCTGCAAAGTAACTTAAAATATCAGCAGTTTCATTGCTCATAAGCCAAAAGAATTTACTCTCATTGATCATGTTTGAGAAGTGAGTATTCGTATTGACGACTGACTTATACAGATTCTCACGATATGAACGATACATACTACACGTACATGTAGTAAAAAAGTGTAGCTCATTTTCAATTTCTCCAGATTGGCAAAGATTACAAAGCCTCTGTTCAGCAGGAACTTTTTTTATACCGACCAGTGTCAATATTAAGGTTATGAGAGCTTATTCTAAAGTTAGTAAAGCACGTTCTAATTTCTCTCTTCTTAATTACTTCAAAGCAAACAGGTTGCTATGATACAAGCATTTAGTTGGTACATGTATCTTAAGATAATTTAAAATAAAGTAAATTCCTGTTTTGATTTTTTTTAAGAAGTGAATCACTTTCATAAAAAGCACAGGACACCTCTTTATCACCCCTCGTATATGTAACAAGCACATAAATATTGCTTTGGCCAATATTTAACACATTTTTGTCATGCAAGATTTTGTTTACAAAAAGGCTAGTAACACAATCAAATGTTAAATTAATACTATCCGCCATTATCTCTGTGGTTTTCAAATGGTACTGAAGCTTCCCGCGAATTTTGCTTTTAAAATAAGACCATCTACTTAATTTTTTGCATTGTTTCGGGTTCTTTTTTTATACATTTTATCTACAATAATTTTATAAAAAATAGAATATTTTTCTATAGTAAGATTTATTAATGATTGAATATTTTTGGCTGTCATGCTTGTGTTACTGTGTACACTCATTCTAATACTGCAAAGACGGCAGCCTATTTAACTTTCTATGTCGCCTATAACTATAAATTATTTGGCACACATCAGTGTATATCATTGGCAATACAACCCTCTTATGTGCTCGCATGCACGTAAAGTCTGTGAATTTTGTAACAAAATAAACGAAGTGCTGCATATTTTGCCATTTAGCTCTGGGTCTTGGTTTCTTTCACTAGGACACCTAGGAACCACACAGGTGATTTTAGCACCTAAACATTTTTTGAGTAAATGTCAGTTTCGCAGTTATATATATATTTACTTTTAAACATTAGACATATGAAGCTTGTACGGTGTGAATCAATATTTAAGTATACATTTCTTTCATATTTGTGTTGCTCTTTAAAGAATTATGGCTATATTCAGAAAGCTTCCTCGGCTTGACCTCCACCAGTGAAGGGTCCGTTACTTGCAGTCCATTGGCCAACTGATTATTAAAGGTAATTAGATTTGGTTGATTTACTGCCTTAAGTATTCACTGGCCAATCAGATCTGCCAAACGGTCCCTTCCTTAGTCAAAGTTGAGTTGAGGAACGTTTCTAAATATAGCTATAAGGGTGTTCGTACAAAAGACGGTTAATTTTGCCGACAGGACATCTTTCTTGTAATAATCATTTAATGTATACCGCAAGTAATTAAACATCCGGGGTAAATTTGGGACTTAAAGGGATACAATGGAATGGCCAATACAATATACGTTTGACGGAAAGACATAATAAATGGACAAAAGGACCGATTAATGATTAATGATTAATGACGAACAACTTATAATAAAAGAGAAATCTAAACATTTCTTAAAATAAGTCTATATTACAAGGATAAGCAAATGCATTGAAAGGGATCGTCAGCGAACAGACGCAATAAGTTTATTTATTCCTGTACTATAGACCTATAGCCGGCTTAAACTTTGTCCCACCTAGACATCTTTTACATAGCTCTACGGTGTCACACTTAATCGAAAACTAACTGAAACAGTTACATGTATTTTCATATTGCAGATATTAAGCTAGTATGAAAATAAATTTTGCTTTTTTGGAATGCGATGAAGGCATTTGATTTGATCGGGAAAAAATTAAAAAGTCAAACTTACCACATGACTTTATAAATTACAGTATGAAGAATTTTCTAATACATGTATTTTGAATAAGTCTATATTAGGCACCAAGTCAAATAAATCTCTACATAGAACAATTTGACTAAATATAATTACCCAAAAACATTTGCTTTTACCAAAGTGTTTTCCAATGAACCTTGACACGGTAAAATTGCCCGAGTTCATGGCTGCCTTACAAAATCGAACCGAAAAGGCTGCGCGAAGCAAGAGTTTCTATGGCGGGATTCTTATAAGCGACATAAAGGTAGCCAATTTGTCGATGCTGCATTAGAACCCTTTCTTTCAATAATATGTTTCCTAATTGATGACATGTGTTTGCAGTTAGACTTAGCAACAGTTTATAGCTGATTGCACTACATTTTAATCACTTACTATACTTTTATATGATAAACATGTGACTTTGAAACTTTGAAAAAACAAATAATGAAATAGATATTTACAACAAAAGATGTTTTAAAGCTGCTCGCTCTCAGCTTTTGGTAAAAAAGTTCTTCAAACTGTATGAAAATAACATATGTTAGAATATATAGCCATTCAAATTCCAATATAAACATATAATGTAGCAGTGCCGTAAAACCAGCATTTTCAATCGATTTTTGCAAATTCCTTTATTTACCTACAGGTAGGTGTGTATGTTCTATTGTTGATTCTAGCCTCTAGATTTTCTATTTATGCATTAGTATGTCATATTTTTTAATTCATTTTTTTCAACGGCAACTGAGAGCGAGCAGCTTTAATGTAACTACACAATCAAAGATAGATAAAAAGTAAAATAGCAAGAGCACGGTTACTTTCAACCAATAAACTAATTGTAATATGATAAAGATTCATAACAAATACTTTCATATACGTTATCGTTTATGTGATGTAATAGCAATATATGAATATAACCTTTTTATTATATGCAAAAAGAGAGACATTCATTGGTTTATTTCTACAGAAGTTTAAAGACTAAAAGAGTAATCGGTTTCATTCTTGCTTGGAATTTAGAATTTGTTTTTTGCATCAAAGGTCATGTTGACAACATGATGTTTATATTTATGAAGTAAATATCAAAAAAGATGTTTGACTAAAATAATTGAATCCAGTCTGTAAAGGTATACCAAGTACATATTGTCTATAAAGCTAAATTTTTCCTCTTATTATTTGGGTACGGTTTGTATATATCTGCTGTTACAGTGAGCCGGAGTATTTTGTTGTATACAAAGAAAAAAACAACCTTAAATACTGTATATATCGACTACGCTATCATATGCCTTCACTAAACTCTTTACAGATAATACTACCGATCTGTTATGACACTACATGTAAAGCAATATACCTATTTTGTTCACGACATCTTTCTGTTACTTTTTTGTGTATATTGTATTTAAACAATGCCAATTTTTCATACATCTTAGGGTATTCATTAACAATGCTATATAAATATAATTCCACACAAATATTGAAAACACAAACTTAAGCGAATCAAATGTGATTGTCAATCTCAATCATACTTGAAATTTTATCTGTATCCATTCAATGAAATGGTCACTATTTCGGTTCTTCCGGACTACGATTCACAGAGTCGTAACTTGTCAAAGTCACTGATTTGTAGTACTCAAAACTACTTTTATATTATCAATTGTACGTTAAATGAATAGAAAACTGATTCAGAATAATGTTTCTGTGTATATCTATCAGTATGTATATATGTTTAGCTATACACCTTTGTATGGTCTGTTAACTTTCTGTCTACGCAATATCCTATATTTCCATTCCCAAACAATAATCAAAATTGCCCGAACAAGCATCAATACTTAATCCGTTATGATAGGTTTGAATGAACATAAATCTAGTATATGTACCTAAGTATTATTGTTCGTAAATGCCAACTTCACACAATGCAAGGTTGTTCGAAATGTCAGTATTAGGTGTTAATATTTCTACTGTTTGTTGTCTAAGGGAAACAACTCTGTATACCTTATTTTGATATTTGATTAAGGGAGGTAATTGGAATACTCTTCTTGAAGGAGATTTTCAGTGTGTGTGTTTTTGATGGAACAAAATAAAGCGTGATCTGAGTTAATTGCTGTTTATTATAGATTAACAAATGGTAGCAGAGCGAGGTTAATAGACAGTTAGTGTTTAAAAAAGACATTGCAAAGTGTAATTGAGGTGTAATTGACAGTGTTGACTTTAAAAGTGTGCAATTTAAGAGTGAAAAATGGCGACCAAGGTGAACCCACCAACTTTTCATAAATCCAAATCTTATGAATTATACAAACAGGAACTTTTAGCATGGAATGAAATAACGGAGTTGGACAAGGCTAAAAGAGGTGTAGCAATTGCTTAGACATTGCCAGAGGAAAGTGAAAGTAGAATAAGGGAAAAAGTGTTTGACCAAATTCCACTTGAAGATTTGAAAAAAGAGACCGGTTTGAAAATTTTGATTGACTTTCTCGATAAACACCTTGCTAAAGACGATTTGGCCGATAGCCTTGAAAAATTTGAAGAATTTGAAGACTATACAAGAAATGAAAAACAGTCTATTCAAGATTATATCGGTGAGTTTGATTCGCGTTACAGGAAAATTGAGAAGAAAAACATGAAACTACCGTCAGAAATTCTTGCTTTTAAGTTACTGAAAAAAGCCAATATTTCAAAAGAAGAAAAGTTACTGGTTTTAACGGGAATGAACTATGAAAACAGAGAGACTTTGTATGAAGAAGCGAAAAGTTCTTTAAAGAAGTTCAAGGGCGAAGCATGTGGTAATAATACTAATACAGCTATTAAACCAGAGCCAGCGTTTTTTGCTGAAAATGAGGAAGCTTTATTAGCTGCTGGATTTGTAAAGCGTGGAAATTTCAATGGAAGAAGAGGCGGGCGTAACTTTAGGGGACGTGGATTTTCATCGTCACAGCGTGGTGTTAAAAATTTAAATCCAACTGGTGCTGATGGGAGAATTTTAACATGTAGATCTTGTGGATCGTATAGACATCTTGTAGCAAAATGCCCTGATAGCTGGGAGAACATGGGAAATTCAGCGAAAGTAAATATTGCCGAAGAAGAGGAACATGCGGTGTTATTCACAGGATATCATAAGCAAGATATTAAACAATTAGGGACTGATGCTAGGAATTGTGCTGTCTTAGACAGTGCATGTAGTAGTACTGTGTGCGGGAAACTGTGGTTAGAAACATACCTTCATTCAATGAGTGATACAGATCGTGCTAAAGTTGTAAATGTTGAAGGTCAAAAGGTGTTCAAGTTTGGAGGAGGAACTAAGTTGAAATCCGGTGGAGAATATCAATTACCAGTTTGTATGGCTGGAAAAGAAGTTGTTCTGAAAACTGATGTTGTTGATTCAGATATACCATTGCTCTTATCAAGAACGACTATGAAGAAAGCAGGAGTAAGAATGGACTTAGAAAATGACACTGCAGTTATTTTTGGAAAAAAAGTTGCGCTGAATGTTACGTCTTCTGGGCACTATTGTATTCCTGTTGACAAAACGGAGACTGTCAACATAACGGAAGTAAATGCTGTCAAGTTAGAAAATATGGATGTAAGTGAGAGGAAATCGACTTTGTTGAAACTTCACAGACAATTCGCTCACCCGCCAAAACTGCGCCTTATTGCTTTACTGAAAGATGCTAATGTGTGGAATGAAGATTATGATGCAGACTTATCTGAAATCGAGTCTAAATGTGAACTATGTAAGTTGTATGCTCGAACACCACCAAAACCTGTGGTAGCAATGCCACTGGCAAAAGAGTTTAATGAGAAGGTAGCAATGGATCTGAAAATGTATAAAGGCCGTTATATTCTCCATATGATTGATATGTGGTCAAGATATGCTGTGTCTGTTTTTATTGCGCGAAAGAGACCGAGCGATGTGATCGAAGCTATGATGAAAAATTGGATTGGCGTATTTGGTGTAATGAGAGGACTGTTCACTGACAATGGTGGAGAATTCAGTTCCGATGAAGTGCGAGAAGTAGCATCAATCTTAAATATTAAAGTTTGTACAACAGCCGCAATGAGTCCATTCCAAAATGGGCTTTGTGAACGAGTGCATTCTGTGACTGATATGATGTTAGTTAAACTTGAAGCAGAACATCATGATGTTGAATTAGAAACACTTTTGTCGTGGGCAAATATGGCTAAAAACTCACTTCAAGTGTTCAACGGCTTCAGCAGCCATCAGTTGGTATTCGGAAGAAATCCCAATTTGCCAAATATCATGAATGATAATATTCCTGCTTTGGACGGTTGCACCACAAGTGAAGTTTTTGCTAAACATTTGAATGCGTTACATGCAAGTAGACAAGCATTTATCCAGACTGAAGCGGACGAGCGGATAAGGAGAGCGCTTAGAACTAAGATTAGAGCTGCTGAGCAGATATTTGAAAATGGTGATTCAGTCCTTTACAAAAGAGAGGGGAAAGAACGCTGGTTAGGGCCAGGGAAGGTGGTCTTTCAAGATGGTAAAGTAGTATTTGTACGGCATGGTGGTATATTTGTTAGAGTATCGCCAAACAGACTGTGTAAAATTAATCAGATATACAATGATGAATCAAAGAATGAAGATGACCGTAGTGTGAACGAGGACAATATTGAATCTAAGAATGAAGATGACAATGTAAAAGAGGACAATATTGACTCTAACTTGCTTGAAGGTGATAACCAGAAAAACTGTGCTCCAAATGTAACTGAAATAATTAACAGTCGAAAACAAAATGAATTTGTTGAAGAAAGAGCTACAGCCGAGACAGAAACTGTAAAAAATGTAAAAATTAAAGATCAGATTGAGTACAGATTACCAAATGAAGAAGAATGGATATCAGCTACAATTCTTAGTAGAGCAGGTAAAGCCAAAGGAAAATATCAAAGTTGGTATAATGTCCAACATGATATTGACAATGAACAGAAAAGTGTTGATCTTGATGCTGTAGAATGGAAAATGAAAGAGACAGAAGACGTCTATTTGTTTGAGGGTGAAACAGAAGAAATTGTAGCAGCCAAACTAGAAGAATTGGAAAAATTGAAGGAATTTGAAACTTATGAAGAAATAAAAGATAACGGTTTTTTTCAGCCTATATCAACAAGATGGGTAATGACCACTAAAGATGGTAAAACTAAAGCAAGATTAGTTGCTCGTGGTTTTGAAGAAAAAGTGTTTATTCCCAAAGACAGTCCAACTGTGGGCAAAGGTGCGTTAAGAATATTTCTGTCAATTGCCGCAAGCAAAAATTGGAAGGTCAAAACTACTGATATAAAATCAGCATTTCTTCAGGGGAAACAACTTGAACGGGATGTATATATAAGACCACCAAAAGAAAGTAATACACAAGATGGTTTTATTTGGAAACTGAAACATGGTTTGTACGGATTAAAGGATGGTGCCAGACAATTTTATGCAAGTGTGAAGGAAGAACTTTTAAAGTTGGGGTGTACACAATCAAAACTAGATCCAGCAGTCTTTACATTGATGAAAGAAAAATCGGTTATTGGAATTATATGCTGTCATGTTGATGACTTTCTCCACGCTGAAAATGAGGAGTTTGAAAAAATTATGGTTAGTTTAAGGACAAGATTTGTGGCTGGAAAAGTTGAAAGCGAGAACTTTGATTACATTGGGTTTCAGATAAAGCAAGATGATAATGGTATTTGTATGGATCATTCTGCATATATGAAAAAACTAGAACATTCCAGTTTAGATCCTTGTCGCGTTAATATGAAAACAGAGAGACTTAGCGATACCGAACAGACTTTGTTTAGAAGTATTGTAGGAAAAATCAACTGGGCAGTTCAAGGTTCAAGACCAGATTTAGGATTTCATCTAATCAATTTGAGTACTAAACTTAAAGAAGCATCAGTAGGTGACCTTACACAAGCTATTAAAGTGATTGGAAAGCTTAAGGATATAAGACCCAAACTTCTGTTCCCAGGTTTACTTGGAAATATATCTGATGACTGGGAAATATTTGTATTTTGTGATGCTGCTTTAGGCAATTTAAACAATGGAGAAGGTAGTGTAGGTGCTCATATTATATGGATTAAGGACAGAAAGGGAAATTGTTGTCCAATATTTTGGCAGTCAAAGAAAATCAAGAGAGTTGTCAGATCTACAATTGCAGCTGAGGCTTTAAGTTTGATTGAAGGTCTGGAATCAGCAATTTATTATCGTGAAATTGTTGAAGAGGTGTGTTCATTAAAACAATGTTTACCCATCACAGCCTTTATTGACAACAGGAGTGTAATTGAGGCTATTTCATCTACCAAGATGGTTGACGATAAGCGTTTAAGGATTGATATTGCTGGAATTTGTGAAATGAAGAGAAATAATAATATATTTGTGAAGTGGTGTCCAGGAAAAGTACAGTTAGCCAACTCGCTAACCAAGAATGGCGCGTCCGGAATAGAACTGTTGAATATACTACAGAAAGGAAAGATGCCAGAAGAGTTTGTGTAACAAGGGTTTTATCTAAGAAACATATTGAGAGTTTCAGGACTAATCAACTGTATAATTAAGAAACATTTGTTTTGTTTTTTGTTTTTTTAGAATAATCCCCTAAGACCTGAGGACAGTCTAATCCAAGGATGGTCTTATTTTTTTCAATTTTGTTGTAATTATTATTTTTCTTTGATCATGTATTTTGTCTGGCAGATCTATGATGCTTATAAACTATATCTCTGTCACTAAAAAACTGAGTATAATTAATGTTAATATTTCTACTGTATGTTGTTTAAGGGAAACAACTCTGTATACCTTATTTTGATATTTGATTAAGGGAGGTAATTGGAATACTCTTCTTGAAGGAGATTTTCAGTGTGTGTGTTTTTGATGGAACAAAATAAAGCGTGATCCGAGTTAATTGCTGTTTATTATAGATTAACTTAATCTTACAAACTGTCCAGCAATTGCTCTATCACATATGAGTTCAACCTTTTCTGCAGCCGCAGCAGGTCCGGCGTAAACAGCGCAAATATCCGTTGGTTTTGAAAAATTACCGATTGTAATTGTTACTTGTCTCAGTCTTAAGTGAGCTTCAGCTGAAAAAATATGCCTTGAATTAGAAATGTAATAAAAGCAAACATACAAAAACAATTTATTACTAATTTCAGAATACAGTTGTACTGCTTCCATATACAGAATAATGTTTTCTTCTTTGCTTCAGCGGGCATATCAGGTTAAAAGTCCACCCCGCCTCTGTTGTATCTTTTACACATTTTCCAAATGATATAATTAATGAAATACAAGTATGTTTTTAAAAGCTTTAGTATAAAAGGCAATGCATTTCCATTTTAATTGTTTTCAAAATGGAATTATATCCAATGATACAGACAATTGATAAAACTTGGTCTAAGTTAGCATCATATGATTTTTTATTTAGAAACTGACGCATACGCGTCCTATTCCACGTTTTCGCCATACTTTACCTGATACACGGTTCAATATTTTTACTTTCCGAATAACATAACTTTTTTTCAAATCCACTTCCCACCATGCCATTTCTTCCACGCCTGTGATGGTGTGGGAACAAGACCCATTAAAGTAATTAGGGTCCCATATACCATCCGTTGCTTTTGCTGACACTGATAAAACGCTGTAGGTCGAACTCTGAGATGTTTCTTTATTCCAGGCGACATTAAACAGATCTTAAAAAATATCAGAAGTAAAGCTGTTTTGTTTCATAGCTGGTTGGATGTACGGATGCATGCTTGGTTAATTGGGTAGCAGTGGGATGTATAGATGTATTTCGGCAAAGAAAAACATATGCCATGATTCATAGTCATAATATAGAATAAAACAATAGTTATTAAATATTATAGTATGCACTAGAAAAGCTATAGCATGCTCCCAATACCAAGGATAACACAATAAAGAGCATTTTCATATTTCCATTTGCTTGCATGATATAGAGAGGTAATTATTATAACTTCTTATTATATTGAACGAATTAAAATATCACATGCTAGAATATTGCACTACATTACCACAGAGTTTATTTATTTGATATTAATAGTATTGAAAGACTTGACAAAACAAAATAACTAACAGCATTAATAACATAAGAATCAGTCGAAAAACTGTTTCAGCTGCGCTAATTAATATGTGATGAAGACGCATATCATGGAAAACATTAGTAAAAAAGGGACAACATGTAACAATATATGTATTAAGACGTAGATTTAATAATCAGTAAGTGACTTTTAATGTTTACCTTAAATGCCTGAAATGTGTTAAGTTTATTGATATACAAATTTTGGAACCAATGAAACTAAAATATTTCAGACCAGAAACTTTGATCTTTTGAAGACAACAACCTCCTTCTTCACTAAGTTTTGTACTGTATGCATGCACATAATCTTGAGATACAAACTATTAATTCACGTAATCTAGGATCAGTTTGTTTATGACCCTTTAAACATTCTCTGGTTGACTGATAACCAATTGAGGTATTTATAAGTACTTAAAATCAGTCTTCATAACGAAGACCGTTTTCACGTCAGGTCTCTGCAATCTAATCTCATCAAAACTGAATTTTTACATATTACAGTTGCATGCGCAATGATCTTATTGCCACTTTGTATCATAAAATCAGCAGAAAACATTAAAACGTTTTACATAGTGCCAGAAAAACTGTTTGTTATTTGAAAAGGGTAAGGACAATTATAACTTACTTTCAATGTAAATGCAGTCAATGTTAGGAATCCATGTTCCATTTTTAGCACAACTGACTGTTTCTTCTGAAATTGAATTGGCTTCACTTTCTGTTCCGTTAGAAATATAAGTTCCGTGGCATTTAACATGTGCATATGATCCAGAATAATTTTTGAAGGCTTGGACGTCAGCGTTGTGAAAGTCAAGTAGGTCACTTGAGTTGCATTCTATCAACAGATATTAAATATTTTACTTTATTTTGATTGCAAGTTTGATCATGCGAGCATTAGTCTGAAATTCATGACAGTATTTAAATAGTAAAATATGCCAAGTATATTTTACTGAACAAAATTCAAAGGTATTTATGCTGATTATTATTATTAATTATTGACTCCAGTAGTTTTACACATTCCATTGTTTCATCATTGTAGATTGAATCATGTTTGGATGCCGAAAATATAGCTTACGAAAGTATTGTTTGTATTGAGATGAAAGGATTTGAAGGGACATTAAATCTTTCTATTTTCATCACTTTACTAATATCTTGTATATTACTTAGTCATATATAAAAGTAGTGAAGAACGCCGAAAGCTACATTAACGTTCATTAAATAGCTTGATCATCCAATTCTTACTGAGGTAAACCTGGACAAGATTCGAGTGCCTTGCAAGCACTGCTTAGTATGGATGGACATACATGCCTTCATTTTTATTATGTACCCGGCGTGGAACATAGTATCTAGAAAAGTATCTAAATGTTGGTGATCGTACGTAAAGTAACAACGAGTGCCCTATTACAAAAATCATTATTGATTTTTCCATGTCTATTATTCACGTACTCCTCTGTAGCTACATGTATATGCGGATTTTATGTACTGAAACACTGATCAACCAGACTTAAACACAAAAGTCTTTCATCTTAAAGGGAAAGGCAAGCCAGAAAATAAGTTGAATCTAAATTGAAGAGCTTGAAAAGAGTAACACTCTGTTAAAAGAATTTCTAAAATCGAAGTATATCAAATGTGAAGAGATTAAAGATTAAAATTTTCAGAAATGGAAATTGTAGAGGCGGCCATTTTGAATTTGTGATGTCACAGTGCTGTAACAATATTCATGCCTAAAAACAGCAGCTTCAGAAATATATATTAAAACATGGTAACCTCCATGACACGTAATTAATGTTACTAATTTCAGCTGAAAACCCACCATGAGACAAGAGTATATAGGTTTGAAAAAAGAGGCGTGTCTAATAGTGTGTCAGATTTCCATATATTTGCATATTTACTAATTTAAATCTTAGATTCCTCATAAGCCTTTTCTTTTTTATTTATTTTTTATCTAATTCAAATATTCTTTCAACAGCGTGTTTGTGTTAAAGCTGCTCGATCACAGTTGCCGGTGTAAGAAATAAAAATTTCAACAATGATGTACATATACATATAATATAAAACTAATGGCTAGAATCAACAATTTAAGTAGAAATCTAGATAGGAATTTGCAAAAACCCATTAAAAATGTTGGTTCTACGGCACCGCTATACAATATGTTTATATTGGAATTTCAAAAACGTTTGTAACGCATTATAATTTGGAAGCGTATAATTTCAAATTTACAGATAAACTTCACAGAAATTTGTACTGAAACCTTTTTATTCGACTATTAACCAAAAAAATATGTTATTTTCAGAGAGTTTGATGAACTTTACTGTTTTCACAAAAATCTGAGAGCGAGCAGCTTGAACAAGCTCTTTAATTTCCTGCTCAGTTAAATTTTAACTTGCTTTCCCCTTTAAGCGAATTCATGTTTAATCGTATCAAATTGCAAAAAGGTAGATGTGACTAAGACACTTTGGGTTGTTCTTTGATATTATTTCTTATACTCGTGCAAAACCATATATATGTAGTCTGATGCAAAGCTACAAACATATTGTGTCGATATTATATAGTCCAGAAACAGAAATGCATTTGAATTGATATTAGGTTTACATTGAATGGCCAGTGCAATTCCGAAAGGCGCTTGAATAGATTTCGGAATATATTGTGCTTTGATAGAAATGTATTCCATTTGGTGCTCAGTGTATGAGGTAAAGTTTTCTCCAGATTTGAATAATGTGTAATAATATATTATGTAAATCATAAAATGTCTTCAAGTTCTTTTGTATTCTAGAGAATACAAATATACAATAAAATGTAGAGGTCTAAGGAAGGACAAGAAACATTTGATCCTATCTAAGGTTTGTCAATAAATGTTTAATGCACAGTTTGACATCATATTTGCGCTCGTAAATTGCATCTTGGATGTATTCCTGATTGGGCAATAAAGTGAGATAATTGTTTGCGGGTATGTTAGATACTTTAATGCATTAACGTTAATTTTTAATTAATCATTAAAATTTAATGTCTAATGTACCGGTACAATCAAATATGCACTCAAGTAGATTTTAATGCTTTTTGAAATCCCAAAGCACAGTCAAAAATGCATTTGTATTCCATAATTTATATTCGAAAATGTCTAAGTAAAAATAAAAGTACTTTCGATCTCATATTGAATGCATTTTCAAATTCCAATGCAGAGCACGAAAAGCAGCAAAGTAAATTTAATATACTTCCGAATACCTTATGTTGAGAAAGATGTGTTTGTTAGAATTGACGACTTTACTTGTGCCGCAGTGGTAAAAATACTATTGGATTCCTCGGAACGTATTTAGAAATGTCTAACGTATTTAGAAATTTCTTTTTGATTAGTTTTAAAAGTTATTCGCCTCATTACCTGCTTTCTCGTCTCTTTACTTGTTGTGTGCAAGACACATATGCTTACAAAACCACACTGTATACGATATTCAATGACACGGTTTGGAAGAGGTGCATGCTGAATTTGCATGTTAAAATAACGCATATAATATTAAGTTCTTTTATCTTACTTTTCCAACACTCTGGAACATTATCCCAAGATCCGTTTTCCAAACACTTTAATGTCGTAGAACCGTGAATACTAAACCCACTGTTACATTCAATAACCTGTGTATCGCCGACAGCAAACATGTTTCCTGCAGGTCTTCCATAAGGTACTTCCGGATAACCACATTCCAAATTCACTAGAACCAAAAATAACAAGGTAAAGTAAGATAAGAAAATGCGTCGCATTTTTAAGAAATAATAGGGATATGAGGACATTACATTTTTGTATTTCCTATTGTTGTATGTCTAACTGTTATCAGCGCTTTTCCTTTATTACGGCTCGTTAGACTTTCTTGAAACTTGTTTTCTGGCTTTATGTACAAAAGAAGGTATTGTTGAAATTATTAATTTATTATAAGAATTGCTGTTGTATTGAAAGATGACAATTTGATTATCTTGAAAGAAATGATCGCTTTCGAGCGAGATGATTTTGCTACAATGTCTTGATTAAATTCGCAACATCTACCATATAATTTCTCTGCACTTATATCGGGTAGAGACATTTGTTTTAAACCTGCTGATTGCTTCATTTTTGCCATTTCCCACAGTATCTATCAGCTGCACACAGACGTAAAATAAACATAAAACCCGACTACACATCTGACAGTATAATGCTACTGAACATTTGTCTCACAGTACATTAACAATTACATTTATATTATAATATTCTTACTGAATTCTGAATAGCTTAATATATCTAAAAGGTTTCACGAGTCTACTTCAGTATTTATGGGCAACGTTTTGAATTTACTTTAGACTATAATACGTGTATCTCGGTAAAAATTTGTGACAAAGATCAGTTTTGCCTTTGCATAAAATAACAAATTATGTTTCCTTCGCATGTTACGGATCTTCTATATTTTTCTGAACGTCTAGAATATAAGCAAAAATATTGACAGTTGTTTACCTTTTGAGATGCATTTTCCGTTTCCATCACATGTTTGTTCATCACATCCATCATCACATTGGGACATCAAAAAATATTTTAAATGTAAATTAAATAACAGATATTGTATTCTCTAAATCTTACAGGGCAAAGAAAGAGACTATAATGGGCATCTGAACCAACAAATGAGAGCCTGTTGATATAGATCGTGTTTTCAAAACTCTTTACACCACCATTTCCCAACCTTATTCCCTTTTTTCATATAAAAGCAATACAAAACTGTTTACACTAAATAATTTTTGCTTCGTTGTTTTATTTACCCTTTTTTTAGTCGTGTTCATCAAAGTGAATAGTGCTTTTACTTAAAGGAGATTATTGAGACCGTTAAGTTGAACTTTCATTTGTTTCTTGTCAGTGTGACTTATGTGAAAGCTTGTACTCTTATATGCATTCACGAAATTAATAAATGAATATTATCCTGCAGGGATTCATCTTTGCTAATAAGTTTTTTCCTACGGATGATTGCAGTGAAACTGATTAAAACATGTCAAACCTGTGTTACCAACATGTCGGGTAACTGACAAGATAGTAGCTCCTGATTCAACATATGCTTTTACAATTTACTTGCACCGTACTGGGGTAATTGAGTCTGTTTTATGTTTGAGATATTGTTATTGGTTACAGAATGTTAAAAATAAAGTTTCCGAAATTTGAACTTTATCACAGATCTATAAATAGACTTCAGTATACCTGCTTGGTTTGATAATGTTTAATATTTGACACCCGAAATTATCACTCGCTTAAATGATTAAGTCATATCTTGCATATTCATTTAATTAAAGTGACCGTCAAATTTGTACCAAAAATATTTATCAGTTATCAATTCGTACTAAAAGAATAATATGTCTGTACCAAGTGTGTAAATAAAATATATATCATGTTTATAGGAAGAATGCAATGAAAACAAACATGATAAAATTAGATTTTATTGTTAACTATTGCATACAATGGTTGAATATTTGGCATGACTGTCTAAAATGTATATATGTCTTACCAACTATAAAAAACTGAGCATCTCCGAAAGAACAAATAATAGAAAAGAATAATTTATTTCTATGGAAAATATTGACATTCTAAGCAAAAGTGTTAAGTAGGTTTCATCCTGTAAATAACGCATGACACGTTTTACTGCAAATGTGTTTCATATTGCAATTTATAATGTCATACAGTTTAGAGGCAATTGCTAGATAGTCATAGTTCGTTCAGTTACATTGCCATCATTTTTATAAAGGAAAAATACTTTATATATAACAAAAACAGCCTCTTGTAAAATAAAGAAAGGCCTCATGTGTTTTACGTTTTGATTTGTCACCGTTACTGGCTTGATCTTCAAAATAACTGTTTAATACTTGCACTTCTCGTGCATTACATGTAGGTATTCCGTATATAACAGTGAAAGATCAATTGAATGCTTGATTTTACCCCACCGTTTTTACTCAATAAATATTGGCTACAATCTGTAAAGAACAAAGAAGAAATCTACATTTACATTTGTATTATTATTTAATAGAAGAAAAAATTGAATTGGTATGGGCTTTTTATAAAACTGTGTCGAATATCAGAACAAAACACCATTTTGTTTGTTAAATCTTTTAGATTTAACATGTTTGTTTAATCGCTAACTACCTATAGCAGTTTCATTCTTACCGAAAAGTGTGAAAATCTAAAAATCTGTTGTTTGACTATCCTAGACAATTGTAAGTATTCTATTCATATTGTTACGTGTATTTTCAACGCCGGTGTAAATTGCTTCTCACATGTTTTAGTAGCATTTTGTTAAGTTTTAAGCTAAGCCATTTTAAATGGCAATACAAATTTTCATTATCATTACATGCTCAATAGTAAGAGTGCAGAATGTACATTTAGGGTATCCGAGACACAGTTTTTCAGAACAAAAGTACGTTTTATATGGCCGGTCGCTCTCCATGTCTCAATCTAATAGTTGTCAACACTGGATGCCATCTTGCAGTCAATACATTTAAATCGAACGAGAACAAACAATGTTATTCCATAATTTTTTATGTTATATTTTTATGTATTTGAAGGTTAGAACAATGAATTAACACTGTACAACAACGATTTTGATATTAGTACATCCTTTTATAACATGAGATGTGTTGATGGAACACGATTATTAATAAGAAAACCTGCAAAACAAGATGTTACAATTTGAAACAAAATCAGCTGTATCTTTGTTTAAATGTAAGACTAATAAAACGAAAATATGTACCTTTTTAATATCGTATATAAAATTTGCATTTGACCAGACGATTTTTACTTACATTTCCAACAACAATATCACTGCGCTTGATAAACCAGCTATGAGGGATCGTTTCCAGATCAACATTTTCAGATACCAAGTCGCAAAGCCTGAAGTTTCTTCTGTAGTTAAGACCTACACATTTTGGACTTATTGCACACTGATAGACGCACTCACTTACTGATACACTTGGTAGCGATACGAGCCTCCTGTTAACATGACATGATCACAAAAAACAACATTTTCAATTTACATACAGTTCTGCACAATTCATACATGTTTGCTTACCAATTCCATTCAATTAATCATAGTTTACTCTTTAATCCATAACAGTAAATCACGTCCAAGAATTATTTGTTTTCAGAATATAATTTTCTACATAAAAGACGTTTCATGTTCAAATGTCAATGCTGTGTGCATCGATTCTATACATTATTCATACATACATGTAGTAGGATCTTTCACAGGCGTACCATTAGCCAATAGGTATCAAGACGTACATGTACCTTTTGCGTATGTTCGATATCACCTCTTGGATGTTTCTGTCGTAAAAAAAAGTATTGTTGTTTTGTCCTTCAATCAAAGAATAACTAGAGCTATCACTAAATGTGATTAATACCCCCAAAAGACTGCTTTATAAACTGAGGAAGTTCGAAGATAATACCTTGCAAACAAACTAAAAAGAGATATTGTTCTTGGCAATAACTCTGTAATTTGTCAAGATAGAGTTCACTGCACTTCCTTTCAATGTACTTGACCAAAGTATGAAGTCGTATTGAATTCCAACCAATAGTTTTCGAATTATGCTCCAGACAAGTAAAAGTAACAAAGAGCAATAACTCTGAAACGAGTAAAGATAGAATTATTGTTCTTTTGCACTGCACTTCCTCTCATTGTGCTTGACCATTGTATGAAGTTGTATTGAATTCCAACCAGTAGTTTTCGAATAATGCTCCGGACAAGGAAAGGAACAAAGGGCAATAACTCTGTAATTAGTCAAGATGGAGTTATGGTTCTTGTGCACTGCACTTCCTTTAATGGTGCTTGACCATTGTATGAAGTTGTATTGAATTCCAACTAGTAGTTTTCGAATTATACTCTGGACAAGGAAAAGTAACAAAGGGCAATAACTCTATAATGAGTCAAGATAAAGTTATGGTTCCTGTGCACTGCACTTCCTCTCAATGTACTTGACCATTGTATGAGGTTGTATTGAATTCCAACTAGTAGTTTTCAAGTTATGCTCCGGACAAGGAAAAGTAATAAAGGGCAATAACTCGGTAATAAGTCAAGTTTGAGTTACGGTTTTTGTGCACTGCAATTCCTCTCAATGTGCTTGACCATTGCATGAGGTTGTATTGAATTCCAACCAGTAGTTTTTAAGTTATGGTCCGGACAAGGAAAAGTAACAAAGGGCAATAAATCTGTAATTTGTCAAGATGGAGTTATAGTTCTTGTGCACTACACTTCCTCTCAATGTGCCTGACTATTGTATGAAGTTGTATTGAATTCCAACTAGTAGTTTTCGAATTATGCTCCGAACAAGGAAAATGCAACAGACAGCCCGACCGACCGCCCGACCGACCAACCACCGGGTGACTCCTATATTTCGTTTTGGCGGTATAATGAAACAATTACAGTGCAGTAATTATCAATAGTAGAATCACATGAGAACATTATCCCCTTCGTAAGGAGGTTTACCGATCTTCATTAAATAAAAAAAACAATAAAGGCTTTAACCAAACAAGTGCTTTTATCTGTTATAATCAAATAGACACTTTAACAAGAGGGCCATGATGGCCCTATATCGCTCACCTGACTACAATTTGCTATAATAAAAGGGGTCATGATTCTAACATAATTTTTAGAGGTCCAGTACATAGTGCTAAGTAACATTTCAAATATCTATTATCTGCCTGTCGGCCTTAAGTTTTTTTGAAGTTTTCGCTTTATAAGCCTATGTGAAATCAAGTGTCCCCCCCCCCTCCTGGAAAGGGTTAATTTTGACCAGGGGTCATGATTTCAACAATCTTGGTAAAGGTCCACTAGACAATGCTACATGCTAAATATCTCGGCTCTAGGCCTTGTAGTTTCAGAGAAGATTAAAACAAATTCCTATATGAGCCTATGTAAAACTAAACGACCCCCGAGCAGGGTCAATTTTGACCCAGGGCTCATAATTTGAACAATCTTGGTAGAGGTCTACTAGACAATGCTACATGCCAAATATCTAAGCTCTAGGCCTTGTGGTTTCAGAGAAGATTTTTAAAGTTTTTCCTATTTGTTGCCATAGCAACCAGAGTTCTGCATGGAATGGAATTCTTTGAACAACTTTGATAGAGCTTCATGCAAGGAACATCCCTGCAAAGTCTCATCAACATTGGCCCAGTGGTTTCAGAGGAGATGTCGTTTGAAGGAAATGGTGGACGGACGGACGTACGACGTACGACGGACGGAATGCGATCCTAATAGCTCACTCTGGCACTTTGTGCCAGGCGAGCTAAAAAGAAAAGAAATTCATTTTTAGTATAAACTTACATGTATTTCACAAACTCCAAACTTTTCAAACAGAAAAAAACGAATCTAATACAAATAATACTTCTTTGATATCAAAATGATCAATCAATGTTTTTTTCCTAATCAGTAGACGCTTATTTAAGTTTCTAGGATATTGTCCTTTGTTCTGAGATTTAATATGATTTAAATTTTTATGCTAATATATTTGATTTGATGTCAAGCATCTGAATTACCTACTTTGGATTCCTTAACTGTTAAGAGATTTCTCATTCCTGTCCGTTTTACTCCTAGTTCAAACTGCAAGTCAGCATTTGCCCTTAAGTATCACAAAAGAGTCTTGTTGTATGAAGTGAGGGCATCAGGATAATTCAAAGCTGAATGACAATAAATATCCTCGCATTAATTTCCTTTTCTGTCATCGTATGTATGAACATAAAGGAATCCTTTCTCATGCAAAAAACCGTAGCAGATAAGTGATTATTACATTGACGGACTAACCAAACATTGTCATTTAATAGAATAAAAGAAATAATGATTAATTTGAAAGTTATCAGTGACAGTGAAATAAACAATAACCTTACCATACAATCTTTTTTGAAAGAGTAACCACGTTAATGTGTGCTGTGCATTTCAATCGATAAACAAGTGACAGGAAATTGTCATAAAACCAGGTTTTCATTTTCCAGTCTGCTGGCCGAGCGCAAATGTGTTTTAAAGTCAGTAGATATACATAATGTGAAAAAGAAACAAAGGTCTTCTTCTATATATTACATGTGTAAAAAAGCAAAGGGCCATAATTCAGGCAAAATTGATCCAAACACAAAACCCAGACAATATGCACGAGGGCACTTGATGACAACAGTTGTGTGAGAGTTTGGTTTAAATATCTTGAGAAATGTAGGAGGAAGTGGGCACGTGACAGTATTCTTCTATATATAACATATGTGGAAAAAAAAGCAAAGGGCCATAATTCAGGCAAAAATTATATATAAAAAAAAAAAAAAAAAAAAAAAAAACTTGCTCTGTTCGGGGTTTGAACCGCTGGTCTCATGAGAAATTTTGTCATCTTACTGTAATAGAATACTCCAAAGTATACAGGACTGGTAATCTATTCTAAAAATAGACAGTAATAACAGAGTATTCTCCCTTTTATAATAACAGAGTATTCTCCCTTTTATATATACTTAAATAAGGAGACACAAAATTGCTAACGGACGTACGAACGGACGACCAGGGGCAGAACATTATATATTCAAAATTCTTTAGTTCACAATTATAGTTCTGTGAAAATTTGGTTGAAATCCTTTGAGAAATGTAGGAGTTGCACACAGAAGAGTATTTCTCTATATATATTACATTATGTGGAAAAAAACAAAGGCCCATAATTCTGTCAAAAATGACCAAATCACAAAACCCGGAAAATATGCGCCAGGGCACTTCATGACAATACTTCTGTGAAAGTTTGGTTGAAATCCGTTGAGAAATGTAGGAGGAGTTGCGCACAGAAGAATTACATGTGAAAAAAAACAAAGGGCCATAACTCTGTCAAAAATGACCAAATCACAAAACCCCGACAATATGCGCCAGGGCACTTCATGACAATACTTCTGTGAAAGTTTGGTTGAAATCCGTTGAGAAATGTAGGAGGAGTTGCGCACAGAAGAAATTGTTTACGCCCGCCCGCCCGCCGACATACCCCAATCTAATAACCAGGATTTTTCCTTCGGAAAACCTGGTTAAAAATCTAAAAGCATTTTGATTTTGTTTTTTAAAATTACCGTGACGAAACTAGAACAGGTGCTCTTATGTACAACATATGCAATTAAGCTAATGTGTGACAATATTAAAATGGTACTGTCGTGAAATCATATTGAACATTTCATTCTATTTGTCAAAACAACAATACATAACATTATCATTTGAACTATTATTTTAAATAAAAGTATGATTAATGTGATCTGTGTTTTATTTATCTTTGTACATGTGTAAGTATATATTGTTTTGCTCAACCTACACTTACATATGTACAAAATTTTAAAAACCTGTATAGAATGTTCATTATATCGAGACAAAGTGCATTATATTTGTTGGAACCAATGCCTGTTAAAGCAGAACTAAGTCTCAGTACATGCATTGTTATGATTGTTTTTTTTATCGATCAAAACGGATGTCAAACAAAGGTTTAAACCTTTTACAATTTTTTTAAGTCCCTCAATCAAAGAACAATAAAATTACAATTACAGTGTAGTATTTGTTTATAGTAGAATCACATGTGAACAGTCTATCCCTCTTAAGAATTACCGTACGTATTATTGAAACACTATAAAGGCTTTAACCAAACAAGTATTTATATCTGTTATAATCAAACAGTCGCTCTCAGTTGCCGTTGAAAAGAATATTTTTCAAATAAATTGACATTCTTATTCATAAATATAAAACTAAATGTTAGAATGAAAAAAAAAGCAAAAATCTAGGTAGGAATTTGCAGAAATCGATTGAAAAGGTCGGTTACACGGCCCCGCTACACTATATGTTCATATTGAAAATTTCAAAAGCGTTGCAAACGAAATTGGTAGCGTATTCTTTTTTCATTTACAGATATACGTGACAGGAATTTATACTGGAGCCTTTTTATATAACTCTATGTTCTAAAATACAAGATTTACATCCAGTTTGAAGAACTTTATTTTTTTACCAAAATCTGAGAGCGAGCAGCTTTAACCTTACTGACATTATCAGAAAAGAAATGAAAACACCGTAAGATCACGTTGTTCTTCAATAAAAATATCTTCATGCATACATTTTTGTACCTGAAGTGCGAAATTAAAATGAAAAAAAAAATTGCTTTGAATTAAATTTATAAACTTTTTTCACAAACTCGAAAATACTTCTTTGTAGATATCAACATGATCAATCAAATTAGTGCTTTTTTTCCAATTAGTAGACGCTTATTTAAGGCTGCTCCCTTTCAGCTACCGTTGAAAACAATATTACATTTTTTTTTTACTTTATCGCAACGCTTTTGAATTTGGTAGCGTATTTTGTTTTAATTTAGAGATATACGTTGCAGGAATTTATACTGGAGCCTTTTTATATGAATATATGTTCTAGAATACGGCATTTACATACAGTTTGAAGAACTTAATTTTTTTACCAAAATCTGAGAGCTAGCAGCTTTAATTAATCTTTATGTAAAGAATGCTGAAAGCTTCTGTAAATGACCTTGAAATGTGATGCAACATCTCTAAGGCATATATTTCCACGACCAACTGGTCATTTTGTATAATGCTACACCAAACTAGTATCGTCAGAATCATCGGAAATCAAAACTGTAGATAAGCGTTTGCTCTCTAGCATCGCAAAAGAGTCTTGTTGTATGAAGTGAGGGCATATCAGGATAATTCAAAGCTGAATAACAGTGAATATCTTCGTATTAATATCTTTTTCCGTCATCGTATGTATGGACATAAGGGTATCCTTTCTAATGCGAAAATCTAGCAGGGAAGTGGTAATTACATTGACAGACTAACTTACCAAAAATTGTCTTTGAATAGAACAACAAAAGAAATTGTTATTTTGAAAGTTGTTAGTCATATAAATCTCTCTGGATGAACTTGCCAAGACTCCTGACATGTTCAGGTTGAGGACAGATGCTATTATGCAAGTTGTTATCTGTTAAAGGTATTCAATTGTAATAAAACGGGATGGTCCGAAAAAGAAACCTCACGT
Source organism: Saxidomus purpurata (assembly GCA_022818135.1). Lineage (NCBI taxonomy): Eukaryota > Metazoa > Mollusca > Bivalvia > Venerida > Veneridae > Saxidomus > Saxidomus purpurata. The sequence goes on from JAFMSR010000015.1 coordinate 36,449,305, forward strand.
GATAAAGTGCTGGCACTTACGCAGGGACACGCATAAGCAGAGACACGCATTCAAACATAAAGAATTGACTTCAGATCATGTTACTGCCCATCACTGTGTTTCAGCAAACTTAAATTATATACCACCGATTGCAATTTTTAAAGGTAAATACATTCAATTTTTACATACATTCTTGAAAGTCGCAGGTCCCAATGTCAGGGACTGAATTACCGGACCTTTTACAATCTGTCAGTACGGACACTAGTCTGATCGATGAAGCTGACTCATAGAGCATTTTGAAAACCACTTGATAAGGCGACGACATGGATTCGTATAATATAGTTAAAAGTCTCAAGGACTTCCATCACAAATGAATGCCGATCTTAAAACCATTAAATTACAGTAATCAAATTTATTATCAAACATTATCTTAACTTTTAATTTATCATAATGTATTTTCCTCCCTATTTACTAGCAAATACATTGTAATATATCATTAGAACCCTTGAAGAACTAGAGTTTCCTGTGTATTTTATTTTCCCTGCAGTAAACAGAGACAGAAATATTACAAACACATAATGAAATCCAAAAGACAACCAGAGCGTTACTTATCAATGATATTGGATGGGATGGACCAAAATAAGACAGCAATGCCCCACATGGTCAAGTGCAATTACATAATTGTATGTCAGATCTGTTTTTGGATAGTATATAATTTTTACTTTTCGTTGGCATAGCTATTAGAATTGTACATGGAATAAAATTATTTGAACCACATTGACAAAGCTTAATGCCTTGGACTTTCTGACATGTCTTATTATCATTGGCTGTTATATTGTTTTTAGGGAAAGGGACGTATAATGACCACTCGTGTTCACATACTTAATCATGTACAACCAAACCAATTTACAGCCTCTCTCTGGTAGATTTGAAACATTACATTTGTACAAAGATATCTGAAAATTGGAAAACCTACTTCCACTTTTGAAAAGGCATAATACAACTTATTAATTATTTTGTTAATCTCAAATGAATTTTAACACAATATGGTCACATTCAATGCAGAATGTCATAATGTTCCATCCGAGAAGACGCCTGTTACATGTTCAGATTTAAAAGAGAATTCGATTTGGTCTTAGTAGTTGAACATCAAACATATTACACATGTTTTACTGTAGGTACATTGTAAGCAGATTCAGCCAATGCGATATTTGTACTCTATACACGGAAAATATTTCAAAAACAGGTGATCAGAAAAAATTAGAGGAATTAAAGGAACAAAGAAATACACATCTTGACAAACAGCAGTGAGTATTTCATACCACTACCAATTCATAAAATACGCTAGTGTGTACTGTTCGACTCTAATTCTGACGTGACTTCGGATTTAGTCTCCATGCACAAAGAATAGAACACTTATGACTAATTTTACATTCTCACATTTCTCACGAGTTTACAAAGAGTAGAAAACAACACGGGAACTAATATATTGTAAACATGACGTCATATTGTGCCGCATGACGTCATATGAGTGTTGGCGTAGACAATAAACCATTTCATTTATTCTGCTTTTGTAATATCTGATAAGTCCACACCAAATTAATTACTTGGCCAACGTATTTTCCGCTCCATTGTTTTTCAATATAAAAAAAAAAAAATGTTTTCTTTCAATTTGAGCAAAAATTCAAAGCGGGCCTTTTCGTCGCGGTGAACTCGTAAATCTAGTACTTTCAAACCTACAACTCGATTTTAAACGCCAGCACATTTCCCCACTCCTTTATTTATATAATCAATGCTACCATATTGTCAAAATGGCAGCCACCAGTATGAAAAATTTGATTGTTAACATTAATGAAGCGTCGTCCAGACAAACAACTGAGAAACATCAAAAGACATTTTTGTCAAGGCTAATTCACTTGTCTCTACTGTTGATACTGTGGCACTGAAGATGAAACTAGAGATTGTTTTTCACAAAAAAACTTGTCTCCCCCCTTATGACCTTGACCTTTGAGTTAGTGACCCCAAATTATAACGAGAAATTGACCAACGGTCACTGTGACCTTGACCTTTGAACTACTGACCCCAAAAACAATAGGGATCATCTGCTCAATAAGACCAATCATCCTATGAAGTTTGAGGTCTGTAGGTCTAAAGGAACTCTAGTTATCATCCGGAAACGAGAAATTGACAAACGGTCAGTATGACCTTGACCTTTGACCTACTGACCCCAAAAACAATAGGGATCATCAGCTCTATAAGACCAATCATCCTATGAAGTTTGAGGGCTGTAGGTCAAAAGGAACTCTAGTTATCATCCGGAAACGAGAAATTGACCAACGGTCACTGTGACCTTGACCTTTGAACTACTGACCCCAAAAACAATAGGGATCATCTGCTCAATAAGACCATTCATCCTATGAAGTTTGAGAGCTGTAGGTCAAAAGGAACTCTAGTTATCGTCCGGAAACGAAGAATGGACGGACGGACTGACGGACTCCCCCAGTTTGAGGGTTGTAGGTCAAAAGGAACTCTAGTTATCATCCGGAAATGAGAAATTGACCAACGGTCACTGTGACCTTGACCTTTGACCTACTGACCCCAAAAACAATAGGGATCATCTGCTCTATAAGACCAATCATCCTATGAAGTTTGAGGTCTGTAGGTCTAAAGGAACTCTAGTTATCATCCGGAAACGAGAAATTGACCAACGGTCAGTGTGACCTTGACCTTTGACCTACTGACCCCAAAAACAATAGGGATCATCAGCTCTATAAGACCAATCATCCTATGAAGTTTGAGGGCTGTAGGTCAAAAGGAACTCTAGTTATCATCCGGAAACGAGAAATTGACCAACGGTCACTGTGACCTTGACCTTTGAACTACTGACCCCAAAAACAATAGGGATCATCTGCTCAATAAGACCATTCATCCTATGAAGTTTGAGAGCTGTAGGTCAAAAGGAACTCTAGTTATCGTCCGGAAACGAAGAATGGACGGACGGACTGACGGACTGACGGACGGACGGACTGACGGACAGGGCAAAAACAATATGTCTCCCCCCGAGGTGGGGGAGACATAATTCTGGATGATAGTGATCCGTACATCTGTACATGGGAGACTTGCCTAATTATTTTGGCGTTTCAGTGTGACCCCTTTCACAGATCTGATATTTTAAAACTGTCACACCTCTACGAAGGCGGACAGCTGTAAAATGTCAACCTGTATAATCGTTTGCCTTTAAAGTGGAAATAGTGAGACTAATGGAAAAACAAAAATAATATCAAACAGGGAATGCCACGTACCAAAAACGCAGCCTCCCCAAAACGAACCCCACAGCACCCAGAAGTGCACACCACCAACACACACACACACACACACGCACACGACACACACACACAATCATGTACACACACACATATACACTACCAACACACACTAGCATACAAAGCAAACACACGAGGACAAAACGAACAATTAAAGGAACACAGTGGGGCACCGCCTTGGAACGGTCAGTGGCAAAAACACCACTGGGGTGCTTAAACCGGTTTATGGTGCGCACCCAACCTCACTCTTACCCCCACCATGTTCCAAAGTCACAGGACAGTGTAAATAAAAGTAATCCCTGCCAGGTGAATCTCTAACACACGCAATGGAAACAAAAGGCATGGTATGTAAAACACAAAAATGCTCGTGTATAAATATATAAAAAGCAAACCTTGAGAACCAAAAAACGTATGTACTCAATGCCTTTGCAGAAGGCAGAGCACCAAGAGAAACACCCTTAAGGGCCCGACGAAACAGGCCAGAGGACAGAAATCAAAACAGTTTCGTCCCAGTGGGATTTAAAAACTGCCCATCACAGAGTCCTCCCCCTCTTCCGTCAGACACAATCAAAGAGGGAAAGACTTGTTTACAAAATTTTCAAAAGTGCGCCCTATGTGTTAAAAGTGTCATGATAATGGCGTTGAGGCTAAAACTTTTGGAAGGAAATTCAGTAAAAAATCAAGAAACTAACAAGTTTGTAGCATTGTGAAATTGAACAATTATCTCTAGTCAAAACACTTATGGTCAGTAGAAGAAGTGCAGAAAAAGAGCATATGCCTTGACCTAACTAAAGAAGTTGTTCTGTGGGTTATTTTGTTATCACTAACAAATGGGTGTCATTACAAAGTGTTTGCGCATAAATTGAAATACACATGAGTCTGATGGTTTATTAAATGATAAGAAATTGTTTCTCTTTCAAAAAACTTGTTGTAGTGGCTGTACATTTATGTAAGAAAAACAAAATATGGTCTTTTTAAATGCATAAAAAATGTTTTCTTGCAGGAAACACTTTATCACACCCCATGCAAACTTTGTACTGGTGTATATAGGAGTCACTTTGTGGTCTGTACCTTTTTGGCAGTTTATGTTTAAGGTGTCTGTAGCTGTTTTATCTATTTCCAACTCTTTTTTTATCTGTTTTGACAGTGAATATTTGTTTTTGTTAGGAGTTTTTTTGTTTTTTTTTTACCAAATCGCTCTCCGCTCGCTCCAAAAATGGGAAAAAATATTTTAATTTTTTTTTCGCTCGCTCGCTCCCATTTTTTTAGGATATATTCCGATGATCAAAATTTAATATGGTGTGGCCTAATGTAAGAATAAAACAAACATCCTTTTCAGCGGTGTTATCGTATAAAAAAAACAACTATTTGTCGTTCTGATGCGCAGTTATAAACCACTCAGGCCTCCGTTGCTAATCACTGAATATCAGTTCTGCAAACGACATTTGAAACAATGTAGAGCGGGTTCGGGTATTTGTGAACACGAGGCAGTTTATGAACACTTCCGATTTTTCAAGTATATATTACATTATTATCTGTACAGAAAAAAATACAGTGTTATCAATCATGCTCTTTTTCACCTCCGTTGTACAGGAAGGCACATGCTCTTCAGAGAGCCGGATGTTTTGTTAAAAAAAAGTTGACCGAACTTTTTACTTGAATTAAAGCTGCTCGCTCTCAGATTTTGGTAAAAAAATAAAGTTCTTCAAACTGTATATAAATAACGTATTTTAGATCTTATTATATGAAACTACATGAATTGAGATTTCAACATGTATGCAAACTGAAAAAAACCCATAAAGAGAAACTAGTTTCTGTAAAAAAATATGTAAAATTTGTAGTCATTTTTCAAAGTTTTTTTTCTTAGCATTTTTTCAAGCATTGAGAATTTCTTCCAGGGGGTCATGATGTGCGTGTGTGTGTGTGTTGGTGGTATGCACTTCTGGGTGCTGTGGGGCTCGTTTTGGGGAGGCTGCGTTTTTGGTACGTGGCATTCCCTGTTTGATATTATTTTTGTTTTTTTGAACAATCTTGGTAAAGGTCCACAAGACAATGCTACATGCTAAATATCCCAGCTCTAGGCCTTGTGGTTTCAGAGAAGATTTTTTAATTTTTTCCTATATACGTCTATGTTAAACAAAGTGACCCCAGGGCGGGGTCAATTTTGACCAAGGGCTCATAGTTTGAATAATTTTGGTTAAGGTCCACTAGACATTGCTACATGCCAAATATCTAAGCTCTAGGCTTTGTGGTTTCAGAGAAGAAGATTTTTAAAGTTTTTCCTATATAAGCCTATGCAAAATTAAGTGACCACCCGCGCGGGGTCAATTTTGACCCGGGGGTCATAATTTGAACAATCTTGGTAGAGGTCCACTAGACGATACTACATGCCAAATATCTAAGCTCTATGCTTTGCAGTTTCAGAGAAGAATTTTAAAGCTTTTTCTATTTGTTGCAAAAGGAACCAGAGTTCTGCATGGAATGGAATTTTTCGAACAACTTTGTTAGAGCTTCATGCAAGGAACATCCTTGCAAAGTTTCAACATCATTGGCCCAGTAGTTTCGTAGGAGATGTCGTTTGAAGGAAATGTTGGACGGACATCGGACGGAAAGCGATCCTAATAGCTTACTCTGGCACTATGTGCCAGGTGAGCTAAATATAGATACTTTCGAAGTATCATAACTTAACCTAAAAGTTTCAGCTATATATTCCAAGCCATTGTCGATAAAATCAGCGGTTTAAAGTATACTACAGTACCGTAAACCATTCAATAATCTATGTAGAGTTGTTGTTGTACAATAAAAGGGTCGAGGCGATTTATTACAGAAAGGCTCAATATTAAAAATGAAGCATTTTTCGCAATAGGTTCTTTTTTCAAATTGTATTTATTTATCATTTTACGTTTATTGAACACATAATCTTAAAGCTGCTCGCTCTCCGTTACCGTTGAAAAAATTAATTATTTTAAAAAATGACATTATTATGCATAAATATAAAACTAAAGGTTAGAATCAATTTACAAGAAAAAATCTAGGTAGGAATTCGCAGAAATCGATTGAAAATGTCGGTCACACGGCACCGCTACACTATATGTTATACTGAAATTTCAAAAGCGTTTGCAACGCTTTTGAATTTGGTAGGGTATTTTTTTTAATTGAGAGACATACGTGGCAGGAATTTATACTCGAGCCTTTTTATATGACTATATGTTCTAAAATACGTTATTTACATACAGTTTGAAGAACTTTATTTTTTTACCAAAATCTGAGAGCGAGCAGCTTTAAGTTTTGAGAATATTATCTGCTAGATGTAGGGAGTGCCTCTTCCCTATATCTAGAAGATTACGTTCTAAAACATAGTGTATGTGTACAATGAACGTAAAATGATAAATTAGCACAATATCAAAGAAGAACCTATGGAGAATATCCCTCATTTTACCACAAGTAATCAATATTGAGGCCTTCTGTAATAAATCGCATCCACCCATTAATTGTACAACAGAGATTATTGAATGGTTTACGGTACTACAGTATATTTTAAACCGCCGGTGTTATAAAAATGACTGTAAATGCATAGCTGTTTAGGTTATTTTAGAATACTTCCATAGATTCTGTTATTTATGTTTTGGAGGTCATTTAGTTTGACATCAGATATAGGGTATGTCCCTTTAAAGCTGCTCGCTCTCCGTTACCGTTGAAAAAATTAATTATTTTAAAAAATGACATTATTATGCATAAATATAAAACTAAAGGTTAGAATCAATTTACAAGAAAAAATCTAGGTAGGAATTCGCAGAAATCGATTGAAAATGTCGGTCACACGGCACCGCTACACTATATGTTATACTGAAATTTCAAAAGCGTTTGCAACGCTTTTGAATTTGGTAGGGTATTTTTTTTAATTGAGAGACATACGTGGCAGGAATTTATACTGGAGCCTTTTTATATGACTATATGTTCTAAAATACGTTATTTACATACAGTTTGAAGAACTTTATTTTTTTACCAAATTCTGAGAGCGAGCAGCTTTAAAGGGACTTTCCCTATATTTGGCCGATTGTTTCCACGAAACATAAATACTGTGTTAAATGAACGCAACATTATAAATAAATATTTTTTTTAAGAAAAACTTGGAAGAAAAATGCCTTTTTTTAAATCGACATAAACACGTAGGCATTCTGTCATGAATCGCATCCATCCTTTTATTATACAGTATTGAACGGTTTACGGTCCTGCAATACATGGTTATACTGACTGGAATGTATAGCTTACGTTTTATATTATTTATGTGTTAGGAGTTATTTTGTTTGACACCAGTTATAGGATAGGTAGTGTCCCTTTCAGTTATAATACTTTCAAAGATTCCATTATTTATGTTTAAGAGGTTATTAAGTTTGACATCGGTTATAGTGTATGTAACTTTAAAGGACAGTGTGATAGAACAGGCTGCAATCAAACGTAACTTCAATGAAGATATGACGTCACAACAACAGATGACATGGATAGTCTTTTTAACCTTTTAGCTTTGACAGCATACTGACCAGTAAACTGTCTAACTTGTTTAAAGGGACATATCGTATAACTGATGCCAAACTAAATAACCTTCAAAACATGAAAGGGGCATAACCTACATCTAGGAAACATAATGCCACGTATATCTGTAAATTTCGAATAATACGCTACCAAATTAACGCTTTTGAAATTTCAATATGAAGATAGTGTAGCGGTGCCGTGTAACCGATCTTTCCAAACGATTTATGTAAATTCCTACCTAGATTTTTGCTTATTTTTTTATTCTAGCCTTTAGTTTTATATTTATGAATAAGAATGTAAATAAGAATGTAATTTTTTTGTGAAAAATATTTTTTTTCAACGGTAACCGAGAGCGAGCAGCTTTAAAGGGGCATACCCTATAACTGATGCCGAACAAATAACCTCCAAAATATAAATAATATAATCTTTGGAAGTAGATTATAACTTGACCTAAAAGTTTCAGCTATGCATTCCCAGTCATTATCGATCAAATCAGCGGTTTAAAACACTGCAGTACCGTAAACCATTCATTTATCTATGTAGAGTTGTTGTCGAACAATTAATGGGTGGATGCGATTTATTATAGAAAGCCTCTATATCGATTTATTTGCATTTTCCGCCATAGATACTTCTTTATAATTGTATTTATTTATCAATTTACGTTCATTTAACCATAAATATAAAACTAAAAGGCAAGAATAAAAACATAAGCAAAAATCTAGGAAGGAATTTACATAAATCGTTTGAAAAGGTCGGTTACACGGCATCGCTACACTATATGTTCATATTGAAATTTGGTAGCGTGTTTTTCGAGAGATATACGCGACATGAATTTATGCTACAGCCTTTTTGTATGACCATTTATTAAATTACGTTATTTACATAGTTTGAAGAACTTTTTGTATGACCATTTATTAGGGCACATCTTTCTATTTTATTATATTAATGAAGTACAAAATACGACAGTCTCGGTAAATTACAGCCGTGGCCATAACTGTACAGCATTTCTCGATAGTATAGTTTCATATAGAGACGTTTTACACTAGCTAAAATCCGATACAACTTTAAGTGGAAGATTCTATTATAAATAACCGCTCAAAATAGGGGTGTACCATATACCTAAGTAGCCAGGTATCGATCGATAAATACAACGTGTACTACCCGACCTTTAGTGTGAGTTGCATTGTTTAAAAAAAAAAAAGAATTTACATTAAAAGTTTGTAATTAAATAAATACATCTCAATACTGTTTAATTTCACAAAATTCGTAACAAAGTTGAAACGGAAAAATATAGGTTACTTTCCGTGACTGAATAGAATGCGATCGCACATCTTGAAAATTTAGAATCTAACTTCAAACATTATTTTAAAACGATAATATTACAATCCCATTATTACGGTGTCATTGTATAATGGACAACTTTAAAAAGATCTGTACAGGTATTTACGAGCATGTTGTGAACAGATATCACTTATACAAAAAGAGTGACATCGATGAGTGTACAGAAATTTTCCCGAGACCTTCATATGCAGCTCCCCGGAATGTGATCGAAAGAGTACAAAAGTTATTCTTTCACGGTTTTGTTTGTACTCGTGTGTACATACATGAAGTAAATTCCGAGACTGTGATTTCACCAACTTGCGCGCAGCCAGTGAGTTGATATGTCATAGAACTGTTACACTTATTATTATCATAATAATGTACATGTATGTGTGTAGCCAATGACACTGAAAATAAATTTGCACGCGAGAGTAAATATAGCGGTCACACTGACGACATGTACATTGTAACGTTCTAGTTGGAAACAAAATGTCCGTGTCAAAAGCATTCAGGTTTTAATCACAGTCACATAGTTTGTCGTTTTCCCGTCGTTTTATTGTAATGAAATTCGTTAGTATATGTTTTCTTTATCATTGATTCTATGTTTTTACATCAAAACGTAAAGTAAAAATATATAGTAAGTTAAAGAGTGATAACATGGTCTCGCTGCACAACATGATGCTATCAAGTTTGGTCAATGAACATTCACAAATTTCCATCATGTATAATACATGTACATATTAATGAAATAAACAAATTGTATATGAGATAAAATAACCCGTCTGCCATGTCTGTCGTTTCATTTTCATGTTCAAATTTTGTTGATTTGAATTTTTTTCAGAGACTCATTAACCCCAACTCTTTTCCGAAAATAAAAGGATAGGAGAAGCCGTAGGCTTTCAAGGTAAAACGAAAAGTTTCGTGTTCACTGCCGGGCTGGCGTTACATGTAGACTGGAAATATTGATTTCACAGAAAAGAAATTTCAATTTTGAACAAGTAAAGATTTCGGCAGGCAGGTAAATTTGTCAGAAGCCGAATACGGCAAAAGAGTTTGAATAGATAAGGAGTGCTGCGACTTATTATTATTATGATCAATTTCGGAAAAACATCTTCTCCTCATTTTGGTAAAACATGGACAGGACGATGTGAGAAAGGCATTTTATGAAAGAAGTATCATATGATCATCAATTAATGTAAAATTAAGCAGCTATAATACTCTTCGTTATATCTTAAAGAACTGAATTGTACAAATATTGTCATACGCATAAAGACAATTCAAACAAGGCTTGAGAATATGCACCCAAAAACCGTGCTTTTCGGTTTTATTTAAAAAAATGTATATCATGACTTCATTAGATACTAGTTCTAGCGTAAAGTTCCGGAAACATAATACATTTATAATAATTCATGAACTTGCGGTAGCGATTTAGATTATCAGCAAGAGATATATTGAATCATTCACAAAGAAATGACCCCTGCCCCTGAATCACCGCAGGAATACTATATACAGAATGTAAAATTATATATATTTTCTCCCATATAAACATCTCGGCGGATTGTAGCTACTTCAAACCGTTTTGGATTTTTTGCAACGGGCTGTAAATAATCACACGGTAATATAATTTTTCTTATTTTGGAATCCAGGCACCTTCGTGTGACCTCGTAAGAAACCTCGAGTCTACGGGTTCAAACTCTGGTTATGAAGATTGGTTTCGCGGCACAACCTGTCAACAAATATAATTGAGTAACACGGATATTTCATACTGACCTTGAATTGGGTACAAGCTACGCTTTTCTGACCTCTCGGGATAAACTGAGGTGTAACCTCACGACTTTGTGTATCACGGCTTTGAGACGCTATCGTTTGGTAATAAATTACACCGACTCCCAATGATCTGTTGCTTCAAAACTTTCTTAACTCTATGCCGCTACGCCAATTTTACATGAAACGGACTGGTGATTGGACAGTGCATAAACTGCCACATGAAGTTACTTTCCGGGTCATGTACAATAAATGCAAACTGGCTGAGATAGAGATTGTTCAGATTTTTTTTTGAATCATGAATTCTTGACAAGTCCACTAAAAATAGTCAAAAGGTTAAGATCGCCAGTCAGTTTTTTATGTCACGCTAATAACGTGAATAGTTGAGAAAGACGACACTGTCTTTCGGAGGATGAAGTATTTGACTAAATTGTCAATCACTAGCGATTTTAAATCCGCTGAAATCTTTTTACCTTGTGCATAAGATCTGCCACATTTACTTGTCTTCATTCTGTATTTAATGACGTAAAGAAATGTTTAAAATTTAAGCATATGTACTAACGACGTGAATGTACTAACGACACCCCTATTTTAAGCGGTAATTTTATAATGGATTCTCCCACTTTATGTATCGGCAGATGTATCGGTTTTTTGTAAGAAAGAAAGGTGTATAGTCGTAGGTAAACAAATATGAAATGCTGCAGATCAATGGCCACGGCTGTAAGGTATTATTGGTATTCGATTGATAACGTCTACTTTTCTTTAATACTCCATACACCTGTTACTACATCACGCTACGCTACAGTAACTCTTTGACATCTGCTTTGATATGGTCACATGATAAGTTCGCGCCAATACTTCCAGCTCAATATTAGCATATTTCTATGCAATGCAAACGATATTTAAATTAACATTCATTTCAGCTATTTGTCAAACTAGCAATGCAAAATCAAACGCATTGTCGGACGATTTCTGCAAGTTCAACATGCAATAGCTTACCAAGTGAAGTTACTGCAATATAGAGGGAAGTAACCTCAGTTACGTGAACATATACCGTGTACGGAAAAGAACGGCTATTGAAGGGGCACTTAAAATTGTACAGACACACTTGACTGAACAATGCAGCACGTAAAAAAACAAAAATAATATCAAACAGGGAATGCCACATACCAAAAACGCAGCCTCCCCAAAACGAGCCCCATAAGCCTTTTTCGGTGTGTTTCCGTTATAAGTTAAACGTTGTGATATTGAAAATTGGAACAACTAACAACCAATAGCCGTTCTTTTCCGTACACGCTACATGTTTACGTTACTGTGGTTATTTCCCTTTATGTGGTAACTTCACTGGGTAAGCTATAGTCTCGCTATTTGCACTTCGAAGGCAAACCGATTGTACAGGTTGACAATTAATAGCTGTCCGCCTTCTACAAAATGGTGTAATAGTTATAAAATATCAGATCTGTGAAAGGGGTCACACTGAAACGCCAAATTAATTAGGCTAGGTAAGCTATTGCACACATATAAACAGTTTTAAATGTGCTGCTATCAGTTGCCATTGGAAGAAGTGAGTGCTAAAATGTCATAATAATACATAAATGTGAAATTCTAGGCTTACAGAGACACTCCCTACATCCAGCAGATTTTATTCTCTTATGTGTTTAATGAACGTAAAATGATAAATAAATACACTTTGAAAGAAGAACATACGGCGAAAAATGCTTCATCTTACCTCAATTAATCAATATAGAACATCTCTGTAATAAATCGTCTGCACCCTTTTATTGTACAACACCAACTCTACATAGATTATTGAATGGTTTACGGTACTGCTATAATCTTTAAACCGCTGATTTTATCTACCTTGACTTGGAATATATAGCTGAAACTTAGGTTAAGTTGTAATACTTCCAAAGTATCTACTATTGATAGGGTCGGCGGCAAAAAAATAGGGAGGGTCGGGTTAGCAAAAAACAAGATATTGTTTTCTTTTGGCTTTAGTTTTAGTTGCCAACATTACTTCAGAAGAACATATACACATACAAGCACGCACACACTCACACACACACGACCACACATACAACACGCACCACCACACATATACATACCATCTCATTAGAAGCCTCGATATTACTTCTATTCAACGATTTCCCTTGCTTTTCCAACCAGTTTGAACTGAAACAAGTAAATAATTAACGACACATAATGTGGAAATGTATGAATGTGAATTAATATTTTTCAATCAAGTTTTGTTCTGTTCCAAAAAAGTTATTTCAAGTTTATAATTCTAATACTTTCTTATAGGAAATATGTTAAACAACTATCCTGTTTTCTCATATTCTTAGGGGGGACTAAGTGTGTAAGTTTGTTACCTATGAAACAGTACACATTTTTGTGTCGCCCTTTCGGAGAAAAGGCGATACATAAGGATCGCTTTGTCCGTCCGTCGGTCCGTCCGTCACACAAACTTAACGTTGGCCATAACTTTGCCATTTCTTAAGATTTCTTCATTAAATTAGATTTTGTCACGAAAACTTAACGTTGGCTATAACTTTGCAGTTTCTTAAAATTTCTTCATCTAACTTTCAAATTGCATTGCTTATGACATAAGGGTCATGATGCCACCAAATATTGTAGGTCAAGGCCATATTTGACAGAATTAAGCCCCTTTTTATACTTAGATTTTTGCTATAACTTTGCCATTTCTTAAGATTTCTTTATCAAACTTTCAAATTGTATTGCTTATGTCAAAAGGGTTGTGATGCCCCCACATTTTGTAGGTCATGGTCATATTTGACAGTGTTACTTCCCTTTTGTTACTTAGATTTTGTCGCGAAAACTTAATGATGGCTATAACTTTGCTATTTCTTAAGATTTCTTCACCAAACTTTCAAATTGTATTGCTTATGACATAAACGTCATGATGCCGCCAAATTTTGTAGGTCAAGGTCATATTTGACAGAGTTATGCCCCTTTTTGTACTTAGATTTTGTCACAAAATTATTGGTTATTCTGACAAAGCGTAAAAGGGCGACACAAGTTTTCTACTGAACACCCATCTAGTATTGACGTTATTAACATGTTATTTGATAGAACAAATACTCGTCTTTCACAATTGCATGAATCTTATCCGTATGTTAATTTTGCTGCAGTATCTGAGGTCATCCTACTCAGAAATGAGAAGAAAGTGTGTTCCATTCTCAGCGATTCATGTTCGAGTCTCGGGCCCCATTGTAGAATAAAAAAAAATTGCCAAGATGCTAAGCTTGGCATAATGTTTAAAATAACATACAAATAAGAATGATATACAGCATAATAAAACAATATGGACACTTTTACTAACCCCACCCAAAAAAATAAAGAAATTTCAGCCTTTTCAGTAAAATGCCAATATTTTCCTTAATTTTCAGTCAAATCACTTGAGTCCTTTTTTGTGCCAGTTTTGTATCATATCTCCAATAAACATGTGTAAACAATGTAAGTAGGTCAATCCTTTAAATTTATCCATCAATATTGCATTTATTGCTAAAGTTAGCAATGTGTCTAATATCATACACAGACAGAAGTGAAATTAGTAAAAGGATAATAAAGATAAAATATTATGACAATTTTTTGGTAATCAATTATCATAGAAAATGGACCACGAGCGTTTTAAACTTACCCATATCTCGTCTTAAGAGTTTCCATAAGTGCCGGATTGGATAAAGTTTTGCTTTCCACTTTCTCAAACACTCTTTTACCGTTACAGCAAAGGGGGCTGGCACATGGTTTGGATAGTCTATCTGGGCCTGAAAATGATATTTGAGCAAGGGTCAACAACAACAACAAAATCTCATACTATATATAGACAAGGGTTTCAGCTCTAAAATCTCAAAAATTAACCCTCGTCACACTGTTTTTACCATGAAATAAAAAATCCCTGCTCGATTTCAGTAAATAACCACGCTACTTGCAGCTAAATGAATACTCCACAGCAACATTGAGTTCGATTCTAAATATTTTGAAACGATTTTCCGCAATCGAACTGCAAACGGGACGAATATGTGTCAAAACCGTATGTTGGAAGTCTCCCGGTAACACGTGTATCCACGAGTGTCCTTTTTGTTCTTTGTTTTGTTATAATGGCTATTTCAGTCTGTAATCTTCATTAGTGAAGGCTATACCAGTTAGTAATAAGATATTAACAGCCTTACAGAATGCAACTGTTGTAAATTGTATTTTGGATCGAATTGTTTCTGTGTCTTTTCCCGGTAAACATAGACAGCAGGGATTTTCACTGTACTCAACAAAAGAATTTTCACCGACAGTTCTATTGCCTAAAATCAGACACTGGTCTAGCAGCTAGTTAGTAGTTACGGCGCTTCGATAACACAAACGAGCAGGCAATAGCACCGATCAATAAGGGGATCAATTTATTGTGCGGTCCGACAAAGTAATAGTGCGTATCTTTAATACATTTATAGAACGAATATGGTTGAGACCAGGAAGTAACGATGTTGTAATCGGTTTTTCTGTAGTCATTGATATGTATTTTAACAAAATAGCTCATTCGATGCGTTTCAAGATAACGAAGCCTACAGTCGAATATAGGGTAAATTGCCTTCTACTTAAAAAAAATACCACCTATGGAATATAAGAAATCGTTTAAACATCGACATTAACGTATCCTAACACTTGTTTTCTGCTTCAGGTGTTCACGCGTTATTCTAATACATGTAGAAACGCAGACTAGCTCGGGCCAGGTTCGCAGAATAAACATATCAGCAATAAGGAAAGTTATAATTACGTCCCTTGCCGCGCATTAAATAAAATTTATGAATGGATGGATATAATCGTAAAAAGAGAATGTGTATACATGCGCGTAAATATTCCTTGCTATTTAAAAATATTTCATTCTTTAAAATGACGATCAGGGTTAGACATTTTGTTGTCACAGAAACTCCAAAAATATGTTTTCTTTCCGCACAAGGTTTAAGAAATGGCAGGCGGGTTAAGAAATCGGAACTATTTCTATAGGGTGTATATACAATGTATATAGTAAATCGTCCCTTATTTTTACACATCATTGTAAAATGAAATACATCCGCGGTTCTTATTCGAAAACAGTTTACTTTAGTTATATTAAGAAAATTTTGCCGATGATGCATGAGTATTTAAACAATACAACTTTCATGTCTGCAATTGCCATATGGTTTCAAATGAAGAATCATAATTTGGGATTATATGCTGACTGACGTGCCGGAGCTACTTTCAGATTTGGAACTTAGGAGTAGGCTTCGGAAAACGGTAAGTAAATTTGTTTGTTTACACAAACAAATAAAAACTGGCAGAACAGCTCTTTTTTTTTCTAATGAACCAGTCATGGACTATTATTTTGTCATACCATTTGAACAAATTGAGCACACTGTCCATGAGTGTTGCACAAAAAAAAATGAGAAAAAAATAAATAAAAAGGGACGTCCTTCTTAGCAGTTTGTGTTGGATAACATGACGTATGTCACTCCTTTTCTTTTTTTCAGTCTACCGGGTACTTGAGTGGTAAAATAAGATGATGTCGGAAAATTATACTGTATTACTTTAATTTAGATTGATATTTGTAAACTGTATAACTTCAATTGAGATTGATATTTACTTCTGAAAAAAGATAGTACAAATGGATGCAAAATCCTTGGGGCTAGTCATGGTGCTAGTCAACAATTACTATAGCTCACCTTTGATTATGACCCTACATACCATTTATCCAAGTTCCATTTTTAGTTGTTCAAAAATTTAAGGAACAACCTGATATATGCAGCCACTTCATATTCCGACTGTGTAATTATACCCTTACAAAACGAAGTTTGGGGTGGGGGGGGGGGGGGGGTATATAGGAGTGAGCTTGTCGGTTTGTCGGTCGGTCTGTTGCTTTTCATGGTTTCCGGATGATAACTCATTAAAGGCTTGACCGATTTGAATAATTTTTGGTACACACATGCAACTTTATGAAATACAGGTTAAGGTCGACTTTGGGGTCAGTAAGTGAAAGGCCAAGGTCACAGTGACTCTGAACTGTAAAACAGTTTCCGGATGATAACTCATGAAAGGCTTGACCGATTTGAATAATTTTCGGTACACAGCTGTAACATCATCAAATACAGGTCAAGTTCGACTTTGGGGTCAGTAGGTCAAAGGTCAAGGTCACAGTGACACTGAACTGTAATGTAAAACAGTTTCCGGATGATAACTCATGAAAGGCTTGACCGATTTAAATAATTTTCGGTACACAGCTGTAACATCATGAAATACAGGTCAAGTTCGACTTTGGGGTCAGTAGGTCAAAGGTCAAGGTCTCATTTACACAAGTTATTGTATAATAACTCAACTCTATGTCCTTGTGGCCATTCCTTTCTTATGGTTGCCATACTTCTGTGACAAAGCTGTATTGTGGGGGTATAATTCGTCACTCTTGTGACAGTTCTAGTTTAAGAAGACAGCAATTTATTCTGAGTTAAGATAACACCTGTCTTAAAATACCAAAATTTCATTTTCCATGTGTGGTCACTTAGAGGTTCTAGTACTGTACTAGGCATACTTGACCAAGTTAGTCTAAACTCGGTCTGTGAAATTTGTCACAATTAATGTCGGAAAATTATACTGTATTACTTTAATTTAGATTGATATTTGTAAACTGTATATAAACTTCTATTGAGATAGCTATTTACTTCTGAAAAAAGATGGTACAAATTGATGCAATGAGTGAATGAAACAAGGAACCAACCTCATGTTAGCATCTGCAATGACTTGCACATTAAGTGCATGGAACCCTTTCCGGCAAATATATGATGCCTCATCCTCATATGGTGTGTGTATGGGAATAAAAACAACATCTTATGCACCCTATAACATTTGGAAAATGTGCTACAGTCGACTCTCGAAAGTTCGAACCCGGATAATTGGAACACCCCCGATTATTCGAACACATCGTCGGGTCCCGAATTTTTTCCTTCTAAATTCAATGTGTTCTACTCCGGTTAATCGGAACATTCGAACTGATGTTATTGTCCGCTCATTAATAAAATAGTGTGAATAACTCCGGAAAATTCGAACAGTGTCGTTCGTTAATTGATCAATCAGCCGGCCGCATATTTTTCACACCTCGTGAAAATTGAGCAGGTGCCAGCTTGATTGAGTAAATATCGTCACTTGGTAATAATATAGGATATGTGTATTTGTTTGCCGCGCGTGCTAACATTTATGATTATGTTTGTGGCAATCGTTCGCCTGTCATAAAATGAGTTAATTGTTTCATATTCAATAAAGCTATATAAAATCTAGATTTTTCAATGTCAACCACACAATTACATGTATGTCAGAACATAGTGTATAAAGTTCTAACGTCGAGCAACCTGGTGAAGGTCCCAGTAATGGGGGGATAGCCAGGTCGGCGAATTCGGGGAAAATTAATTTTTGCTGAGCAACTTGGTGAAGGGCCCGGAAACGGAAGGATAGCCAAGTCGGCGACAGGAAAACAAGGAGTGAAGAGAAAGACAGAACAGAAGACTATCGAGACGAAATATGAAGCAATCTTAGAAGTTGAGAAAGGTTTAAGATCTAAAACTGAAATTGCAAAGATGTTTGGCATTCCAAAGAATACATTGACTGGCTGGGTAAAAAAGGCTGACGCTATTAAGGAAGGGTTCTTTAGTACCATCTCCAATATGGCCGACATGCTTACTCCGGAAAGTTCGAACTACCGATAATTCGAACAAATTTTGCTTCCCCGAGGGTGTTCGAGTTTTCGAGAGTCGACTGTACTTGATAAAATTTGATTTTCATCTTCCAACACTTTCTGTGGGTCAGTGGGATTATCTGAAATTTGTTGAAGATTTATAACTTGGCTTTCAAACTTTTTTCACAAAAAAGTATATTGTGAATATAATTTCAGATTATGATAACTGAAACATATTCGTTTTATTGAATATGAGTTAATGAGATCTGAATTTGATGAATGTAAAGTAAATGACACAATGTGGTTGTATACAAATAACAATAAAGAAACATTAACACAAAATTATCAATATTTGTACAAAATGTTCTCATAGTTTTCAGAGCAGATACTTTCTAGTATACTGCAACATAATAGCATCAAAACCTTGAAAACAAGTACATGTACAATTACACACAAAAAGTTAAAGAAATTATCCGATTAATATATATGTGTTGAAGACGCATGTAATTCTCCTTAAATATACAAATTGTACAAACTATGACATTGTGTTTTGATTTGTAATACATGTACTGATGCTGACAAAACATTTGTTTTGTTCCCTATCAGTCCCTGATTGGTAACTTACACTAGCTTACCTTATAGGGTAACGCCTAATTAGAGAAGAACAAACCCTTGGAATAATTCTGCAAGCTGATGATCTTGAAATGCCATGCAGATCTCCAGTCTCAGACAGAAAATTGCCTTTTGCCAAAAATCTCAATGTTACCAGGACCATAAATAAATGGAGAAAGTATTCATGTGCATCTTTCATTACTTTATTAGTCGGAGATCTTTCCTATTTCTCATACTAAATTTGGTCAACTGACACAATAAAGAAACCAGTTTTAGATATGAAAGACACACTCATAATAAGCGTTTATGTATTGAGCACTTACTGCACTTTAATTTTTATATTCTATAATGGGTCATAGCTCATAGGTCAAAATCCTACTACATGTATAGTGTATAGCAAGATGCCACCATATCAAATGAATAAACAGAACATCAGAATTCTAGAAATCACATGACAAACATTGCCTTATTGCTAACATGTCAGAGTGTGTGACTGTAAATATGAACTCAATCAGTAAATGACCACTAAAGTAAACTGACAATAGATCACAGAAATGATTTATAATTTAAAGCTGCTCGCTCTCGGTTACCGTTGAATTTTTTTTTTTTTAAATTGACATAATTATGCCTAAATATAAAACTAAAGGCTAGAAGAAAAAATCTAGGTATCGATTGAATATGTCGGTTACACGGCACCGCTACACTATATGTTCTAAAATACGCTATTTACAAAGAACCTTATTTTTTTACCAAAATCTGAGAGCGAGCAGCTTTTAAGATCAGTGGACCAGTTATAGATTTATAGTCTGTTCACCTGCCAATGGGCAGTTAAGTTGCATGTGATGTGCAAACATGAATGTGCTGAATCACTTTGATGTGCCAAAAGAAGCTCTTTCAAACAAGAGTATGAAATTTCAAGCAAAATGTTTGCATTGCACAAAAGCTATATCCGGGAGTTTAATAGTCACTTCCAACTTCATCACGCATTTGAAGGTAAGCATTCTTTTTCATTCTTTTTTTTGATTTCTGTCCTCTGGCCTGTTTCGTCGGGCCCTTAAGGGTGTTTCTCTTGGTGCTCTGCCTTCTGCAAAGGCATTGAGTACATACGTTTTTTGGTTCTCAAGGTTTGCTTTTTATATATTTATACACGAGCATTTTTGTGTTTTACATACCATGCCTTTTGTTTCCATTGCGTGTGTTAGAGATTCACCTAGCAGGGATTACTTTTATTTACACTGTCCTGTGACTTTGGAACATGGTGGGGGTAAGAGTGAGGTTGGGTGCGCACCATAAACCGGTTTAAGCTCCCCAGTGGTGTTTTTGCCACTGACCGTTCCAAGGCGGTGCCCCACTGTGTTCCTTTAATTGTTCGTTTTGTCCTCGTGCTTTGTATGCTAGTGTGTGTTGGTAGTGTACGTGTGTGTGTGTACATGATTGTGTGTATGTGTGTGTGTGTGTGTTGGTGGTGTGCACTTCTGGGTGCTGTGGGGCTCGTTTTGGGGAGGCTGCGTTTTTGGTACGTGGCTTTCCCTGTTTGATATTTTTTTTTTTTTTTCTTTTTCACTTTGTTTTGTTTTCATTGCATTAAACAGACTTGTTGGATCAAAGTCTCCTATTTTATAACGTTTGTCGTTCATTTGTTTTGAACAATCTGTATTTTATATTAGAATTATTGCAAAAATATAATTATTACAAAATACATTCCATATAGTACATCATCTGCAGATTGACTTAAGCAATATAGGGCCTTTCACGTCTTGCATGAAAATATCAAAAGAAGATTAGTTTTTTTGTTCAGTCAGCACACATCTTGTAATTACTTAAAATATATAAAATTATCTTCATCTGCAATATTCTAAAACAGTTTTTTTACATATATATTGTAGACAAAACATGTTGATACAGTTTCTCTAGATAAAAGAGCATCCCATCAGCAAATCAGCTTAAAATAGTACAGTTTGGTGCAAAATCTTGTGATGCCTCAAAATACAATACAAATGATCGCAAACAACAGAAAGTCACTGACGCTCTAGCTTCGTTCATAGCAGAAGACCTAGAAAAATTCGCCACCAAATTCAAAAGCGTTGCAACGCTTTTGAATTTTCAATAGAAACATATAGTGTAGCGGTGCCGAGTAACCGACAAATTAAATCGATTCCTGCACATTCCTACCTAGATTTTTGCTTATAATTTGATTCTAGCCTTTAGTTTTATATTTATGTACGATTATTTAAAAAAAAAAATTTTCAACGGAAGCTAAGAGTGAGCAGCTTTAAACAAAAACAAAATAATCAAGAATCATGTTGTATTTCAAAACATTCACTGTATATTTAAATATAATTGATTCTATTAATTGCCACTAGAGTTTATAGCTTAAGCTAAAGTTTTAATTGCGTTTGTCTGACATGTTGATGACGAAGGGTTTGTTGGTTGTAAAGCATCAGAAACGGCATTTAATTTACTGGACCGCTTGTACGCACGTATAGCGTTTGCCCGGTACTTTCAGCGATGAGCTGTTCATCAAAACCTGTCTGATAAAGTCTTCTTGCTTTTGTAACATGTACCTATAGTGAGAGTAAACGTACATTGAAAACCCAGGCGGGAGCGAGGTAATAAATGCAATGCACTGTCCCCTTTTTCAATTTTTTCGTGAAGGAAATTGTTAAAATAATTGATAAAATAATTGTTAAGATACTGGAAAACGGCCAAGTCTCTTAATATGTATGGGGTAATATCGGTTTTGTCCGACCGAGGATCGAGCCCACGCTTACGTGATAAGTAATAAAATGTCTAACATGATGCCAACGACGACGACCTATAAATGCATATCGTTTTTATATCACGGGATAAATTTAATATGAACAAAGCTTACTTTGCCCGAGTGTCCAGTCTTGAAAACCCTCAATTCCTGCAAATTCACACATTTTCTGCATTAACTTTTGTATGGTGAGAATACCAACCTTTTGTATTGAGTATTTTAGTCCTCCGTCGGTTGCTTTTATTGCCAGGGGTCGCCGATAAACAGCCCCTCTTTTGGAACCAATGTCAAGTACTGGAACATACTC
Source organism: Saxidomus purpurata (assembly GCA_022818135.1). Taxonomy (NCBI): domain Eukaryota; kingdom Metazoa; phylum Mollusca; class Bivalvia; order Venerida; family Veneridae; genus Saxidomus; species Saxidomus purpurata. The sequence continues at coordinate 36,471,606 of JAFMSR010000015.1, forward strand.
GCTACACATCTAGGATTGCTGTCGTCAGAGTACTGTCTAATATCCGTCGGGGAAACTTTCTTATAGAAATGCCTCAATCTACCACCAGTTATCTTATATATGGGCCAATAGCACCTTTGCCGAACGTAAACTGATTAACAGTAAGGTCAGCACGCTCGTCAGCTGCTCCGAGACCGAATATACACAGCATATTGCAGACAAGAAGCATCATTCGAAGTAAAAACGGGTCTCCACAGACCGTCTTCTTCAATATCATTAATAGGTTAAGCCTGTTTTCTGACCTTGGAAATTAAAGCGTCAAGTTCCTTTATGCTTTCATGCAGGCATTCGCGTAAGTCGGCAAACTCACGCTTAGACTTGTCAAAAAAGATTAGGTCATATCGTCTGCAAGTGTCACGCAAATATCGCCAAACAGATATGCAGAGCTGCCTCAACGATTCAGCGGGGTATTCGCCTGCATTCTGTCTTCTCACCTTCAATAATTAGACATAAACAAATTAGTGTACATTAAGATATAATTATTTAGTTTGAGCCTTAGTGAAGGAAACTAACTATATTGCAGCAAATATATATACATGTATGCGTTGTACATGTAGTTGCATTTCGTTTTAATGGTTTGCCTGTATGAGGGAGTTGTAAACAAAATGCTTTTGATTTTGACCAGACTGCGAGAAAGCCTAAATTTTTTCTACAGCAAGGCTGATTTTTTAGCTGACCTGGCACAAAGTGCCAGAGTGAGCTATTATGATCGCATTCCGTCCGGCGTCCGTCATACGTCCGTCCGTCCGTCCACCATTTCCTTCAAACGACATCTCCTCTGAAACCACTAGGCCAATGTTGATGAAACTTTGCAGGGATGTTCGTTGCATGAAGCTTTAACAAAGTTGTTCAAAGAATTCCATTCCATGCAGAACTCTGGTTGCTATGGCAAAAAAATATTCTTCTCTGAAACCACAAGGCCTAGGGCTTAGATATTTAGCATGTAGCATCGTCTAGTGGACCTCTACCAAGATTGTTCAAATTATGACCCCCGGGTCAAAATTGACTCCGCGCGGGTGGTCACTTAGTTTTGCATAGACTTTATATAGGAAAAACTTTAAAAATCTTCTTCTCTGAAACCACAAGGCCTGGAGCTTAGATATTTGGTATGTAGCATTGTCTAGTAGACCTCTACCAAGATTGTTCAAATTATGACCCCGGGGTCAAAATTGACCCCGCGGGGATGGTCACTTAGTTTTGCATAGGCTTTATATAGGAAAAACTTTAAAAATCTTCTTCTCTGAAACCACAAGGCCTAGAGCTTAGATATTTGGCATGTAAAATACCTATTGGACTTCTACCAAGATTGTTCAAATCATGACCCCCAGGTCAAAATTAACCCTTCCCGGGGGGCGGGTGGTGGGGGAGGGGGTGTGGGGGCTCGGAGAAAGGTGACTTGATTATACATAGGCTTATATAGGGAAAATTTAAGAAAACAAGAAGGCCGACAGGCAGAGAATAGTTATTTGGAATATTACTTAGCATTGTGTAGTGGACCTCTACAAATTATGTTTTAATCATGAGCCCTTGTATTATAGCCAATGGTAGTCAGGTGAGCGATATAAGGCCATCATGGCCCTCTTGTTTCCATTCTTACCATTATATTGATTGCTGATCATAAGTGCGAGCCCTATGGCAAGCCATTTTTTATCCCCCCGCCGAAGGCGAAGGGGATATTAGAAATGGTCTCCGTCCGTGCGTCCGTCCCAATTTTGTCCGGAGCATAACTCCAAAAGTACTTGAGCGATTTTCTTCAAACTTCATACACTGACAGAGCACATTGGGAGGAGGTGCAGTGAGTAAGAACAATAACTCTACCTTGCCTACTTTTAGAGTAATTCCCCTTTATCAGATTTACTTTAAAAGTTTTGTCCAGAGCATAACTCCAAAAGTACTTGAGGGATTTACTTCAAACTTAATACACTGACATAGCACATTGGTAGGAAGTGCAGTGTGCAAGAACAATAACTCTACCTTGCCTACTTTTAGAGTTATTCCCCTTTATCAGATTTACTTGTCCGAAGCATAACTCCAAAAGTACTTGAGGGATTTTCTTCAAACTTAATACACTGACATAGCACATTGGTAGGAAGTGCAGTGTTCAAGAACAATAACTCTACCTTGCCTACTTTTAGAGTTATTCCCCGTTATCAGATTTACTTTAAAAGTTTTGTCCAGAGCATACATGTAACTCCAAAAGTACTTGAGGGATTTACTTCAAACTTAATACACTGACATAGCACATTGGTAGGAAGTGCAGTGTGCAAGAACAATAACTCTACCTTGCCTACTTTTAGAGTTATTCCCCTTTATCAGATTTACTTTAAAAATTTGTCCAGAGCATAACTACAAAAGTACTTGAGGGATTTACTTCAAACTTAATACACTGACATAGCACATTGGTATGAAGTGCAGTGTGCAAGAACAATAACTCTACCTTGCCTACTTTTAGAGTTATTCCCCTTTATCAGATTTACTTGTCCGAAGCATAACTCCAAAAGTACTTGAGGGATTTTCTTCAAACTTAATACACTGACATAGCACATTGGTAGGAAGTGCAGTGTGCAAGAACAATAACTCTACCTTGCCTACTTTTAGAGTTATTCCCCTTTATCAGATTTACTTTAAAAGTTTTGTCCAGAGCATACATGTAACTCCAAAAGTACTTGAGGGATTTACTTCAAACTTAATACACTGACATAGCACATTAGTAGGAAGTGCAATGTGCAAGAACAATAACTCTACCTTGCCTACTTTTAGAGTTATTCCCCTTTATCAGACTTACTTGAGAAACAAATTTCCGGAGCATAACTCCAAAAGTACTAGAGGGATTTTCTTCAAACTTAATACACTGACATAGCACATTGGTATGAAGTGCAGTGTTCAAGAACAATAACTCTACCTTGCCTACTTTTAGTCAAATAGAAAAATATCATACCTATACTGATAATGAACATTAATATAATTTTGCAAACCTTCTCTTCATTGCCTTATTCTTTTTCCACTTACTTGAAAACTGTACTCAGCATGACCATAACTATACGGCTTTTTAAGGATTTCCTCTCACCAAGTAAAAAGTACGAAAGTACAACCTTCAGGTAACTTCTTCCCAGCGGGGGGATTAACCACGTGTAACATGGCTCTTGTCCTCTTTGGATTGATTGAATTTTCAATCGGTCCAATGTTAACAGAGTATAACGAGGGGTCATAACAAAACTAGTCTAAGCGTATAAGAAAATAAAAGCAGATAGGATAGTCCCGTGTAAGCTTCCTTACGGCCGAACGCTTTACATACAAAAAAGTAGTTCCATATATTCAGTTGTTTCGAATTTAACTGTCTTCTGTTTTAAAAATTTTATAATAACAGATTTAAATAATATCAAAACATTTCAGAATGGCATAATAATAAATTGTTTTTTTCTTCTTATAATCTGTAATTTAAAATCAACGAGGTATCTGTTCTGTATAGAACTATTTTCCTACGCGGCTTTGATCAAAACAGTTTTCTAGTCAGACCGGAGACACTTATTTGGTATTTCCGCAAGAGCGCGTTTTCTGCGTTTTTGACGCACTCATTTTGTCAATGAAGCAACAGAAATAGCAAAGAGCGTCTTCTATGAGGCAATTAAAATGTGTATGATCAAATAACTACAAAAACAACATCTCAAAACGTTTCGAAATGCAAGATAAGTTGTTTACAAAATACGCTTCCGGTATGGAATATATCTAATTTTGACCCTATTCCGCCGATGTTGTCGTCTGATTGTAGATCGATCCGCATTTTGTACCATAGCGTTTGTGTTAGTATTGGTTCGTATGATACCGTCATGGTATCGTAGACGCATAACAAGAGATGGTCGACGAACATTAACAGAAGAATCAAAAACGTCTTTCTGAGTTATTTTAATGATCATTTTGTAGTAATTTCGATCAGACTGTCTCTGTTGAAAGGGGTTTCAGTGTGCCAAATATGATCAAAGTTTAATGTCTGTGGTTGAATGCACTTATGAAAAAATCGCTTTGTGGACAAAGTTGACTTTTCGGATGCAGTGACAAAATAGAAAGCATCCAAAGACAAACACCTGTTGTCTTGCCAACCCTTTGATTACCCACCGTTTTGTGATGTTTCACATGCAGTTTTACAGAAGTAAACTAAATAAAACTTCTTTAACCTAAAGTCATGCCTTTTATTTTTTTACCATAAAAAATATGACCCTCGGATTGTCTACTTGGCCCCCAAATTCTGATACAGGGGGTCACAAATGACCCCTTAAAATTCTGATATTTACACATGTATTTGTACAGACTGTGTTGTTCAGAGACAATCGATCCTTCAGCATTTTCAGTCCTTTGATTACTCAATGACAACAGAAAATATTTATTACACAGTGATACATGTATCTCCTTACTTACAAAGATATCACTTTAACTTAACGAGATAGTTCTCTTGTTAGAGAGAGAAACAGCTTTCTTTTTTCCATACCTGATAGTTTTTATTTCTAAAGAGATATCTTTCTTTGTAAAAGAGATAACAATTATAATAGATAGCAGAAAGACAAAGGTTTCCAGTGCTGATATTACGAACGTGAATAGAACAAGTAGCCATGGCAAACAAATAATGCCACTATACAATAGTAAGTAGCAAAGAGAAACAGACTATATTATATTAGCAGGGACGGTAATGACAGTTCGAAGACTTTTACGGTAAACTCACACTACATACATGTTGAGTCATTCGTGACATACTGGGTAAAGATGACAAATGTGTATTCTAAGACTAGATTTAAATGAAAAGTGTACTCCAAAGATCAATTGACTTAACGCTGCTGTCATGTTATATCCATAAACTACTATGAATCACAATCTAAGGATCACTATAACTTGACAGCTTTAGTAGTAACATGTGTTTTGACTTATGCGATATGAACTTGAGTTGAAACTTTTATGAAATGAAGTACACGTGTGCTGTTACAGCGTTAAAAACATAAAACGTAGATCAGGGCTAGCTACACTAAGCCACGTGCTAGGTTATGTTTATAGACATGGTGATTCAGAACTGAGGATATAATTCAATCCAACACTTTTTAATAAATAAATGTGCATATTTTCATACTAAGAGCAATGATTGATTCACAGTGAATGCCTGCAACATAAGGTAAACCACTTTACAATACAGTCACTAAAGGCTTTTGAAAGTATACATTACAGTATAACGCTGTTGCTGCTATGAATATAAGCTGCGCTTAATCACGTACTGTGTAAAATTACAATACTGAGGATATGGTTTATAGTAAATGAGTACCCTTGTATTTCTAAATGGTGATATAATTTTCAAAAATATTAATTAAGTATTTCACCTACCCATTTTGGTTTAAAATCTATCGCCCCGTTTTCCCTATGTAATGCCCATGGGGGTCTTAAATTGCTTCATTTTTTCAGTGATTTGTTGAAACATTTCGTGTTATATAGAGAAAACTATTTAAAGGATCGCTTATGTATTTGTTGCATCGGCAAGTGAAATATATACGAAATACAAAGGTGCAAAAATTTTATTACATAGTTTCCGATTTCACCTACCCATTGAATGATTTATAAACTGTTAACATGTAAAGTCTGACGGATCGGGTGTCCCCGTGGTTTTCACGGAAATTATCGAAAAGCATACGGAAATCATATTAAAGCTAGGCTGTAAAGTATTGATTAACTTAGGGGCCGTTAATATAGATTTTTAAATTGTTTCAGTATAATAAAATAAATATGGTAGAAGTGCCACCTTTTTTCCGCTTATTGGTGGTTTTATTTTTCAACTGTCACAGTTGAATATTAAACTGCCATCTTTAGAGATCTATTTGTATTTTGACATCTTAAAGGTCCAAAGGTGGGACGTGTCACCTGTACGTGTTTTTTTTAAGTTTGGCTACTGTACCCTCCACTTGTTATAAAGATGTGAATATGTGTGTTCATTGCACAAAGTGTGACACAATAGTCCAATACCTTTTCTGGTTATTAAAGTAGTCATACTTTTCTATATTTTTTTCTTACGCAAGACCTCACTGGAATTTTGAGAGAGAGAGAGACACAGAGAGAGAGAGAGAGAGAGAGAGAGAGAGAGAGAGAGAAAGTGTGAGATCTGTACATGTCACTTCGAAATATATTTGCATGTTTTACTTTAAATTTGAGATAAATTTAGTGCAAAATTGTCTTTCAATGCAGCGCGTATCGATTTATATTTCTTCTTAAATTTTATGCTTCATTATATCACGGACCTATATACACATGTGTATATAGGTCCGTGATTATATTTAATTTTAACCTGATTTCTAGTTTTCTTTTTTAATTTGACACAATTTCCCCTTTGCTTTTTATTCTAAAATATTTAGGAATCTATAAATTTATCATCATCAATGTACATGTAGCCACAATTGTTTTTAATACGCCATATATTGGTTTAATCCGGATGTTGATTATTATAGGGGTAATAAACCCCACTATGTTCGATAATTTATGACCAAGTTTTGACAAACCTACCTGCCTCGTTTGTTAAATCATGAACAATTCAAATAACAGTTATGTGTTAATAAAAAACATTTAATCTTGGACTTTCATTTTTTTCTTTTTTTCTAGACTTACGTGCGTTAATTTAAATGTCAAACTATATTATACTATTTACGTAACTTTTATAGTAATCGAAATGAACATTCTGTTCATTTACAACAATACGTGCTAGTAATAGACAAAGAAAAGAAATTCATTATACTTTATATATATCAAGATCATGATTAACAAAAACTACAAAAATACCAAAGAGCGAGTGAAAAAAATAACGTGTGTATAATTTACAAATGTATATGAAAAAATATACACAAAAAGTACAAAAAAGAGTGATAGAATGTGAATGAACAAGAGGGAATGTAAGAGATTTATGAAAATAGAATAAATGAAAATGTGAATGGCAAGGTATGGTCGAACAACAAAAATGGTCAGACAAGTAAAGAGGGGACAATCGGCTGTTAGTCAACATAATAGCCACATTTTGGCTTATAAGTAAATTTGATCTGCTTTACGTATTATCAAACTTTATTAACAGATATTTTCCTTTTAAGATATAAATTTTACGATTGAAAACAAGCAAGTTCATAAAGCGGCCACCCGTAATATAATAGTTGAATAAATGCTTTATTAAATTACGGATCAAGTACTCGGCTGTCTTTTTGTATAAATAACTTTCTATTTCACCAACCACTCGAATTTTTTAAAAAAAAGGAGGATCTCGCCAGTTAGACTCTCAGTGCTGCTTTAAATGTTGGATCTCACTTCTTTAAATAATTAAATTTCTATTCTGCATAGCGTTGAGTCAACCTTGGTTATTCTAAGATATAAAGCACCTCATAGATCTATAAATTTCATTGAAGGAAGACAGATTTGCTTACACTAAATGTGTTATAGAAAGTGTTTTTGACAAAATGTCATGTAACTGGCATTACACATATTGCTATGTCTTTATTAAATACTTTAATATGTTTTGCATAAAATGCTATTCATTGTTTTATCATTCAAATAGTTTATGAACTCAAAAAAAATATTGACACGATGATTATTTATTAAGTCATATTTTATCACATTGTCCCTCTTCAATTTCTGTTTAATATTCTTTAAATCTAGTGCAATATATCAGTTAGTCAGCTCCATATCAGTTATCGGTTAATGTAACAGTCCCACTTTAGCGCTAGCATACATTATCGATTTTTGCTGATTATGTGATTTATGACTTGTCATAATACGGAAACTTCCGATCGGCCACGATCAATATTGATGTAGACAGTATTTGATTATCGATTTTCTTGAAGCTGGTACTGTATCAGATGGTACAATAAGTAATATATGGATTTCCTTATCCACTACTTAACGAACATGGTAGATTTATTTTCACGCAAGTAAGCAGAAATAAGTGTAAATACAGAATGGGGATGAAAAAAATAATAATCAGCTTTTTCTCGAATTCTTCTTCAAAACTGCTATAAATGGATAGAAAATGATCTAACTAAGAAAAAGAATACCCATAACAACCCTATGTTTATTATTTTTTTAAATAGTTTTACAGTCATTTTTTCGTATGTATGTGATGTGCTTGCTGCTTTTAATTTACGTAAAAATAGCCCGGCAGCGATGAGAGATCATTACAACAGTTAAGTATAAGGTTATCGATCACCGGTATTGGGTGGAAATTTGTATCTCGTAGATGAAAACGTAGTACCGGTATACAGTAAATTCTGCTTATAACGAACTCTCCAGGACCTATCGAATGTGTTCCTAATATCCTTGAGTTCCTTATATCCATATATTGACGTTCCTTATATATATCGAACTAAAATACATATCGAACAAGTATTTTTATAGTCAAATCCCAACCATCAACTTGCAGTTACTTTTGATTTTTCTACCACCTTTTATCTATAACTGTTATCCTTTTCTATATCCGTATGTAAAATAATTGCAAAGATTAATAAAGCATAAAAAAGACGGTTCATGTTTTCATTGGCAATACTGAAACAAAATAATTTTGTATTTTGTATTTTGTATTTTGATACAATTGAATGAAGTCCTACGTAGGAGTTATAAAGTCCTACGTAGGAGTTATAAACTCCTAATTAGGCTTTTTTATCTCCTACGTAGGAGTTACAAAGTCCTAATTAGGCTTTTTTATCTCCTACGTAGGAGTTACAAAGTCCTACGTAGGAGTTATAAAGTCCTACGTAGGAGTTATAAAGTCCTACGTAGGAGTTATAAACTCCTAATTAGGCTTTTTATCTCCTACGTAGGAGTTATAAAGTCCTACGTAGGAGTTATAAAGTCCTACGTAGGAGTTATAAACTCCTAATTAGGCTTTTTTTATCTCCTACGTAGGAGTTACAAAGTCCTAATTAGGCTTTTTTATCTCCTACGTACGAGTTATAAAGTCCTACGTAGGAGTTATAAACTCCTAATTAGGCATTTTTATCTCCTACGTAGGAGTTATAAAGTCCTACGTAGGAGTACGTAGGACTTTATAACGTCCTACGTAGGAGTTATAAACTCCTAATTAGGCTTTTTTATCTCCTACGTAGGAGTTACTCTTTTTTTATAGAACATTATGAATTGGCACCAGGACGCTTCCGTAAAAGATAGTAAACTGCAGTTACTCATGCAAAAATTCTATAAAATTATATCTTATAAAACCTTTTATAGAATTACATGTACATATTTTGTACATTGTGCAAAAGGCATTAATTTTATTGGAAAAAATAATCCTTAACGCCACGTCATGCGGCATGGTACTTGTCGCATATCGCAAATGACACGCGGCATATAGATGCCGCATATACAATCATATGCCGCATGATGCGACATGGTTTTATTGCTCCCGTGTTATAAAACCTTCCGCGCTATAGCGCGGCAAAAACGGAATGCGCCTGTGCTGTACTGTAGGTGCAACACATCCTTGTGCCATTGGCAACAACTGTGCGTAGTTATTTGTAAACTGGTCTATACATATAAAAGTTACAGCCGGTACACACATACTGCGAATAGGTTATAATCATGCCTGCCATAGCAATCACAGCTCAGCAATCACAACTCTTGTCCATTAACTAGACCTATCACTAAATGTGATTTATACACCCCCCCCCCCCCGCAAGACTGCTTTGTCAACTGAAGAGTTGTTAGTGACAGAATATCTTGTTAAAAAATAAAAAAGAGTAATTGTTCTTGGCAATAACTCTGTAGTGAGTAAAGAAAGAGTTACCGTTTTTATATACCGCACTTTCCCTCTTGGCCATGGTATGAAGTTTTACTAAATTCCAACCAGTAGTTTTCAGGTTATGACCAGGACAAGGAAAACAACAGAGGGCAATAACTCCGTAATTTGGGAAGATAAAGTTATAGTTCTTGTATACTGCATTTTCCCTCAATATGCTTGACCTTTGTATGAAGATGTATTGAATTCCAACCAGTAGTTTTCAAGTAATGCTCCGGACAAGAAAATGCAACGGACCGGTCGACCACAGTGTGATTCCTATATACCCCCTTAACTTCGTTCCGGAAGTATGATTTTGAGCATTATCTCCTAATGATCCTGGTTTTCTGGAAAAACAGACAGGCAGATGGACAGACAGATGTAAAAAATATATCTGGACAGACAGATGTAAAAAATAATATGCATTTTCTCGCGACTGCCATCTATCTACAAACCAGGTTTTAATATGCAAGCAATATACTTGGTAAGTACTTGCAGGATCCATTTTTTTTTAGTTATTCTTCATCAGTTCAGTTTTTAGATTCACTATCTACTTATTGACCTCTATCTACATATATTCACCAATTTTGAATGTCCTACCTGAAACACTTGGAGTAATCACAGTAGATTTTGCAGACAGACTAACGGAGGCTAACTATTTATATTAACAACAATCTACACTAAAGTTATTCATTGGACGCCGTTTATCAATTTCTTTTAACAATGACCTTGACATTGACAAGTTTGACACCAAAATATATTCCAATGCGCTACCAATTTATCCCTAAAGTTTTGTGACGGTAGTTCATTCATTGCTCAAGATATTGATAGTAAATTGTTTTTCCATTTTGTGCAACTGCGAGCATGACCTTATGGAGACTGACCCAAAAATAATCACAACAAGGCACAGTTGTACATACATACAGTATACATGTATCAAGTTTCCCCTATTCTCATTTCTAACAAAAATATTACTTCCATTTTATGCAGAAGTACACTTGAATCGATTGCACAAACAGTTCTAAACTTCCTTTTGCTATTATAATAAGGTACCTGCATTTCAAGTTTAATCACTATATCTCATTCCTGAATAAAGTTATTGAGCAGAAACCTTTTTTTTATATTTCCAGCAGTGACCTTGACTTTTGACCAGACTAACCAAAAACAATTTCAACCTTCCTTTTGATATGAGGTACTTACAATTTAAGTTAATGAATACATTTCACTCCTAACAAAAGTTATCATGCGGACATTGTTTTTCTTTTTTTAGCAAGAGACCTTTACAAACACATACACATCGTCTTAATATGGTGGACATTTGTGGCTAGTTATTCTGAAATCCTATAAGGGGTTCAAGAGATACGGAGCGGAAACGAAATAAAGTCATATGACCTTTGATCTCTAATTGTGACCTTGACCTTGAACTAAGGCGGTTGTAACATGCGCTCTGCGCATCGTCTCAATATGGTGAAAATTTGTGGCGAGTTAATATAAAATTCTTTAAGGGGTTCAAGAGATACGGAGAGGACACGATTTGTGACGGGCAGACGGACAGACAAACAGACAGACAGATCAAAAACAATGTTTGTCCCCCGACATAATAAATGCAACAACTTAAATACTAATAAAAGATGCCCATTGTCGCTACATATGTACCGAGGAATTTATGCAATACTAGTAACATTCTGCAAACATATATATTCATTAAGGGGCAACATGTGAAATTATTGAATCAAGCAGACAGTTCGTGCCTTTATATGGATACTATATACCCTGTCTGCTGCCATTTCCCCCGAGTAAGGTACAAATGTAATTCATTCTTCTGCATTATATTTTGATTGCAAGTAAGTGAAGTGTTGAAGATTGCTCTCTTAATTTCACATAACAATGCACGAAAAAGGAAGATGACTTCTATTGCGGGGTACTGAACCCGCTGAAAAATAGATATGTGACCATTCAACCATTCTGAATGTCAAACACCCCTGATGACTAAACTGAAGTTTCAAATCAATACCATGTGTACTGACATACGTGTATTATAGTATCTTGCATGCAAAACTTTTACTTTCTTATTTAACAAGTGTGATAATTTGTAATTAAAGCAGTCAATAGTAATCTAAGTGATATTTTGAGACCGGTAGACAGTGTAAAGATGTTTCAGATCAATTTTAGTAACTTACATATATGCCTGATAGAAGCTTGCAAATAAAACGTTGACCAAATCCAGTTTGTATACAAAGCTTTAACCAAATTTTCTAAGTTCAACAAGGGCCATACTTTTTAATAGAATCAGTCAAGAGTTATCTCACATTATAGCCCATGAGTAGTTACTGAGATACATACTACTATATAGTTACGATAGTTACTGTGCATGACAGAACTTTGCAAGCAAAGCTTTAACCAAATTTTCTGAGTCAAGCAAGGGCCATGATTTGAATGAAACTCATACAAGGGTTATGTAACTTGACTGACTGACCCCCATGAAGACTTAAATGAAGTTTCAAAACAATCCCATAAGTGGTTAGGCCTAAAAAATATGTCTGTTTCCTGTAACATGCTGAAAAAAAGATAGGTCGGTAGGTAGGGATGATATGAACGAACTTGGTAGAAGTCCACAAGATAATGCCACACACCAAATAGCAAAGCTGTAAGTGGTGCAGTTTCAGACAATAAGATTTATAAAGTTTTCTCTATATATATCTATACAAAAACTAGTGACCCCTAAGGACTTTTCATCATTGTGGTTTCGGTGCTTTCGTATTTTCGACTTTCACCATTGTCAAAACAACTAAACTAAGATCGATCCAAATATCTACCTTAAAGTTTCGTTCCACAAAGTCGTATTAATCTAGCTTTTGACCGGAAGTTGGTAACTTTTCAATCGTCAATGATATGACAGGTAGAATGTATAACATTTTTGAATTGAGAAAAATACTCTGTAAAGCACCTTTTAATTTGATAATACAGCTAGTGTCGAGCAACATTAGAGCTAAATTCTAAAGGCTGTGTATTTAAAATATCAAACCAATGTTTATTTATACGTTGGGAAACTTTTTCTTGTGTCTGCCCAACATACTGTATTTTACATTTCTTACATGTAATACAGTAAATAACATTTGTAGACGAACAATTCATACTGGTTTTTCCAGAAAAAGATTTAGCATTTTGTGAGCTTTGAAATGTTTGAGACTCATCTTTGTCTACCGCATAGTACTTGTAGTACATATTCAGTAGACGAAAACTTAGTTTTAAGAAGATAATCTTTGAGATTCTTTGCACGCTTAAATGCAACAGCAGTTTCTCAGTCTTCTCGAAAAGTTTTTTAACAAATTTACGTGACTGGCTAAACTTCTGCCGGAAAGTCCCCACGTTTAACTTTTATTCATTAATGTTCAAGATACTGTCAACGTACATTTATTAGCGAATTCCTAATTTAGCACAATTAGCTTTTATACTGAAATTTTAAAAATCTTGTTTAAAACTGGAAGGTCTATAACTTAGTTATGTGCTTTGTACCGTTTGAACTGTCCTTAACTCGTGGCAATTATATAAATGTAGTTTCGTCGAGAATTCAGTCTTGGCATCCAGGACCCTGTTGTTCGAAACGTAAACCAGCTGTTAAGCTAACAGTTTGTTGATTTCACCTCATCAGACGCTCACCTCATCAAGACAATGTGTAGACGGTCACGCTGGCTCAAAGTGAAGGTCACTACTTAAGGACTTTTATTACATGCAATCTGTTTCCTACTTATTAAAGCTGCTCGCTCTCAGATTTTGGTAAAAAAATAAAGTTCTTCAAACTGTATGTAAACAACGTATTTTAGAACATGTGGTGATATAAAAAGGCTCCAGTATAAATTCATATCACGTACATCTCTAAATTTCGAAAAATACGCTACCAAATTCAAAAGCGTTGCAACGCTTTTGAAATTTCAATATAAACATATAGTGTAGCGGTGCCGTGTAACCGACCTTTTCAATAGATTTCTGCAAATTCCTACCTAGATTTTTGCTTATTTTTTTTTATTCTAGCCTTTAGTTATATACTTTTGAATAAGAATGTCAATGTTTTTTGAAAAATATTTTTTTCAACGGCAACTGAGAGCGAGCAGCTTTAAATCAAAAATAAGGAAAAGTCTTAGCGTAAACTAAAGCTTAGAAGAATTGGACGAATTAGTATGATTAAGTTCACGAGCCCTTTCTTGTATGAAAATCGTAAAACTTAAAGGCCAGTGATGGCCCTTAAAATCACATCTGAGTTCCTTTGCATTTCCTGGACACTGTTATCATCACTGTTATGTTATATTTTCAGAGATTAACTCTAAAATCAGCTAATGATCTATGAAAAGGTGTGAACATTTTTGCTTCATCCCTGTAATGTAAGTTCGATCATGTTTTCAGCAACTTATAACCTTATAAATATGGTTGAAAAAAAAACTGCAAGGCCATTTGCAAATAATTGAGAGCAAGGACAATGTAGAATACAATCTTTTTTTTAAACAGAAGTAAATGAAATGAAACATCGCATGGCATTTAAACGGCTAAGATTAAAACGATTTACACTCCTAAAAACTTTTTTTACAAAAGGTAAAAACATGATTTTGTGAAGTTCCAAAGATAACCTTTGCAATAATTGATTTTTACAGCGGCTTTATAATAGTGATAATTCTATCTGTCTTTTCAGAACTGATGGAACTAAAGTGTTTGAATTTAAGAAGTACTATAACACTCTGTCTATTTGTTGGCTTTTACATGGTGCTCATGCACTACATAGGTAAATTATTTTTCTCAAAAATATCAAAATTGCTGTGCTATAAGTCATGTAACACTTTCTAGAAAAGTCAAGACTGTATTCATATGGTTAGTTGAAACTGACTGCAGCTATGTCTGGCCCTAGACGTCTACAATGCTTAATACCTGTAAGGTGTGGTATAAAGATCATAGACTAAGTGCAAGTATGATTAAATTCATTTAATGTGCGACCTATTCTTTGACTCTATATGGTCCAATTGCGAATCTCGGCAAGTAAGGTCATGAAAATAATATGTACACAATTCATGGAATAAAGGCTAGAGTGGCCGTTGAACAGAATGTTTCTTTCATTTTAATTACTGTCTTAGAATTTTACTCTGGTCAATATATAATATAACACTAAACTAAAACTTTTTTTCCAAAAAATTAAATGAAGATTGGAAAAATACTGTAAATGCATGATAGTTCGTAGTAATATATTTTGGTTTATTTTTAATAAAATTCATTTTTGTGGGTATTTAAATTCGTGCATCTATTATTTAACAGAAGCTCTGACAGGGGTTTGTTTAGACATGTAATTCATGGATCGGCCAACACACGGAATTCTGCAAAATTAGCGTTCACGAATATTTATGATTCCACAGTACAGCATATTTACTCTTAGCAAGGTTTCCTTGCATTCGACATAGTGACATGTGTATCAAACATATCTTGATGAAACCATCACTAAATTAATCTTTTTACTTTAAAATACCGATCCGAGAGTAAGTATTTTTCCTTTGTGATACACAATGTACATTGGGTACGATTAATAAAACACTACTGAAGAACGGCATTATCAATTTTTACAGGTAGTACCGACACTTTTAATCATATTTTGATATGCATTGATGATTTAGGGTTTGACCTATGCTATCAATAGATCTATTCAAATTGTAGTGGCAAAACAATATACCGGTATGCCGGTATACTGCAAAGAGCTGGGCCGATACGTACCGCGATATTTAGAGTTAAGTGGTTTACTCACTTTTCACATTGCTTTGCATGTAAATAATCTTTGGATACAAATATAATATAGCTTGTCCATAAGTCGAGTTAGGTTTAAATAAACAGTTTCTTGATTGTTTGTGCCACTGTACTTACGGTAGTGAATTGTTTTATTCTATTCCATTTCTGTTACATCAATATATACGTTTTGCAATATGGGTTTCTGTACCGGCTGTTTGACCGTATCGTTGCATCCCTATCATATGACAGTTTTATTTTGTTTTGAAGATTTCAGATCACAAACAATTAAAATGGAACCACATCATGCTGAAGACAAGTTACAACCTTACCAGGAACATGATAATAAGTTTCAGCTTGTATCAAATGATACAGATATACTTGTATATTCTGCATACTTTGATAGCAGGTAATTTAACCATTAACCCAGCTATATCTACTCACTAATACTATTCACAGATGTTATAATACATGACTTGAACCAGTTAACAGGTAATATTTGTGACACAAACATGCTTAAAATGTTCGATGAAGTTTGGGTTTGCTGTAAGTTTTGAAATATTCAAAGGAAAAAGAAACACAATTAAGACAACTTGGAAATCAGACAATATCATTCCGATTACAAATTATTAACCAGGAAGACATTTTCCACAATGGCCTTACGGTCGAATTAAAAAACATGTATTATAATTATATCGACTTGAAAACTTTAATTTTATATTCCAATTGACATTTTCAATTCAGTTGGACTAGGTTCATTTGCTTGTATGATTCAAGAGGAAGAAAACATCATGCGTAACGTTTAATGTTTCAATGAAAATGTACCTTTAAAATTATTTTTGTTTCAGGAATCATACAGTTCGTGTTATTGGTATAACACAGTTTAAGTCGCCAAAATTGTATTGCTTTCTTAGATATTTCGGCACACAATCGAAATATATCAAGGCAAAGGTAGTAATCATTCGCGAACATCATAGAACACCGTACGTATTCTATTCTTCATGATTCTATTTTTATGACCGTGAGTTGGTATATACATGTACCCTTAAGCAACATTTCTGGTTCTTTACACAAGGCTATAAATTAGTATGAACAATTCTATTTATGAAATAACATCCGTTGCAGCGGTGTTCATCGTTTAATAAACAATGATTTGGGGTACTGATACGCAGTAATAAGCCAAGAAGGCCGAATGCCTGAGTGGTTAATAACCGCGCATTAGTACAACAAATCATTGTTTATTAGACGATAACAACCCTGAAAAGGATTTTATTTCGATTCTAACTAGTGTACCTTTCCTACAAATGCACTATTACGTCATAATAACCTGAATGATCCCTACCAGTGCCCAAGTAGTAGTAGTTTTCTTAGGCATGATATATATAATTCCACTTTGCTTCTCTCTCTCTCTCTCTCTCTCTCTCTCTCTCTCTCTCTCTCTCTCTCTCTCTCTCTCTCTCTCTCTTTCCATCCGAGGTGAGTCTCGGGAGCGATTTATATATGTTGTAAGAACTTGTTTCGCAATCGAGATTAAATAAATTAATATAAAATTATCGGTTATCTGGTTATCGGTACCATGTACGATGTACTACTTTATCTAGCGAGCTAGGTACCAGACTAGACCTACTGTTTTCATTTGGTGTGAAGGTCATTTAACAGCGGATACGAATTGTACATTGTGATTGGTGGGTTAAAAGTATGGCAAGCCTTTTTAAACATGCAACATTTACTACCCAATATCAAATCTACCTGTCAGTAATACAGTTTTATTTCAAATTTAACGTGCAGTGAGAGAGTAATCATTGAATGTAAACACACACACATAGTCGATTTGAGCAGCCGACACAAATACTACGTTTGCCCACATTAGTTTATTCTATACTATCACAGAATTTAAACAGAATATAGTTTTACTTGATTTTCTTGATGTTTAACTGCTCTCTGAGGCATACAGTGTGTCTAGTATGCACGAGACACAAGCACATTTATCTTCAAATAATAGCATTTTATTTCTTGAGTTTTGGTGAATACTTGTACTTGAGTATGTAGCTATTACCCTTTCTAAACGGAATGATAGTAAATGCAATGCACATTCTATCAATATTGAAGTTTATATAGCGTAGACAAAGTGGAACTTTTGAATCGTTTAACACATAACTTCTTCTAGAAGACTGATTTGTATATAATACAATAAGTTAGTCAAGTGAACAAAACGTTTGATCTCTACTTATCATATACTTACCTATTTTTACTATGAAGTTTGTTGTTTATTGGTTTTATGTATAGAATCTACCAAGACATAAAACTTTTGGATTTTCGTTTCATTGTAACTTACTGCAATACTGGTATCTACGTTTCCGTTTAGGTTCTTCAACATAAATTATAAGGCACAAGACCAAATTTGAACTTTACTTTCAAAACTAAGATCGATTTTAGGTATAAAGACTAGGTTCCGGTTGTTCGAAAATTCAAGCGGCCTTTAAGTTAATCGGTTAAATTTGGACTCTAAATACTATTGAAAAACTAGTGTGCTACTTAAAAGCTGCTTGCTCTCAGATTTCGGTATAAGAAAATGTGTTAAAATAACGTATCTTAGAGCATATATTCATTTAAAAAGGTTCCAGTGTAAGTTTCTGTCATTTATATCAGTTCTGTAGATTTGAAATAATACGCTACAAAATAAGAAAGCGTTGCAAATATAAAATCCGTACGCCGTCGGCTTCAATTAGTCAGAGCCATCAATATGTCAAAGTTTGGACCTTTTTAGACGTAATTCCGTCTTGCTGATCGGCGTGCTTTTCGGTCAGTGATCCTTTCGAGGTCGATTTCTCTAATTAACTTGAACACACAATTTCTAGATACTACAAGATGGCAATCGTTCACTAACATTTGCCACATAGATCGATAACCTACACATTGAACGCGCATGAATGTGATCTCTCACTATTTCCTCTCAAGCACTATTTCCTCGTCGCAAAAGGTTGTCAACTGCCGAACACTGAGTTTAGTTCCATGTACAGTATATAAAGGCAATTATATATGAGAGACTACAGAAATCGTACTGCTTAATCAGTTCGAGTCCTGTAAATGTCTTCCCATTTTAAGCGTTAGCTAAAATCAACGTCACTCCACTATTTATTTTTACAGTCCAAACAGCAATGTGTACTAGAAGGGCATGTTTATTACCTGGAAAACAGAGAAATGGGTAAAATGCATCTTAAGAATGATAGCTGTGGCAATAGTTCTTGCATATGTTTCTTTTCGCAGTACATGTATACATGTATATAAAACTCATTTCACTTACATGTAGCAAAAGATCAAACAAATAAATGTATATATCGTTGGCCTGCATATCAAAAGAACCCTTGTGTAACGGGGCCTGACCAATTTGAGAGAGTGAATCGATCTATATGATATTGTTAAGAATCGGACTGGACAATATTTTGCCGATGACGGGGTATGCTTATGACTGATCGTCGAGAAAAAATCGTAATGACTTAACACATCTCGTAAACCGTTACTTAAAGCTGCTTGCTCTCAGTAAGCGTTGAAAAATTTTTTTTTTTAATTGACATACTTATACATAAATATAAAATTAAAGGCTAGAATCAAAATATCTAGGTAGGAATTTGCAGAAATCGATTGAAAATAATATGTTTATATTGGAATTTCAAAACAATTGCAACGCTTTTGAATTTGGTACATGTAGCATATTATTTGAAATTAAGAGATATACGCGACGTAATTTATTTTGGAGCCTTTTTATATGACCATATATTCTAAAATACATGATTAACATCCAGTGTGAAGAAATCATTTTTTTTACCAAAATCTGAGAGCTAGCAGCTGTAAGGATTCACACACTTCTTGACCTGAATGTCTGACATCATATTTGGTAACTGGAATAACATACTAAGGAAATATTGTAACAAATACCAAGAACAGTACCACTGAATGGTCACGATGCAAATACTTTGGACGATCGTCACGTTACTTGAAGTTAGTACATGTAATGCTTACATGTAAGCCTCGTGGTCTGATAATTTGGCTTTATTTAGCACTAACTCCTTGGAGTATTTCCTGTTTTTTTTTCATATCAGAAAAGTAGATGTCATTAGAATGTTGAAAATGTCATCCAGGTACATGTATCTTGATGTATTGTTTAATGGATTACTTACATAACTTGGTATCTTATAAGGGTGGTTTTGCAATCAGTAAAAAGAAGTTGTTGTCATTGCATGATAGAAATAAAGTACGTCTTTAGGTTAAGATGCATAAACTTTTCCTTTATTAAATTACATGTATGTGCCATTTTAAACTAGAGCTATCACTAAATGTGATTAATACCCCCCCTCCCCCCCCGAAAGACTGCTTTATAAACTGACGAAAGTCGTGGTAACAGAATACTTGGCAAAAAAACTAAAATAGAGATTGTTCTTGGCAATAACTATGTAATTACTCAAGATAGAGTTATTGTTCCTGTGCACTGCACTTGCTCTCAATGCGCTTGACCATTGTATGAAGTTGTAACAAATTCCAACCAGTAGTTTTCAAGTAATGCTGCGGACAAGGAAAAGTAACAAAGGGCAATAACTCTGTAATTACTCAAGATAGAGTTATGGTTTCTGTGCACTGCACTTGCTCTCAATGTGCTTGACCATTGTATGAAGTTGTAACAAATTCCAACAGGTAGTTTTCAAGCTATGCTCCGGACAAGAAAAAGTAACAAAGGGCAACAACTCTGTTTAGAGTCACGATAGAGTAATGGTTCCTGTGCACTGCACTTTCTCTCAATGTACTTGACCATTGTATGAAGATGTATTGAATTCCAACCAGTACTTTTCAAGTTATGCTCCGGACAAGGAAAAGTAACAAAGTTTAACAACTCTGTAATTACTCAAGATAGAGTTATAGTTTTTGTGCACTGCACTTCCTCTCAATGTGCTTGACCATTGTATGAAGTTGTATTGAATTCCAACCGGTAGTTTTCAAGTTATGCTCTGGACAAGGAAAAGTAACAAAGGGCAATATCTCTGTAATGAGTCAAGATGGAGTTATGGTTCTTGTGCACTGCACTTCCTCTTAATGAGCTTGACCATTGTATGAAGTTGTATTGAATTCCAACAAGTAGTTTTCAAGTTATGCTCCGGACAAGGAAAATGCAACAGACCGCATGACCGACCGACCGACCGCCCCCCCGCCAACTTCGTTTCGGGGGTATAAAAAGTCTTGAAATTCCTAAGGTACTCATAATCGAGACTTTGTAATGTTGGCTTTTTGATATTAAAATAATTGTAATACACAGGAAAACTAACATGAGAGTTCAAAGTATTTTCTACTTCCAGATATAAAGCAATATTTATATTGTGTGGTCTTAAAAGTCTTGAAGTGCCGGATCAATTATCTATCTCAAAAGACACAAACATTAACAAAACTAGTAATATCTTGAATGTTAAAAGGATTCCAAATAGTGTAACTTCAATCAGAAGTAACTTCACGGTGTGCTTGTCCCCGCTTCACTCCTTATTCAAGGCAGAACGGCGCCTTTTGGAGTGGCTTGAACTGAATATCTTACTAGGGGTTGCAAAATTCTATGTTTATGTCCACAGCTGTACGAAGAATGTAATGCAACTTTTGCAGACTTACCAGAGTAAAGGTTATGTTACTGTAATCAACTGGATATTGCCATCGTATCTCTGGAATTTCACTGTTAAGAAATTGCACTATTTCGGGCAAATGGCAGCTTTGAACGATTGTCTTTACCGAACAAAGGGATACAGTTCATACGTAGTAAGTCTTGATGTTGATGAATTTATCATTCCGCAACTAGAACAAGACAAAACATGGAATGATATGCTGTTGAGACTTCCAAAGGCGTCGGCTTATAATTTTCGGAATGTCTTTTTCTTTAAGAATGATAGCACTACGAATACCACCCTTGGACTTATAACACAGTCGAGTTTCTTTAGAGAAGATCTTATATACATACAACACGTGAAATCAAAATATTTTGTTGTTGCTGATAATACGGAAATGTTAGGCATTCATTTTCCCTGGGAACTAAAAGGGATTGATCATATTGTCCATCCTAGGATTGGATTGGTACATCACTATAGAGAGAAAGCTTTTAGATATACTAACGACAAAGGGATCCAAAATAATATCACAAAGAAATACGCCAGTGAACTTCAGAAACGAATGGTAGGCCTCTGGAACAAGTTATATTAAGTGTGGGAACCATGTGCAACATTACCAAATATGATTTACAGATGTATTCGTAGTGTTGTGAAGTAAGTGTTTGTTCCTTAATAAATTGTAGTTATGAAGTTGATTATCATTAACTTTGCCCAGTAATAAAGCTTTGATATCATTTTATTGTAATACAAATAAAATTTGAAATAGCCAAATTAAAACTCGTCGTTGTGAATAAAGACTTGCATGTAACAGGTATTGATAAGAGTTAAGTCGGTTTCTTTAAGTTGATTAAATGAGCGTGCATTTTCTCTCTCCAAATTGAATTAAATTTAACGCGATTGTTGATATTGGTTTTATAAAAGCACAACTTTTTAAGGGTTCATCTTCAAATACGTCTTTTAATAAACAGAAAAATTCGCTCTTTCCAATCAAATCTGATACATTTAATAAGATTCAATAATGTATATATAATTAATATGATAAGAGAAGTCCATTAGTGTAGCAATTTTAAGGGTGATCAAAGAAAATTTCTCTTTCAAATTGAGTGATGTAAATTGCTCAATTAATACATAGCTCTTTTAAGAACAAACTACTCCAGGTGTAACCTGAGAAAATTGTATAATATTTCTGTACTTCAAAAAAAAATCACATAACTAAAATGTTTGACGATAATCAGATTTTAGAAATTTTATCTGCAGAAAAACAAAAATAATATCAGACAGGGAATGCCACGTACCAAAAACGCAGCCTCCCCAAAACGAGCCCCACAGCACCCAGAAGTGCACACCACACACACACACACAACACACACAACACACACATACACTACCAACACACACTAGCATACAAAGCAAACACACGAGGACAAAACGAACAATTAAAGGAACACAGTGGGGCACCGCCTTGGAACGGTCAGTGGCAAAAACACCACTGGGGAGCTTAAACCGGTTTATGGTGCGCACCCAACCTCACTCTTACCCCCACCATGTTCCAAAGTCACAGGACAGTGTAAATAAAAGTAATCCCTGCTAGGTGAATCTCGTATGGTATGTAAAACACAAAATTGCTCGTGTATAAATATATAAAAAGCAAACCTTGAGAACCAAAAAACGTATGTACTCAATGCCTTTGCAGAAGGCAGAGCACCAAGAGAAACACCCTAAAGGGCCCGACGAAACAGGCCAGAGGACAGAAATCAAAACAGTTTCGTCCCAGTGGGATTTAAAAACTGCCCATCACAGAGTCCTCCCCCTCTTCCGTCAGACACAATCAAAGAGGGAAGCATAGCGTCCAACTGTAAACGGGTTGAACACCAAACATGCGGTGTGTCTCAAAACAGTTGGGTCGTAACCTCTTTTAACAAAACGTTTTATAATTTTAGCAAATACAGTTGGAAAATTGCCATGACCCAAAATCTTACGAAGTTTGTAAACCACATCCCCATAAAAATCGGGTTTTGAAATACCTTCTCGCAGAAGAGTCTTTAGATTACTATTGAATTTCAAAACCAAATCAGAATTACGATAGTAAAATTTAGCAAAATATTTACGCAATTTGTAATAACGGTAGCCCTGTTGAAGAAGTTTATTTGTAATATATTGATTACGTTCATTGAAATCCTCAACATGACTACACGCTCTGGCAAACCGAATTAACTGAGAAATGTATACCCCATAAGATGTAGCATGAGGTACATCCCCATCCAAATGGGGGAAATTTACAATACTAAAATTAAAATCATCACTCTTATCATAAATTTTGGTATGTATAATATTGTTATAAATAGAGAGATGTAAATCTAAAAATGAAGCACCAGTATCCAAATTGTTAGTTTTAATTAACTGGAGTTCCCGGGGATAAATAGTGTCCACCAATTGACCAAAAAACGGGTTATCCATATTAAGAATATCATCCAGATAGCGTGATGTATTATTAAAAGCAGTGATAATGTCTGCCTGCGTATCTGGAGAAAGACTCAACATAAAGTCTCTTTCATAACAATATAAAAACAAATCTGCGACAAGGGGTGCACAATTTGTTCCCATGGGAATACCGATTACTTGTCTGAAAACTGCATTCCCAAACCTTATATAAATGTTTAACAATACAGCTAGTAAAAAAAGCTTTATCGAAATTGCAGGCGAGAAATGTAACATTCTCCCTGGCAAAAGTCTTTTGAATTAGGGCAGTTAGCTTGTCATTTATCAAATTATGTGGTAAAGTGGTATACAGAGTAGAAAAATCGTATGTACTGACTGAAGTTACTTTATAATTATTAACTTTAAACTTATCCAGGATTTCGCCAGAATTTTTGATCGACCAAAATAAATGTTTAGCAGAGTTTTCGTATACTTTATCACAATATCTTTTCACGTGGGCTTTTATAGCAGTTAGGCAAGATGTTAACAGTTTTGAAATATTTGTAGTTAGAAGACTGATCCGTTGCTCAAAGAGGCACTCCCTAAAATTGGAATCAAATTGAATATGCGAGTCAGTCAGCCCGGATAGCTCAATCGGTAGAGCACGAGACTTGTAATCTCGGGGTAGCAGGTTCGATTCCCGGGGCTGACCAACTAAAATTACTAACAGTCTTTCGGATGAGACTAAAACCGAAGTCCCATGTATGGGTGCTATACACCTGGCATGTATAAGAACCAGCGGTGTCTCTGGAATCGGGACGCTTTCTGTATCTTGCACTATCCTCCGAAACCTAAAATAACTAACCTCTTCTTGGGGCGTTGGTCATATACGATACGATATGCGAGTCCTCTATTGCTGTGGTTAGTTCACTGGACGCAAGAGGAGAAGGTCGTGGGTTCAAACCCCGACGGAACTTCATTTCTCATAATTTCTCATCATCTTGCGACAAAAACTGCCTTGTAAAATTTATTTCTAAGTTTCTTCATTACTACCGAGTACGTCTCTGCTAGCTTGTGACAAAGTCCGAAAGTATGAACGTTGGTAAAACCGAAATTCTAAAGGCATTCACTGACGTGTCCGGAGTAATAGCCCAGTAAAAGCTTAGTAAATTGTGAAAGAGTACCGTAGATTACATGTACACAAGTTACGAATACTGTAAAAACAAAAATAATATCAAACAGGGAATGCCACGTACCAAAAACGCAGCCTCCCCAAAACGAGCCCCACAGCACCCAGAAGTGCACACCACCAACACACACACACACGCACACGCACACGCACACGCACACGCACGACACACACACACACAACCACGCACACACACACACACATACACCACCAACACACACTAGCATACAAAGCAAACACACGAGGACAAAACGAACAATTAAAGGAACACAGTGGGGCACCGCCTTGGAACGGTCAGTGGCAAAAACACCACTGGGGAGCTTAAACCGGTTTATGGTGCGCACCCAACCTCGCTCTTACCCCCCACCATGTTCCAAAGTCACAGGACAGTGTAAATAAAAGTAATCCCTGCTAGGTGAATCTCTAACACACGCAATGGAAACAAAAGGCATGGTATGTAAAACACAAAAATGCTCGTGTATAAAAATATAAAAAGCAAACATTGAGAACCAAAAAACGTATGTACTCAATGCCTTTGCAGAAGGCAGAGCACCAAGAGAAACACCCTTAAGGGCCCGACGAAACAGGCCAGAGGACAGAAATCAAAACAGTTTCGTCCCAGTGGGATTTAAAAACTGCCCATCACAGAGTCCTCCCCCTCTTCCGTCAGACACAATCAAAGAGGGAAGCATAGCGTCCAACTGTAAACGGGTTGAACACCAAACATGCGGTGTGTCTCAAAACAGTTGGGTCGTAACCTCTTTTAACAAAACGTTTTATAATTTTAGCAAATACAGTTGGAAATTTGCCATGACCCAAAATGTAAAGTCATGCTATTATAACACTGGCCAAACTGGCGAAAATATACCGATATAAAATTAGATTCATGCTCATGGGTACAAACATTTGAACACTTTTTCAATTCTGATACATGTCCAAATTTTGTGCTGGCCATTTTCAATTCTGATACATGTCCAAATTTAGTGCTGGCAGATGTTAAACGTGCTAGTTCACATTCTCCTTGAATACAGACATTTATCAATCTGAAGATGATCCTGCAAGATCAGTCTTCTAAACAACCTGACTGGGGGCAAGTTTTGCAACCTAATACTGAATTTAAAGGTGCAATTTACCGTTGAAAAAAATATTTAAAAAAAAATTGACATTCTTATTCATTAATATAAAATTAAAATATGCAGTTGCTACAATTAAATGTTAATCAAAAGGAAGACATACAGTACAAGATGATAAGGCAGGAGGTTGGTAAATACACTTTTTATATGTAAGCATGCTAAAATTATGTTAACTGTTAATCTAATTGTACAGCATGGGCTTTTCAATGGGGCTTTAGATACTGGAATTGATATCATTTGTTTGAAAAGACACTTTTCCTGATGTTATAATGATACATTTTTTCAGTTACAGTGTACCCGCATTTATTTCGGAGGAAATTGTTCCAATAATTCAAGTTCAAAGAAGTTTATATTGCCCATGTCATTTATGTAAAAGGCAGCAAATTCCACTGCGTCTTGGTAGGGTCACTTCAATACATAAATGTCACGGTATGACTATTGGTGAAGGGGAAACAATCAGCTTTATTGTTATTAATCCATGACAAAAAAGCTTTGAATCTCGCAACCCTGAAGCATTATTTGTAGCTTCATTACGAGCAAAGTCTGTAGGTTCTGCAAAGGAGTTGCCAGCACCCTTCTGTTCTTGTGAATGAAGAAAGAATTTGCCATGTAGTAATTACTGCCACAACAAAAGCTCGTAACACTGAAATTCGTACCAAAAACGCAGCCTCCCCAAAACGAGCCCCACAAAAAGTCTTACAGATCTAGCAAACTTTACAAAACATAGTTTAAAAATATTTTAGAAAAATTTTCAATACGCAAATCAGGTGTCAGTATTTTTTTTCTGAATATAGTTATTCTGAGGAATAATTTCCAATTTCATGTCGTTCTATCCTGTAAACATAATGTGTTTCAACAAGTATACCCACTCACATGTCATATGGGATATTTTTATGTTTCACAGTCAGTAGTGTACAAGGAACTTTAAGTCAGGAACCAATTTTAATTCAAGCACATGGTAAAGGGACACACCCTATAACTGATATCGATCTAAATAACCTCCAAAATATAATTAATAAATACTTTGGAAGTAATATAACTTAATCTAAAAGTTTCAGCTATATATTCCCAGTCAGTATCGATAAATCAGCGGTTTAAAATATACTGCAGTACCGTAAACCATTCAATAGTCTATGTAGAGTTGTTGTTGTACGTTAAAGGCCATAGGCAATTAATTACAAAAAGCCTCTATTGATTAATTGTGGTAAAATGAAGCAATTTTCGCCATAGGTTCCTCTTTGAAATTGTATTTACCTATCATTTTACGTTCAATGAACACATAATCAATTTTTCGAGAATATACCCTGCTAGATGTAGGGAGTGCCTCTTTAATCTTAGCGCTGATCCAATTTATGTAAAGCAATCCTAGGATTTCACTTCACATTCAGTACGACGTGGTAATTTCTTCTGCCCAGTTAAATAATTATTAACTGCTTGCACATGTTTTAAATATCAGTTGAAGCTAAATATAAATAACTCAAAACACACTGTTGAAAAGTACTCGGTATTAATAATATTTTCAGGCAATATGAAAAAAGTACTACTAATCACAGAAGTTGTGGTAATTGGCTTGGCAGTTTGTTGTCTCAAGCAAACGTCACATCACCAGACATTGACACTAAAGTGCTACCAGGAGCTAGCTTTAAAGCGGCACTCCCTACATATAGCAGATTATATTCTCGAAAATTTATTATGTGTTCAATGAACGTAAAATGATAAATAAACACAATTTCAAAGAAGAACCTATTGCAAGAAATGCCTCATTTTACCACAATTAATCAATATAGAGGCTTTCTGTAATAAATCGCTTCAAAACAAAAATAATATCAAACAGGGAATAAATCAACCCATTAATTGAACAACGACTCTGCATAGATTTTTGAATGATTTACGGTACTGCAATATATTTTAAACTGCTGATTCATCAATTATGACTGGGAATGCTTCCAAAGATTCTATTACATGTATTTATGTTTTGGGTGTTATTTAGTCGACATCAGTTCCACCCATGTCAATTTTAAAATACAATGAATTCAATGCCCAAAGAAACAAACTTTGGTACGTGGCATTCCCTGTTTGATATTATTTTTGTTTTTTTGGTAAACATTTATTTTGGTCGATCAAAAATTCTGGCGAAATCCTGGATAAGTTTAAAGTTAATAATTACAAAGTAACTTCAGTCAGTACATACGATTTTTCTACTCTGTATACCACTTTACCACATAATTTAATAAATGACAAACTAACTGCCCTAATTCAAAAGACTTTTGCCAGGGAGAATGTTACATTTCTCGCCTGCAATTTCGATAAAGCTTTTTACTAGCTGTATTGTTAAACATTATACTATGTGGACCTGTGACGAAGTTTGTAAAGCCCTTTCCTTTTTATTGAACAACATTTATATAAGGTTTGGGAATGCAGTTTTCAGACAAGTAATCGGTATTCCCATGGGAACAAATTGTGCACCCCTTGTCGCAGATTTGTTTTTATATTGTTATGAAAGAGACTTTATGTTGAGTCTTTCTCCAGATACGCAGGCAGACATTATCACTGCTTTTAATAATGCATCACGCTATCTGGATGATATTCTAAATATGGTTAACCCGTTTTTTGGTCAATTGGTGGACACTATTTATCCCCGGGAACTCCAGTTAATTAAAACTAACAATTTGGATACTGGTGCTTCATTTTTAGATTTACATCTCTCTATTTATAACAATATTATACATACCAAAATTTATGATAAGAGGGATGATTTTAATTTTAGTATTGTAAATTTCCCCCATTTGGATGGGGATGTACCTCATGCTACATCTTATGGGGTATACATTTCTCAGTTAATTCGGTTTGCCAGAGCGTGTAGTCATGTTGAGGATTTCAATGAACGTAATCAATATATTACAAATAAACTTCTTCAACAGGGCTACCGTTATTACAAATTGCGTAAATAGTTTGCTAAATTTTACTATCGTAATTCTGATTTGGTTTTGAAATTCAATAGTAATCTAAAGACTCTTCTGCGAGAAGGTATTTCAAAACCCGATTTTTATGGGGATGTGGTTTACAAACTTCGTAAGATTTTGGGTCATGGCAATTTTCCAACTGTATTTGCTAAAATTATAAAACGTTTTGTTAAAAGAGGTTACGACCCAACTGTTTTGAGACACACCGCATGTTTGGTGTTCAACCCGTTTACAGTTGGACGCTATGCTTCCCTCTTTGATTGTGTCTGACGGAAGAGGGGGAGGACTCTGTGATGGGCAGTTTTTAAATCCCACTGGGACGAAACTGTTTTGATTTCTGTCCTCTGGCCTGTTTCGTCGGGCCCTTAAGGGTGTTTCTCTTGGTGCTCTGCCTTCTGCAAAGGCATTGAGTACGTACGTTTTTTGGTTCTCAATGTTTGCTTTTTATATATTTATACACGAGCATATAACAAGAAATATTTTCAAAAGGGAATGTACACAAATTCCCTTTTAAGGACCCAGTTTTCTAATAACAACCCATTAAAAAGCAAGCCTTATTTTCAATGTTTAAAAAATAACAGCAACAACTTCATGTCTATTTTTCAAACTTTACTTTTCAGCCGTTAAAATAAGCAATGCAGAATTGTCACCGTTAGGCTGGCCAAACATTTTTACAAGTAATTGCAAACAGTTTGATCAATCAAGTGTTTGGTCAGCCAAACAACTTTGAAATTCAAAAGTACATGAACAGCAGAGGAAAGACAGTGTTTGGCCAGCCTAACAAATAATAGATAATAAATATTTTACACAAAAGCATTGATACTGAGACAAATGTTTGGCCAGCCTAACAAATGATACAGCTTTCATACAAAACATTCAGTAACATAGGCTTAAGTATTGAATATATCAGTTAAAATTCATCAAAATTATAAATACTGCACACAATGTATTCCGAGACCAAGACTAACGTTTGGCCGGCCTAACAAATCAAAAATATTTACACAAAACAGTCAAAAGTCCCAGACTATACTGTTTGGCCAGCCTAACAAATGATAAATGTTTTAATTTTCACATCGTTCAGCCTAACAATTAACTTCAAAATTCAAAAGTACATGAACAGCAGAGGAAAGAATGTTTGGCCGGCCTAACAAATAGTAACTTTTTTACATCAGAGACCAAGACTAGTGTTAGGCCGGCCTAACAAATGATAAATAATTCTCTTAAAACATTTAAAGACCAAGACAATGTTTGGCCGGCCTAACAAATAGTAACTTTTTTACATCAGAGACCAAGACTAGTGTTAGGCCGGCCTAACAAATGATAAATAATTCTCTTAAAACATTTAAAGACCAAGACAATGTTTGGCCGGCCTAACAAATAGTAACTTTTTTACATCAGAGACCAAGACTAGTGTTAGGCCGGCCTAACAAACGATAAATAATTCTCTTAAAACATTTAAAGACCAAGACAATGTTTGGCCGGCCTAACAAATAGTAACTTTTTTACATCAGAGACCAAGACTAGTGTTAGGCCGGCCTAACAAATGATAAATAATTCTCTTAAAACATTTAAAGACCAAGACAATGTTTGGCCGGCCTAACAAATAATAACTTTTTTACATCAGAGACCAAGACTAGTGTTAGGCCGGCCTAACAAATGATAAATAATTCTCTTAAAACATTTAAAGACCAAGACAATGTTTGGCCGGCCTAACAAATAATAACTTTTTTACATCAGAGACCAAGACTAGTGTTAGGCCGGCCTAACAAATGATAAATAATTCTCTTAAAACATTTAAAGACCAAGACAATGTTTGGCCGGCCTAACAAATAGTAACTTTTTTACATCAGAGACCAAGACTAGTGTTTGGCCGGCCTAACAAATGATAAATATTTACACTTATTAAAGTTTTACACAAAACAGTCAAGAGTCCCAGACTATACTGTTTGGCCAGCCTAACAAAATGATAAATTTCTAAATTTTCACATCGTTCAGCCTAACAACTTTTAAGTTCAAAAGTACATGAACAGCAGAGCAAAGACAATGTTTGGCCGGCCTAACAAATAGTAACTTTTTTACATCAGAGACCAAGACTAGTGTTAGGCCGGCCTAACAAATGATAAATAATTCTTTTAAAACATTTAAAGACAAAGACTAGTGTTTGGCCGGCCTAACAAATTATCAATATTTACACTTATTAAAGTTTTACACAAAACAGTCAAAAGTCCCAGACTATACTGTTTGGCCAGCCTAACAAAATGATAAATTTCTAAATTTTCACATCGTTCAGCCTAACAACTTTAAAATTCAAAAGTACATGAACAGCAGAGCAAAGACAATGTTTGGCCGGCCTAACAAATAGTAACTTTTTTACATGAGAGACCAAAAAAACAAAAATAATATCAAACAGGGAATGCCACGTACCAAAAACGCAGCCTCCCCAAAACGAACCCCACATCACCCAGAATTGCACACCACCAACACACACACACGCGCGCACACGCACACACACACGACACACACACACACAATCATGTACACACACATATACACTACCAACACACACTAGCATACAAAGCAAACACACGAGGACAAAACGAACAATTAAAGGAACACAGTGGGGCACCGCCTTGGAACGGTCAGTGGCAAAAACACCACTGGGGAGCTTAAACCGGTTTATGGTGCGCACCCAACCTCACTCTTACCCCCACCATGTTCCAAAGTCACAGGACAGTGTAAATAAAAGTAATCCCTGCTAGGTGAATCTCTAACACACGCAATGGAAACAAAAGGCATGGTATGTAAAACACAAAAATGCTCGTGTATAAATATATAAAAAGCAAACCTTGAGAACCAAAAAACGTATGTACTCAATGCCTTTGCAGAAGGCAGAGCACCAAGAGAAACACCCTTAAGGGTGTTAAGACTACAACACAAGACTAGTGTTAGGCCGGCCTAACAAATGATAAGTAATTCTCTTAAAACATTTAAAGACAAAACTAGTGTTTGGCCGGCCTAACAAATAGTAACTTTTTTACATCAGAGACCAAGACTAGTGTTAGGCCGGCCTAACAAATGATAAATAATTCTCTTAAAACATTTAAAGACAAAACTAGTGTTAGGCCGGCCTAACAAATGATAAATATTTACACTTATTAAAGTTTTACACAAAACAGTCAAGAGTCCCAGCCTAACAAAATGATAAATTTCTAAATTTTCACATCGTTCAGCTTAACAACTTTAAAATTCAAAATTACATGAACAGCAGAGCAAAGACAATGTTTGGCTGGCCTAACAAATAGTAACTTTTTTACATCAGAGACCAAGACTAGTGTAAGGTCAGCCTAACAAATGATAAATAACAGCCTATAAATCATAAACTTTGGAATTAACATACAAGTTTCAAAAAGAGTCAACAAGAGAGCAAAAATGGCCCTATATTGTCCACTTCAGCAGTATTGCTTAAGCTTGATGAGGAGGTACGGTCGTTACCCAAGTGGGGCTTGAACCCACAATCTCCAGGATGAGCGCCCAACACCTTAACCTCTACTGTACACCACTGCTCCTTATGCATCAGTTTTGCAGGGGTAACAGGGGGTTACTTTAGGAGCAGGCTCTGTCTTTCATATCTTCTGCAGTAATTCTTGCTTTCTTTTTGTCTTCAGTGTAGACAACATGGTACACTGAAAAAGGAATCAGCAACATCTTAAAAGTCAAGTTAAATCAATTTGTAACTAGGTAAACAAGCACTGTCGTTATTGGCAGACTTGTATACCCCCTCTGGAGTATTGAAACTTCATTGATATCAACAAGGAATACAAAGCAAAACTATCTGTGCATGTCACAACACTATATTACAAAGTACAATAAAGCAAATAATTAAACAATGGGGCTAGGTAGATTTTCTCTTGCTGCCCTCTATTAAAATGATAAATATCAAGTCAATCCCTTGAATAGTTTTTCAGTTATGGCCAGGACAAGCATAATAAAATTTAATAAAAGGGGGTTATTCAAAAATGGTGCAATTAAGGGTTCTTCTCAATGCCGTGTATCATAGTGTAAGTATCAAGTAAGTCCCTTGAATACCAGTTAATTTTCAGACTGGCATAATGAAATGCAAATAAGACAAGTTCATTAAAAGCAGGGATTTGTGGAGTTATGGTTCTTGGACACTGCAACTTACTCTCAATGCCCACTATCATTGACAAAAATATCAACCTAATGACTTGAATAGTTAGCGAGCTATGTACATGTAACCTGATATTATGAAGAGAAGTATTAAAAAATGGGGCAAAGTAGAGTTATGGTTCTTGCACACTGCATTTCCTTCAAATGCCCTAAATATTGTGTGAAATATCAAGTAAAATCCTTTGTATAGTTCTTGAGTGTACAGTTCAGTTGATGAATGTAACTTACCAGTTTCTACTCTCTGCACTTCAGCTGCATAAAAGTTCTTGTCTTTCCACTTTGCATCAACAACATCTCCAACCTTCCACTGAAAAGAATATTGTCTATTATGTTTGTGTTTTACATACCATGCCTTTTGTTTCCATTGCGTGTGTTAGAGATTCACCTAGTAGGGATTACTTTTATTTACACTGTCCTGTGACTTTGGAACATGGTCGGGGTAAGAGTGAGGTTGTTGCGCACCATAAAAACAAAAATAATATCAAACAGGGAATGCCACGTACCAAAAACGCAGCCTCCCCAAAACGAGCCACACACGCACACGCACACGCACACGCACACGCACAAAACGAACAATTAAAGGAACACAGTGGGGCACCGCCTTGGAACGGTCAGGGGCAAAAACACCACTGGGGAGCTTAAACCGGTTTATGGTGCGCACCCAACCTCACTCTTACCCCCACCATGTTCCATGTCACAGGACAGTGTAAATAAAAGTAATCCCTGTTAGGTGAATCTTTAAACCGGTTTAAGCTCCCCAGTGGTGTTTATGCCACTGACCGTTCCAAAAAGACAAAAATAATATCAAAATAATACCACTGTGTTCCTTTAATTGTTCGTTTTGTCCTCGTGTGGTTGCTTTGTATGCTAGTGTGTGTTGGTAGTGTATGTGTGTGTGTGTACATGATTGTGTGTGTGTGTTGTGTGTGTGTGTGTGTGTTGGTGGTGTGCACTTCTGGGTGCTGTGGGGCTCGTTTTGGGGAGGCTGCGTTTTTGGTACGTAGCATTCCCTGTTTGATATTATTTTTGTTTTTTTACAAACATCAGAACGGTTTTTTGGGACAGAGATGTTGCAAAACTTTCAATTAAAAAGAGCCTCATAACACTCAAAAGAAAGGGCGAATAGAAAAAAACTAATTATCATGATTTATATGATGGAGTCCATACCTTCTTTTTATTTAAAGCTGCTCGCTCACAGATTTTGGTAAAAAAATAAACTTCTTCAAACTGTATGTAAATAACGTATTTTAGAACATATAGTCATATAAAAAGGCTCCAGTATAAATTCCTGCCACGTATATCTCTAAATTAAAAAAAAATAGGCTACCAAATTCAAAAGCGAACGCTTTTGAAATTTCAATATAAACATGTAGCGTAGCGGTGCCGTGTAACCGGCATATTCAATCGATTTCTGCAAAATTCTACCTAGATTTTTGCTTATAATTTGATTCTAGCCTTTAGTTTTATACTTATGTATAATTGTTAATTTTTAAAAAAAATATTTTTTTTCAACGGTAACTGAGAGCGAGCAGCTTTAAATCAATCACAGGAGATCTTGTTGGCATGGGCTTTCAATTTCAGAAATCTGCTTAATTAGACCTTTCTTATATAGGCATTCTCTACATCTAGGAGACTATATTCTCGAAACATAGATAATGTGTTCAATGAACGTAAAATGATAAATAAATACAATTTCAAAGAAGATTGCCACATTTTACCACAAACCATCTATCAAGAGGTTTTCTGTAATAAATCACATCCACCCATCAATTGTACAACAACTCTCATAGAGTGTTTTGATTTCTGTCCTCTGGCCTGCTTCGTCGGGCCCTTAAGGGTGTTTCTCTTGGTGCTCTGTCTTCTGCAAATGCATTGAGTACATACGTTTTTTGGTTCTCGAGGTTTGCTTTTTATATATTTATACACGAGCATTTTTGTGTTTTACATACCATGCCTTTTGTTTCCATTGCGTGTGTTAGAGATTCACCTAGCAGGGATTACTTTTATTTACACTGTCCTGTGACTTTGGAACATGGTGGGGGTAAGAGTGAGGTTGGGTGCGCACCATAAACCGGTTTAAGCTCCCCAGTGGTGTTTTTGCCACTGACCGTTCCAAGGCGGTGCCCCACTGTGTTCCGTTAATTGTTCGTTTTGTCCTCGTGTGTTTGCTTTGTATGCTTGTGTGTGTTGGTAGTGTATGTTTGTGTGTGTACATGATTGTGTGTGTGTGTGTGCGTGTGTGTGTGTGTGTGTGTGTGTGTTGGTGGTGTGCACTTCTGGGTGTTGTGGGGCTCGTTTTGGGGAGGCTGCGTTTTTGGTACGTGGCATTCCCTGTTTGATATTATTTTTGTTTTTACGGAACTGCAGTATATTTCAAACCGCTGATTTTATCGATAATGACTGGGAATGCATAGCTGAAACTTTTAGGTTAAGTTATAATACTTCTAGAGATTCTATTATTTATGTGTTTGAGGTTATTTTACGCCGAAACGAAGTTTGGGGGGTATATAAGAGTCACCCGGTAGTTGGTCGGTCGGTCAGTCATGCGGTCTGTTGCATTTTCCTTGTCCGGAGCATAAC
The DNA here is from genome assembly GCA_022818135.1 of Saxidomus purpurata. Lineage (NCBI taxonomy): Eukaryota > Metazoa > Mollusca > Bivalvia > Venerida > Veneridae > Saxidomus > Saxidomus purpurata. The sequence continues at coordinate 36,507,281 of JAFMSR010000015.1, forward strand.
TTGAAAACAACCAGTTGGAATTCAATACAACTTCATACAGTGGTCAAGCACATTGAGAGGAAGTGCAGTGCACAAGAACCATAACTCCATCTTGACTCATTACAGAGTTATTGCCCTTTGTTACTTTTTCTTGTCCGGAGCATAACTTGAAAACAACTGGTTCGAATTCAATACAACTTCATACAATGGTCAAGTACATTGAGCGGAAGTGCAGTGTACACGAACCATAAATCTATCTCTAGTAATTAGAGTTATTGCCCTTCGTTACTTTTCCTTGTCCGGAGCATAACTTGAAAACTATTGCTTGGAATTCAATACAACTTCATACAATGGTCAAGCACAATAAGTGGAAGTGCAGTGCACAAAAACCATAACTCTATCTTGAGTAATTACAGAGTTATTGCCCTTTGTTACTTTTCCTTGTCCGGAGCATAACTTGAAAGCAACTGGTTCGAATTCAATACAACTTCATACAAAGGTCAAGTACATTGAAAGGAAGTGCACTGCACCATAACTCTATCTTCAATAATTACAGAGTTATTGCCCTTTGTTACTTTTCCTTGTCCGGAGCAGAACTTGAATACTACTCTCGTTGGAATTCAATACAACTTCATACAATATTCTAGCACAATTAGAGGAAGTGCAGTGTACAAAAACCATAACTCTTACTTTAGTAATTACATAGTTATTGCCCTTTGTTACCTTTCTTGTCCGGAGCATAACTTTAAAACTACTGATTCGAATTCAATACAACTTCAAAGAATGGTCAAGTACATTGAGAGGAAGTGCAGTGCACAAAAACCATAACTCCATCTTGACTCATTACAGAGTTATTGCCCTTTGTTACTTTTCCTTGTCCGGAGTATAACTTGAAAACTACTGCTTGAAATTCAATACAACTTCAACTCGTTTTGGGGAGGCTGCGTTTTTGGTACGTGGCATTCCCTGTTTGATATTATTTTTTTTTTTTTTTTTTTTTTTCATACAATGGTCTAGCACAATGAGAGAAAATGCAGTGTACAAAAACCATAACTCTATCTTGAGTAATTATAATGTTATTGCCTTTTGTTACTTTTCCTTGTCCGGAGAATTACTTGAAAACTACTGCTTGGAATTCAATACAACTTCATACAATGGTCAAGTACATTGAGAGAAAGTGCAGTGCACAGAAACCATAACTCCTTCTTGAATAATTACAGAGTTATTGCCCTTTGTTACTTTTCCTTGTCCGGAGCATAACTTGAAAACTACTGGTTGGAATTCAATACAACTTCATACAATGGTCCAGCACAATGAGAGGAAGTGCAGTGTACAAAAACCATAATTCTATCTTGACTAATTACAGAGTCATTGCCAAGAACGATATCTCTATTTTAGTTTTTTTGCAAGGTATTCTGTTACTACAAACTTCCTCAGTTTATAAAGCAGTTTTTCGGGGGTATCAATCACATTTAGTGATAGCTATAGTTTAATTTGACATCAGTTATAGGTCATATACTCTAAAAGCTTCAGCTATGCATTCCCAGTCATTACTGATGAATCAGAAGTTTAAAATATATTGCAGTACCGTAAACCATTCAATAATCTATGCAGAGTTGTTGTTAAATTTATGGGTGGATGTGATTTATTACAGAAACCCTCTAGATAGATGGTTTGTGGTAAAATGTGGCAGTATCCGCCATAGATCCTTCTTTGAAATTTAATCTTCTTCCCTGTAGAGTTTAGACATTTAGCATGTAGCATTGTCTAGTAGACCTTTCAAAGTTTATGCCCTTGGGGTAAATAGTGGCTCCGCAAAGGGCGTCACTTATTTGACAAAGACGTTTGTAAGAAAACATTTAAAAACCTTCTCCTAAACAACAAGGTTTGTTGCAATAGCAACCAGAGTTCTGTGTGTGTGTGTGTGTGTGTGTGTGTGTGTGTGTGTGTGTGTGTGTGTTGGTGGTGTGCACTTCTGGGTGCTGTGGGCCCCGTGGCGTTTTTGGACTACGTGGCTTCCTTATTTTGTTTTTAGAGCTTAGATATTTAGTGTGTAACATTGTCTAGTGGACCTCTCGAAAAAAAAGTCTATTCTAAAACTACAACACCTAGAGCTTAGATATTTTAATGTAACATTGCCTAGTGGTCTTCCACTAACTTTGTTCATATCATGCCTCTGAGGTCATAATTGAGCACACCCACCAGGCAAGTGCACTTAGAATTAGGCGAGTGATACAGGGCCATGATGACCCTCTTGTTTGATTTAAGAAATAATAAATGTGAACCTGTATTTTGTCGTTGAATGAAATACAGCACGAGTGATTTTTCACATTCGAACGACATAAGATCTTCATTTCCAATAAGTATATTTTATCATGATCAAGAAATGTCATAAAATAAAGGTCATACTCCTACGCGTGTTGTGATAGAGGGTTATAACGTGGCCCTTACTTTACAATTTAATCGAAAATTTAAGACCCATTTTCTAAAAATTTATTTAACAACGTTCCAAAAACTTTCACTGACAGAATAAATGCAATGTTGAGAGACCATTGTAACTTTTGTACCCTCCACTGTATCTTTAAAAAAAAGTTGTTCACGGTAGATTTGGCATATCAATGATGTGAATTTGTAGATGTACACATACCGCAAGAAGATGCTGTAAAACGATTTATCTGCAATAAATTTACTTCAATAAACATGTATTTATATTCGAAAACGTTTTTTCTCTACATGCAAATAGTATATTTGCTCGTACATGAATTGATGGGTCTTTATCTATATATAATCACCAATTTGAAACAAATCCGAATATTCTTCTTTACACTTCTTAGACCATGTGTGAAACCGACGCTCTTCGGCTAAAAGATAATTCAAATGTCCAAAACAATAAAATCATTTTATTGGCTTAAAGTGTTACACATAAGCATTTATCCAATCACGGTGAAAACATTTATTATCTCCGGTTCGCCTTTACGACTGTGTTAATGGAAATTAACAACAGTCTACGGAGCCTAGAAACGAGCGCATTGGGAACCGTTATTATTTATTTTCATATCATCATTTGTCAAATTGATAATATCTAATAGAATCTATTGAAGATATTTGAATATTTGACAAGAAATGCAAGGATCAATGTTGTTTTCCTCGATGACTCATTTCCACATATATATGTTTATGTAACTATATCCGTGAAACCGAAAGCATATATATTAGCGGCATTAACTCTTCCTTGATAGACATAGGACTGCACGGAATCCACGATGCACGCACGATAACTGATAAATGAATGTTGAGCGATAAGAACGATACGACACACAATTCCCGATGAACGAAACGAAAACGATAATACGGTGAACTCGGACATTTTTGTAGGTTAACAACAATATTATTAATATATGTCGCATGAAATAGTTTAGATAAACGAACACTGAATGCAAACGGATCGCACGATACATAAACGATAGACAAACATTAAAAAAAAATAATTACGCGTGATCATACTGTGGTAATACTACATGTTCTGTGTCAGATTTTTCTGTCTTCTTTCACTTCAGACACACATATTTGCTCGTAGAATGATGATACCACAACCACACTTATCTCTTAAATGTACAATATGGCCAATGTTTGATTTCTTAAGTGCTAACAAACATGGTTGTAGCAGGCTTTCCACCTTGTAAGCCATATAATGTTTACATTGTCATTTATCTGAACGCTATATTCAAGCACTTCAATTACCTTCAAAAATTTTAATTTCCAGATTAGAAAGCAAATAAAGGAAAGGAAAATAAGCAAAAACCTCCTTTGTGAGTCTTGAATGTTATACCAACACAGTCATCGACCAAATCAGCTTTAAATGTATGTACGTATTTGTTGCCGAAGTAAGTCGTAAAGGTGTCTTATGAGACGGTTCGTCGACATGAAAGGAAAATTGATTCCGGGATAAAGTCTGTTGCAAATGCACGCATTGTTGGTGTTTCACTATCAAGAGTTCATTTTCATTTCATTAATGTGTGTCCCACCAAAAAAAAAAAAAAAAAAAACGAGCGCGTTTAAACTTCTAAAAAACTTTTTTAAGTTTCTGAAATATGACGAAAAATAAACTGCAGATGTCATCACTGGTGATGAAACCTGGGTACACTGTTTCACTCTCTCGTGAAAGCATAGCAATACAGGTACCAGTAAAATTGGGCAAAAATGTGACTGAAAGGTACTACCGTGATGTGGTATTAAAAATAAAATAAAAACGTACTACGAAAAATGTCGCCCAGTCACAGACTTCAAACATATTCGGTTGTTCCATGGTATTGCTCCAGCATAGTAACAACATCTTTGAAAGTTACTGTGATACCACATACTGTATCTTTTTGCAATGTGAGTTCTATTTCCACGCTTCCAGTCTGGTCGTAGGTATCGATTGAAATGTCGTGCTAGATTGCAGCACAATTTCTAGCAGAAATGTGTGATAAATCGCTGTTTGATAGTTAACTTGTCTGTATATAAGCAACAGATGATTCTACTTTTTGGAATATTACTGTTCTCCACAGAGATCTCCGCTTTGAAATGGAGAGGAACCCTAGTAAAGATAGGTGAGATCTTTAGATAAAGGCAAACTCCATGAATTGTGTAATTTATGTATCACATTTAAATTCTCTGAATTTATACAGTGTAGAATATACATAAATCAACACTTTCATTTTTATAAAATATAAAGTTTACTTATTTTGAGCACACTTACTATTTTGAGCACACTATAGTTAAAGTATGAATAACTTTATTATTCATGCGGTTGTTTTAAGCGCAAAGTGTTTTGAAGTTATTGCGCGTTTGCTTATTTGTTGGATTAACGTTACAAAAATCATAAATGTTCTTGTATTAAGTTTTTTATTTACAATATACATAGTTGATAAAATTAAACCATAAACCACCACTATTTGGGTTTATTTACATCATATGTTACACGTATATAAAGTATTTTAATTTGTCACACATAGTTGTGATTAACTCTAAACTAAGTCAAGTGCAGTTAGAATACTTAATAAAATTTACAATGTTTAGGCATGAAACTAAAACTTAAAAATTTTGTAAGTTTGAGGCACAAACATGCAAAAGGTGCGGTAAGAATAATGTACAGTAAACTCCGCTTATAACGAACTCATCGGGACCTATCAAATTAGTTATTTATATCCGGAGTTTCTTATATCCGTATATCGAACAAGTTCCTTATATACGATGTTATATATCGAACTAAAATATATATCGAACAAGTATTTTTATAGTCAAATGTAATAAAATTCGAAACATTTACTTATAGTTGCTATTTTTCTACCTCCTTTTGAAGAGTTATAAAACTCTATAACTGTTATCCTTTTCTATATCCGTAAACCTATGTTAAATAATTGCAAGGCTTGATAAAACATAAAAAAGATGTTCCATGTTTTAATTGGCAATACTTAAACAAATACCATTGAAAAAGCTGATTTGCGCTTACTTGCCATAACTTGCAATTTTTAACAAGGTATTTTTTCATCTGCATTCTTAATAAAAAAAACACTCACAATTATCTACGTAAAATATTATCATATTATACTTAGCAATTATGTTTGTATTCTCATTTATCTAGTTTACCAAAAGGTAACACATGTGATTTACCTTTAAGAATTATAACTACAAGTGCGATATGAAAAATACAATGCAGACGGTAAAAGAAAAATGCAAAATCAACAGATACATTTTGTATTTTTATCAATTCGGAACATATTTGCAGTTCGATATAAACGATTACCTTACTGTACATTTTTCATTGTTGGGCCAGAAAATATTGTTCCTTACATCCGAAGTTTCCTTATAACCGGAGTGCGATATAACCGTATACTTTTACATTCAACAAAGAATGGAAAAAATCGGGCCAAAAATAACTGTTCGTTATATCCGAAGTTACGTTATATCCGGAGTCGATATATACGGAGTTAAATATATGTTGTCTCAGTGTGATCCCCATTAATTTTTAAACATGTCTCACATTGAAACGTTTAATTGCATTATATAGATTATTCCTTATCTTATAAAACAGTATACTTAAGTAGTTAACACTCTTATAACGAGAATATAAACTTCCGTGGGTGAATCGATTTTCTACGGACATTAAATAAACTAAACTGTATTTTATATACTAGTATAGCAGTAAAAGACGCACGCTACGTTACGTGGAAAAAAGTGAAAACATTTTTACTCTTTAAATGAAGGGAGTTTTTTTTTATCAGAAAACAAAATATTATAAAAAAGATATTTTGCATCTTATTATGTCTACTTTATTATTTCTAAATATTTTACAAAATATTTTAATGTAGAAAAAACCCTTTTAAAAAAATGATTGATTGGTAAGACTTTTAATTACATAGTTCTTATTGAATTCATAGCCATCTTTGACGTCGAACATCTGTTAACATTTTCCTCCAATCTTTATCTCCGCTGAAACCACTGGGACCATGTTGATTAAACTTGGCAGAGATGTTTCCTGCATGAAGCTCTATCAAAAATACCATTCTATGCAGATCTTTGGTATCTAGGCCTAGAGCTTAGATATTTGGCATGTGGCATTGTGTAGTGGACCTCTAACAAGATTGTTCAAATTATGACCCTGGGGGGGGGGGGCACTTATTTTTGCATAGGCTTTTATAGGAAAACTTCTTTTCTAAAACCATAAGACCTAGCGGTTGCCTAGTGCACTTATACCAAGATTGTTCAAATTATGACCCACAAAAAGCATATTTATACTCTTAAAATGATGTTGTAACAAAAAAATCAATTTGTTTAAAATAGTTTTGTCACAAGCTGTTTCACAACAGTAGCACTAGACATATTTAGCATGAAGAATTGCTTATTTAAGAAATAATATATGGTTGGAGTGTTTATAATTAAGATCGGAGGTGATGTGCTGGCGGAATAATTACAGGGCAGCCGGGTTCGCGGCCCCGACGGAAATGCTTCATTTCAGCACTCAGTAGTATTTCGATTCTTAGCCGTTTTTGAAAACCATCGTACTACTACGGACCTTTTTCAGTCGGCGGTAGTGAAGCATAGTAGGCTATGAATTACTATTCGGGCACCATCAATATATAATACATTTTCACTTATTTTAGTTTACATCAATACAAAATTAAAAGAAATACTGACGATTATGAGAAGACGTCGTTTAGAACCTACGCCACTTAAACGCCTTAATGCTGTCACTTTTACGAGTGACCGACCGTTTTCATCAGTTTTGTCCCGGAATCAAACTTGTATGACTGTTTCCATTTCTTGGCCTTTTCAAGGAACCAAGGGAGGGTTTCAAGGAGACGCACAAAATTTTGGTCTACACTTTCACCGCCCTCTATATTCTATTTTCTGGGAGTAAATTAAAAAGCAGGGCTCCCACCAACCCCCCTTTCCAGGCTACCAATGTTCTACAAAGATTGTTCAAATCAAGATCCTTGGGTTAAAATTAGGCTGCAGAAAAATCACTTGATTTTACACTCTTAGATTTATAAAGAGTTCTAGGAATGGCCTTTATTTCAACCTATTCATTACACATCTTAGGTCAGTGCTAGGTCATTCATGCATAACTCAGTGGCACAATGCCATGCAGTGGGCAGTTATGTAATTAAATGGAGAAGGTCAGTATCCTCACTACTGTTAAGATCAGAATTGCCATGAAGACACAAAGTGGTCAGTGTGAAATTAATAGCTTACAGTGTAAATCATGATAAGACAGCAAAATAATGAATAGCTTACAGTGTAGATTATGATCAGACAGCAGAATAATGAATAACAGATCATGATCAGACAGCAAAATAATGAAAAGCATACAGTGCAGATAATGATCAGACAGCGAAATAGTTAATATCTATCACTGCAGATCATGATCAGACAGCAAAAAAATTAAAAGCGAACAGTTAAGATCACGATCAGACAGCCAAAAAATAGTGAATAGCTTACATTGCAGATCATGATCAGACAGCAGAATTATTCATAGCTTACAATGCAGATCATGATCAGACAGCAAATTATGAATAGCGAACAGTGTTGATCATGATCAGACAGCAACATAATGAATCGCGAATAGTGCAGATCATGATCAATCTGTATGGTTGTACAGGCTAATGGTGATAGATAGTACACTATCACTGATAAATGTTTATTATTTAGTACACAACATATATTGCCATGCAGTATGCTTATGTAAGTAGATCTATAAATAGTACACTGGTTTTCCACTATTCCACATATCTATAATATCTATTCTTAGAGATAAAACATCATACAGTGTGTTCTTTCTGACAGGATAAAGAAGCTGTTTTAGTTTGAATTGCAATTTTTTCTACTTAACATTGTATTTTGCAGACTTTGTAAGCTATCATTAATAAGACTTTGTAATACTTCATAATGTACCATAATAGAACTCACTTGAAGTATTTTAGTAAGAGTTTGGTTGGATTTTAAATCCATTCTTCAAGTATCAATTTTGTGAGGGGGGAAGGGGAGCGGATTCGCATAAGCGTAATTATAGGGTAAACATAACAAATCTTCTTGTTTACAACCACAAGGTCTATTATTTACAATGAAGCATTTTGTAGTGGACCGCTACGTAGATTGTTCCAATCAGAACCCCAGGTCAATTTGTACCCTTTCTGCAACACCGTTGTTGACCTTGTACTATAACAAGTGGTAGCCAGGTGAGCGATAAAGGGCCATCCTGGCTCTATTGTACTTTAGGTACAGTCTTATGTCTGTATTGCAGGTGTAGTAGCTAATGGTTCAAGCGATAATGAGACAGTGCTATACAAGCGACATAGACAGAACATCACACTCGTTAGATATCTTGTTGATACGTCAGAGGTCTTCCAAATATTCAGATCAAGTAAGATGTCTTTCTTAGTGCACTTATTGGACATTCCGAAATTCAAAGGTGTTTCAATAATCATATGTGTCAGGGAATGCAAAAATCGGGGTTTCTGGCTAGAAATGTTGAGTTTCATGTTTTGTTTGAGTTTCATGAGTCTATGTTATCTTTGAAGTAAAACCTACAGATGGCATTTCTTATAAACATCACAACACATAGGGAGTCATAAAATCAATAAATGATTACAGCTTAAGACAATCAAAACAGAAGTAACACATATATCTCTGTTGCTTAGCAACCAGAGAATATTAATATTTTTCGAGGTTTTAGAGGTTTTAATGCTTGGAATCTGAATGAAATACTGACATGAATATGAATAATAAGCTCAATAGGCAGCCAGATACATATATGTTATAAATCAGTCATACGAAATTAAGTTAAAATTTAGTTATATTAGAGATTTAAATTTATCAGAAAGTGGGGTTCATGTTCAAAGTTCCTGGCAACCAGCTCTATATCATGTGGACAGTGAGTCAGATGAGTAAAACATATTCTACTTAATATCTAAATCAACATATAACATTTGACAACTAGCTGAAACATACACACGCATGATTCAAGCATAAATCTTAAATGAATTAATGAACGTTTAAATACAAGTTTGTTACCTAGCAGCAATATAATACATTTACTGTTTCTTCTTAATTTCTTAGTTTTCCTGCCTATATTGCCAAGTTAAATATCTTAAAATGTGTAAATTAAATAAAGTGCGTTCTTAGGCAAACCAATGTCTTTTAAAAGAATTAGTACTGAATATTTCAGCTTAAAATGTGAAAACACTAATTCTTATAGAAACAAAACAATGCAAGTAAAGTACCACAAAGCCTTCACTACATACTGCAATGAAACACTTGGTTTTGGATAAACAATATTTCTGTCATGTTAGACTTAAAAAAGAACTGACAAAATATGCTCAGACATATACCACTGACTTATTGCATTAAGACACACAGGCATTAAACATTCTTTATGCATTTGCTTTCATACAATTAAATGTTTGAAATCTTCACAATTAATATAATTTTTTCAGGTTAAAACATCTGGCTCACTTTAACTGACAAATATGGTACTATTTTAAGTAACTGTTTGAAAGGTTTAAAATGTTTTTTCACGAAATGACTTCCAGCTTTAAAAAACACTTTCAGGGATGGCTGTTATTTGTCCGATACTTGCAGCAATCCCTCCGTTTCACCATATACTCCATCAACATATTCCACTCGATACTTTCACGTACACCTAAACTTTATAAATGCCCTAGTTATAGGCTATAACGAAGATTATATTTATTTGCTTTTAAATAACAAAAAAACACAAAAAGAAGCAGGTGTAAACGGCGCCTGTAGAAATGGTAGAATTAAAAAAAACCTGTCACCTTGACCCCCCCCCCCCCTCCCCCCTGCAATAAATCTTTTTGCTTAAATCTATTTTTTGTTACAGTGACCTTAACCTGAAAACTTTTTTCTTGGCTTAAAACAATTTAAAAACTTATATATATGTTTTAGTAACAGTGACTTGACCCTCAAATTATTTTTAGTTAATATTAGAAGCAGAATATAACAATATTCAAACTTCAAATAAACAAATTTGTATAGATACAATACACATGTACAACACTCATTTTAAAGGTGGCCAATTACTTGTAAGCAACATGTTATGACAATTTTTACTTTTTGTATATTCTGTTAGAGATTTTATTTAATGAACAAAAAGACCCATTACATAGAGTTAGATCCCTATCAGAAATTTACAGTTTATTAACTTTAATAAAATTTTGTCATTACTCCCCTTTAAAGCTGCTCGCTCTCAGTTACCGTTGAAAAAAATATTTTTCAAAATAATAGACATTCTTATTCATAATTATAAAACTAAAGGCTAGAACAAGAATAAGCAAATTTGCAAAAATCGATTCAAAATGTCGGTTACACGGCACCGCTACACTATATGTTCATATTGAAATTTCAAAAGCATTTGCAACGCTTTTGAATTTAGTAGCGTATTTATTGAAATTTGGAGATATACGTGACATGAAGTTATACTGGAGACTTTTTATGTTACCATTATTCTCAAATACGTTATTTACATACACTTTGAAGAACTAAAATTTTTTTACAAAAATCTGAGAGCGAGCAGCTTTAATATGAAGTATTTAAAATGTTGAGTATTTCTTTTTTATTTCAATATAATTTCTACTTTTACATTTGAATTAAATAGATATACGAATATTTTAACATTCGGAACAAAATTGCAAGTTTTAAACCTACGTGAAGCTTTTGAATTCATTTATTCCAATCTATCCTGGATGCGCACCTAAGATAGTTAAAGGGAGGTAATAATATATTTTCAAACTTGAATTTCTAATAAATTCCATCTAAATATATAATTTTTAATGCAAATATTTCACAAATATAATATAATAGGTCTTACATTTATATCTTTCCTGAGGCAAAGTATGTGTATCAAACTTTTACCTATGATAAAATAACTCTATCTTGGTTGGGCAACCAGGATAGGGAAATAAAATTTTAAAAATAACTCCAATGAAAATCTTACTTGAATTAAGCGCTAAGTGAACATAAATGAGTGTAAATGATCAGATGTTAAAGTTTCAAAACATCTGTTACATGGCCAAATTCCAATCATATACCTTTAAGTTTGGGTTCAGTGTTTGGGTACAAATTAAGTGTCTGTTTATTTTTAGTTACACAATGAGGGCATATAAATTGAATATACTTAGCCTTGTTTAGTAAGACATGTAATCTTACCTATTAATTTAGCCGTATTGCATACCAAGCAAACAGATATTTTCTTTTATCCAGATGCATTTTCAATATGTATCCAAAAATAAATGTAAGAACAAAAGTAAATATAATCCAACAATTTTGAAAATTTGGAAAAGTATCATTTACTGATATTATCAATTTTTTTTTAATTTTTTTTTTAACAGAACAGAATCTTTATTTCCTCCTCACGGGAGATTGACATGTTACATGTCATATATGGATTACAAAACATAAATACAATATATACAACTTACAAAGCAATGAAAGACATACAAAGAATAAAATAGGTACATGATTACGATTGTCTGTTTCCGTGCACGGGGTAACTGTCCTCTAATTACATATAGTTATTGAGACATTCAATTACATACTCAAATAAGATCGTGAATATTACGTCTATCTGGGAATCCGTGACACATGTTCCATTTTCATATTTTGCACCTAGGAGATACAAGAAGAACATTTTCGAGTCTAGATGCTTTAGATTCAATATAAATTCATCATCGCAGAAATCTACAGCTGGACATTCAGTTGTTTTGTGAGTTTTTATTGTAAACTCTGCTACCTTCCGAATGCATTGACTTTCATCTATCAATTTTAAAATATCATATTTTCTGTCATTTCTTCCAAAGTAAGTGTTACTGTTTTGACATTTACTTTGCGTGAGAAGCGGTAATACTGTTATCGTTGGGGTTTTGTTTAAATATTTCTTCTCTGAATCGCAGTTGTGCATTTAGGGCTTTTATTTTCTCTGTTTTTGAATATATTATGTCAAGGACACTGTCAACCTGGTGTGCCGTTTGCCAGAGTCCATAATATATTATTTCAGTTGTGAAGTCTTCTTACTTTCTTAAATTTTCTTCTAGCTTGTGCTCGTCTCTGCCAGTTTTTCTCGTTTCCTTTCAATGATGACTTCCTGCCTGTCTTTGAATTTCTTTCTGATGGTTGCAACTTCTTTTCGTGCTGATGAAACTAGTTCTTTGAAGGTGTCTTCTGGTTTGTCATTCAACCATTTCCCCGTTTTGTTAACAGCAAAAGCAATGTAAGATTCGGAAGCAAGAGTATTAATGTGTGGTTTATACCTTAACAAAGTGTCGAAATATGTTTTTCTATCAATTTCATTCTTTTCTTTCATCTTTTTCTGATGGCTGACTGTACTAACCGCAAGGAAAGAAGTCCTTGAACTTGTTAACCACATATTTTGTCAGAGCTGCCAATATCACAGACGACATTAACTCACTTTCATCGTCATAGATACTTGGGGCAACCGGTGCATCATAACCTATATCCTTCATTACCTGAAATTCCTCCACGAACGGCCTTACTGCTCCTGTCATAAAACCGGCAACATTATGTGCAGCCTCCTGTAAGCCATATTTCAACATCAAGTAGTACGTATTCATTTCCATGATACAGATACTTCTATTCTCCAGCAAGTTCCATAATGGTGTGCTTACAAATTTACTTATCAGCCCCAGTGCCTTGCATCCAGCAAGATAGATTTTGACTTTCAAATCAAAAGCAACTGATTGTGTCAGTCTGTTTAAGTTTGTTCCTTTCAAAAGGTCAGCCATTTTCATGAAGTAAATACACCTGACCTGCATTATGGAACAAAATGATTAAACGCTGTCCCCTAAATGGTACTAATTTCAGCTAATTTAATTGCCTTACTAGCTGTTCGGATCAATTTGAGTGTCCCTGATTCATCATGTTTACTGTATGATTCTTACTTAATTGGAGGTTTATTGTCAAAGTACTGCTTTTCAAACTATCTCAGTGACTTTTAGAATGTTTCCGCGAAGTGTACAAGTGAATGTAATCCACAAGCTTGCTTCATCAATTTCATGATAGTTTTCAAGGGTGTATGGGAGAACTGCTGACCTGTTAATCTCAAGTTAAGTGTTAAACTTTATTTCAATGGCTGCACTGTCTGACATAGTAGCTGCAGTATTTGTGAGAATTTTTCTCGAAGCCTCATTTCCATTGCTTTCAGCAGCATGGTGAATATCAGCTAGTATTTCAATAAACGTGTCCATTGTATCAATGTCACGAAGTCCTAGTGTGAAATAATTACATTCCTGATATCTGATGTGGTACCCACATACTTTGTTTCCGAATTTGCTCGTTTCGTCTGTGTATATGGAGGTATCTAACATATGAGCAACAGCCTCGCTGATTTGTTTGTGACTCTGGGCCAGTTTCTCTAAGTTCCTGTTGTGAATTGTGCTCACAAAAGTAAGCCTGTTGCCCATTTTACTCACTAGAAATAAAACTGCTTGTAAAACAGGTCCCACATATTTGGATGAAACATGAGTTTTATAAGCTCATATGCACACAAATGCAAATCTTTAGAGTACACATTACTATCTTGGTCATTCAAACACACTACATCATCCTGAATGTTATCAAATACATGGTGAAGCTATTCATTTACTTCCCCAGCAGTAATTTGGTTTCTCGTGTATTGTTCATGCAATTTGCAATATTCATCTTTCATTAACTTTAACTGTGACTCAAGTTCTTTCAACCTGTGTTCATTTTCTGTTACGTTTTGTCTGGAATTACTTGATAATCTGTTAAGATACTGATTCTGTCTTATTCTTAATCAGGCTAACTTCGAGGCTTTTATTCTGACTTTAGATTGCAACACTTTTTTTTCATTGTTTTCAAATCTGCTGTTACAGACTTCAAAACAACAAAAAAACAAAGGGAATGCCACGTACCAAAAACGCAGCCTCCCCAAAACACAGCACCCAGAAGTGCACACCACCAACACACACACACACACACACGCACACACACACGACACACACACACAATCATGTACACACACACATATACACTACCAACACACACTAGCATACAAAGCAAACACACGAGGACATCAACTCAGCTTTCATTTTTCTTACGTGTTCTACTTAATTTGGTAAACCTTTACTTGCTTTTCTATTTCAAAACTCTCTTTTGCATACACGCAGTTCAGAAGCAAGTGAGAGAGATACATCTTTATATGTTGCTACAATATTCTGCAATTCAATGACATTTTCAGAGCTAACATTACCCTTCTTGTAAGGTGTATTTATTGGCTTGGGAAGACAAATATCTGCAATTAGAAATGTTTCTATGTTTTCACTTCCATCTTTTTTTGACACATTTTTTCTGTATTTTTGTTCTAACTTTTCATAAGATTTTTTTGAAGGTACTCTGCTAAAGGAATATGTAATGACTTAACTTTATAATAGCGTTAACGTTAAAATAGAAATGATGATGTACTTTTTCTTTCCTGATTTACTAATATGTTCAATTAAATCATTGTTTTTCAATGACATTATTCAAAGAATGCAATAATTGTATTTGAGTAAGATGAACTATTTACACTGGTGTCACCAGGATTGGAATTGTCGGGGTCATAACAGTCAAAATATGATACAGTATGTTCTTCTGTATTCACGGTTGTCTTTGAAAGTTTACTATCCATGAAAACAGTTGCGAATGTCAGATTACTAGTACTACAATCAGTCTGTGTTTCAGTTTCAGTGGTTGAACCACCTGATTCTTTAGTTTGTGTACACCTGTCTATAAATAATAATGTTTAATGATTTGCACTTACTAAAAACGGCTGTTTTAGTAACCTTTCTGGAAATGTAAGACTATAAAATGTATCATGGTTTGCATACGTCAGCGCATTCCAGCGGCTTCACATTCATGAAATGGATGACAGGAAAGTTTATAATGTAGGCGCCTCTATTCATGGAGTTTCTCAATCAGAACAAGTAATAACATTTTGTTTTAATTTTACAAAATCGTTAAAAAGCAGACTGAAAACTACTATAATGGATCATATTGTTGACATTGGGCTATCTCTCTGTACAAACATTGGTTGCAAACACCAAATTGACATCTTTGGCAAATGTATTGCATTCAACAAAGGAAAGGCGTTCAGTCAATCTTCTTTTATAAATCTTGTTAAATTTCATCTTTGTTTGAATTCCAGAAACATATGTCTTACTGGCAGTTGACACCTGTAAGGGGCCATAAATAACAAATACAATCTAGAACAAGCAAATCAGTGAGTTTATATCCCCCGCCAAATAAAGCAAACATCTGAAAAGGAACTTGAAACTGTATTGGTTTGTCTGTTTGTCAGCAAAAAAAAAATTATTAAAATATCCCTAGCCTATTAGGGCTCATCTCTGTGAGTTATTCTTTTTCTGCATCTTACAGTGATACAGAACTTAGCTGATAAAAGTTAAATTGAATCAGTACTATTAGTTTCAGAAAAGACAAAAATCTAAATAGAATATCTAAGACGAGCTACAACCTCTAAGGGGCTTCATTTCTAAAAAATATTTTTAAATAGTGAAGAGCGTGGATATTAGAAAAAGTGATTATTTAATTATTTGAGCAAATTACACTTTAATTTTGTTATCTGGTTTCAGAAAAAATGAATTTAAATGTTTTTGTATTGATTTTAGAAGAAATATATGTTAAAGGGCAATAACTCTAAAGATACTAATCCATTCTCCATGAAAGTTATATGTGCACCGCGACATTATGCTATTGTACACTTATTTCGATATTTCAAGTTTAATGAAATTCTGTCCATTGGCTCTTGAGCTGTGACTCCGGACAGACAGATGGACAACGCCAACATAATATGCCTACGGTGGGGGATAATAACATCTAATGTTGCAGACTACAGCAAAGTAAGCACGCACAGAAATCTATAAGT
>JAFMSR010000015.1:36524218-36542193 GCA_022818135.1 Saxidomus purpurata
CTTAAATGTTCACTTGTTTGTTATCAAGACATTATGTATGTCATGGCAGCCTATAAATTACACTCAACCGGCTGAGAAACGCAAAAAACGGCTCGTACCGATTATAGCCTCTCTAGAGGATGGTGGACCTAATAAGCACAATTACAAACAAACAAGAAACGCAAACGTGGCAAACTATTTATTTTAACAGCGTTTTCGTGTTTCAAATCAAATTAAATTTCATACACAACAAAAACAATATAAAATTGAATTCTTGTAAAAGTTTCAATACAGTAGTCGGAACGTAACAGTTCTCACACGGAGTGCACGATACACGCACGATGTACGCACGATACACGCACGTTAGACGCACGTTGCACGTTCGGTAAATACACGATGAGCGATTCAGAACGATACACGATATACACGATGTACGAAGCGCACGCTACACGCTAAACGATAAACGGATTATACACGTTATACGATCACTTTGAGATTTCACGTTTTATCTAGACTTAGACCTTTTAATCAGACCGAAAGAATAAGATCAATTAAAAGTTTCATACCTTAACAATAAAAAATAACATCGATAAGTGTCAAAGATCGACAGTTTTCATATCACAGTATGTGTCAATTTGAACACCTGTCGGAGTGACTTTGGCAGGAAATTGATCCCGATGTGCGAGAAAATGGGCGTAATTAAAGTTAATTGCCATCTACACTTTTCGTTAAATAAATTCTACATTAAAGACACTTTTTAGGACCGTGTTCAAGTATAATAATTTTATACTGGAACCTTGAATTGATATGTTGATGGGTGTCAAGTGGGTGGGGTAAATTGACATTGAAGAAACTGAAAGCTTGAAATGGCGTTTTCGAATAAATCAAGCATTTGGAACGGGGTTTTTAATGTTATTTTGTAGTATTTATAGTTGTGATGATTATACAGCCCCTAATTTTGACCAATGTTTTAACAGAAAAAAGTTTTGAACAATATTTAGGTTTTTTCCGGTAGCCCGAAAGTAAAAATTGTCCCTCTAGAAATCTAAGATTATTCTTAGAGGAGAGAAGATAATTAAAGCGCAATGCAGTATTTATGTACTGTGGACTATGGTGATTAATTCTATGTAAAGTTTTATATCATGTTACTTTATATTGTGTTTTAGTGGGCCTATTCTATAGGTGGGGTATATAAAAACACATAGAAAAAATGAACCTCTAGGAAACAGTGATATTTTCTAGAGTGAAGAGGGTTATTAAAGTTAATCTTTATTTCAATGTAGTTTAATTCTTGGCACGCAGTTTCATATACTTTATGTCCTGCTACCATTCTTTTAGATTCAGAACCCCTGTTGAGGTGGTTTGAGTAATACTTTATTGGGGTAGTAATAAATTTAAAGTAAAATTAAACAGACTGTTATGTATTATAAATTTTCTCACCCATTTTGGGATAAAATTTGTAAAACTTTCTAGGAAATGAACCAAAAAACAGATTAAAAATCATTTGCAAAATTATTTTGGACCCTCTGTAGAATAATGGAATGGTCCAATTGCATGACACAACTCTGCATCCAGTGGTTCAATTAGAACCCTGGAGAAGACACATCTCACAGCCTAGATTGTACAGTCTCAAAATGCCATATATGGTGTTAACACATACATGAATGTACATGAAACATATAATCTTATATGGAATTATATGTTTATTTGACATACTGATGATGAAGAAGATACAATGAACATCAATGGATGGTTAATTACTGGGCAGAAAAATGATGTACATTCCAATATCTAATTAATCTGATGGCATTTTTTACATAAGTAAGTTTCATCAGTATAAAGGCTATGAGATTATAGCATTTAGATTTTGTTTGCATATCCTATGTACATAACCCTGATGATATTATGAGGTGGTAATACATGTACATATACCGTCTCCCTTGGTCTAGTGGTTTAGGCATCCGCCTTTGGAGTGGGAGGTCGAAGGTTCGAAGCCCACCAGGGGTCCGGTCTGATATGGCTGGTTGGTGAGCCGCCAGCTAGTTAAATAATGGTTACCGTATGCCTACCTGCCTGGTGCCTGGCATTAAAGAGTAGGATTCGGGAGGTACATGTGCTCAAAAAGTCTCTCATAAGTCAGAAATGGCTGCCCCTTTAAATAGGGGTGACACTTTAATAAAAAAGCACTTTACCTTTTACTTTTATACTATACATGTAGTAGATCATTTGGAAAAATTGTTTTTGGAATACACATGTAGCATTAGCAAATAAATTGATTGAAGACTGACAACAATATGAAAGAGCTAAGCAACACTATTTATAAAGAGGGGTGTAACCTCACATGTTTCAAAAACCTCAATAACTATGAGACTGCAGAATAGAGCTCAGCAATGATGGTACTCATGTTTTTTTTAGTTATTTTGGAATTTAGATATGTAGAAAGAACTTAAAAGGTCTATATTTGTTCAAATTGATGTAAGCTAGGCATTTAAGGAAACTATCAGAGATGAGGAACAAATTTAATAAACCGGACAGAGTTCAAGCACCACCTCTGCGACACTTACAGGAAAAAAGGCCCTTTGAAGGATTTCTAAAATGGATTCAATTTATGAAACTAACCAGAGGAGATCAGTGTCAGAAGTACTATATGACTACATAACTATACAACCAGTCTACTGAGACCAGAGTAAATTGTGACTTAGTAATAGATGTGATTTTCATATTATTTTCTTTATTAAGCTATTAAGATTACAAACTACACACAATTAATATAGAGGTGTTCAAAAATAAAACTACAAAAAAATAGGTGTTAGCCGGTATCACTGGCTTTACGGGAAGTCCACACAAGCACAATTTTGCCATCTTAGCCTTAAAAGAAATCTTATTTTTTAAAATGTTTTATTCATTTTATACAACATGATTATGGTACTCTTTTAGTGATATTATACTATTGTATACTTAAATAATGAGCTCTTTGCAGAACTTACTACTTAATTTAATTAGGATCTTCAGTAAAAGAACTACTTGTAATACTAAAATACAGTTATTAATCAAGTGTGAGTGTTCTCACAAGACTGATATATATTACAAACTTCAAGGTATACAACTTGATTAAAATCAATTTTTTCTATGTGCCTCCTTCTGAAGTAAGAGAGTAAGAGTCTGTTATAGTTAAACTGGTAAGAAAGATGCAGGTGATCAGATGTAGCATCTGTATGGCCAGTGGCCAGTCCAAACCTGCAAGGATCTACTTACTGATCATGATAAAAGGGTTGATGTTTCATTCAATTGGAGGTAGTACAAGTAGGTTTGTAAGCAGAAACCGGCTTACATTTATCCTGAACCCGCCCCCCTACCCCCTCCGTCCCCAACATATTACAGATAATAGCCAGTGAAATTTTGTTTAATTATAATTATTATATGGTGCCATACAGACAGTGCAAACTACCATACAGTATTAAATTATATATAAGATATAAATTACAGTTACAGTATTTTATAACTGAAACAGGCATGTAACAGGTACAGTGGTTGGGCAACCCCTACCAACATGTCACCCGTCACTCCCTGCTAATTTCTGTTATGTGCAGACTATGATTTGCTATATAATAACAAGATTGAATTTTTATGTTTTGGGTTGCCAATTTAAATCAACACCCACTAACCAGTAAAACAGCATGTTTACTACTACAATTAAAATACTAATGGTAGGGTGACTTTGAGCAGAAAAGTCCATTAAAAATATGGGTAGGTGGGACAGTCATTGCAACAAGCAATGTTATATACCAAAATGTTTGTCAGAGTTTGTAGTTTATGAAACCACCGGCATAAATTGGCATAAATGGTGGCGTTCTGAGAAATCCAAGATGGCGTCCAAGATGGCCGCCAAAAATAAAAATGCAGTTTTTGTAGTACTGTTGGTCCAAATGTTTGTTAAAACGATTGTTGCTAGGTTTAAAACATAGAAATGTATAAATTCATACTTATTATATGATTTTGTGATGTTTTTTCATTAATTTTAGCGAAATCTATGAAAATACTGACGATTTTAGCCGTAAGAGTGGACACTTTTATGGTTTGGACAGGCATTTTTAACAGAAGTACAAATTTTTTACCAAAATTGATATACTTATGTGACAACAAGTAAAACATGACTCATGGCTAATGGAAATAGTAACATTACAGCAGAAAAACAGATTTTTTTTAGTGCACAAGCATTTAAAAGTGGGTGGGGTAATTTCACATGTATTTTCGATCTAAATATACATAGTTTTTAAAACATTTAATGAGCTTTACCTTCAAGTATTTTGTATTTCAAATGAATAATTATCAGCTTATATGTATTATTTAGCTATTGCAAGTTTGGAGATCATTTATTAAATCCAAGATGGCCGCCAAAATGGCCGCCAAAAATAAAAAAATGCAGTTTTTGTAGTACTGTTGGTCAAACTTTAAAAAAAGATTTCAGCTAGGTTTACTACATAGAAATATATAAATACATACTTATTATATGATTGTATGATGTTTTTTCATTAATTTTAGCAAAATCTATGAAAATATTGACGATTTTAGCCGTAAGAGTGGACAATTTTATGGTTTGGACAGGAATTTTTTAACAGAAGTTCAAATTTTTTGTCAGTTTGATATACTTATGTGACAAGAAATAAAAAATAACTCATGGCTAATGGAAATATTTACATTACAGCAGAAAAACAGATTTTTTTTGAGTGCACAAGCATTTAAAAGTGGGTGGGGTAATTTTCGCTCTAAATATACATAGTTTTTTTTAACATTTTATGAGCTTTACGTTAAAATATTTTGTATTTCTAATGAATATATATCAGCTTATATGTATTATTTAGCTATTGTAAGTTTGGAGATCATTTATTAAATCAAAGATGGCCGCCAAAATGGCCGCCACTTAGACTAAAATATAGTCAAACTTCAGTGTACTGGGCACTTGTAGTGTTTTTTCTTATATTGATATATTCTTTACTAGATTATTTGCATATTTATTTTGAAAAATACATCATTATTCCTTTGACCTAAAATGTCATTTTACTGAAATATACGGGTTTTTAGCACCACGGTCGGGTTCTGGCAAGCAAATGCCATTATAAACTTGGGACACAAATAATTGCTGAATAGACGAAAGTCTCATGCTGTTTCATCATAAAGTTGTTTTATCCTGCTGCTTTAACAAAATGTGGAAATCAATAGAAACGTAGATAGGACAAAATTGATGAATAACATTTAGCCACATCACGTGTTCTAGTTTAGTAGTGGGAAAATTCAAATGTCCAAACCTATAAACAATGTAAAAACAGATAATTGTATACAAATTAATCGCGAATAAAAGGTAACATTGGAAGAAAAAGTTACTAAGTATCTGATATATTAATGAGGTACTAAATCGCAGGTTCTTTCGTCAGTTAAGAAAATATGCTGATGCAAATTCAAATCTTTGCCTTCTTACTTATTATCGTATATTATAGAAATTCAAAGCTTTGAATATCACCTCTGATGTTCAGCAGGAAGTTGTGCTAGGAAAGGTAGAACAAATTGAATATTCGATTGTCCCTTTTATTGATGAACTTAGGTCAGTGGAATGACTTGTTTAGAGTATCGAGCGACTATTTTGTGGAAGTCTCTCTTCCTCTCAAAATTTACTTTGCTTGGTTTGTGGGATGTTCACAAATTTTCAAAGGCAAAGCTTTCTTTACCTTTCCTGTTTGCTGCAAATCATGTCATACCTAGCCTTCAAATGAATCGACTCCCCGATGAGCTAGTAGTAAGTAGATGCCTTTGAGAAAAGGTATTAAATTGACAAAGGGTTCACTTAATGATGTTTGGATTGACTGCAAAGCTACAAAGTAAATGGTATCACACATAATGGCAGTACTTAAGTATGCTGGTTTCTGTCTCGACCTTTGGCAGCTTGTGGTTCTGATAGTGGCCCCAATTATTTGTACAACAAACATCAAACTGATACGCCTTTTCTCAAAACACAAACAATGCTTAAGATGTTTGATGGGCATTTTGTAGACCCCTTTTCTATTTCTTGTCCTCCAATAAAATGGATTAACTTTACAACTGGAATTGAAATATCGCAGGAGGTAAATAGTTTGTACAGGAGTGACTGATGGTTCTCTTTTGAAAGCAACAAGCCTTTAACAGTTTGAGACGCTACCAAGGGCAAAACGGAACACAGTCAAAAGTGCTGTTGATGTAAATTTAAAGGTGGTCAGTTTTAATGGTGAAGATATGTACTTGAGATTATTGGCTATTAATGCATTCAAATAGGTTACTCTTGAACATGTATTCTCCTTTTAAAATGCACCGGTTCCACTAAGTTTGTTTTCAGATACTGGAGATATGATGAAACCAAAAATTCTGACTTTTGCGTAAAATTGGAAACTTCTTAATCCTGATTTGGTTCTTCTATGTATGTCTGACCCTGACTGTTATGGCAGTTATTCAGATGCTGCAACTTTCGAATGAACAAACATGATTATGGCTGCTGCATTTTGGAATGAAATTCTTTAAAACAGTGTGTAAAGCACACAAAATCATATTATCTTTAACAAATATTTTACAAATAGTCCAGACACGCCAGAGAACTTGTAACAGTACCTCCACTGCCCCTGTTGCTATTTAAATGAACATGCTATTACCAGACTGGAAGAGAGTCTTGGCCAATAGTAAAGGCTGAGAAAGCTTTATACAATATATCTCACTGAAAATTGCCATCATCTTCTTGCGAGGGGAAAAATATCTGTTGTTGATGAAATAGAGTCCAGTCAAAACGAAGCTGATGGTAGAATAATACTACATTTGGCATATGCATCTTCTCTTACAATCAAGAAAGCCGATGTTTTGGGTCTTTTGGTTCATTATTACACTAGTCTTGGTGCTGACAAACTCCTTCTTAAAACTGATTGAAAATCTATACATACTGACTTTACAAGGTATAAACCAATCAATAGGATAGTTGCAAATTTGTTGCCTGCCAAGCTAAAGATCTTGTTGTCTGTTTATTGTGTTACAGGGTGTGGTAATTGTTCATCCTTGTATGGCATATGTAAAAAGAAGACATTGCAGATTGCCTTTCAATATATTTTATTCTGTTAAGTTTAACAGAAATAAAAGAATGAAATGAATAAGTACTTTACAGTACATAAATACATATGGAGTTGCAGATTTTAAACTCTCTGAATTAGTTTTGCTGTTAGTAGCAATTAGCTGAAAAATTCTGCTTTTGTGGGTTATTTGTAACATACTATATGATTATGGGATGAGTTTTACAAGTTGATAATGTAATACATAGCAATACCTAAATTTGACTGATGTAAACGAATCTGTATGCATGTCTTTACATAAGAGGCAACAAACGAAAGTACACACATGGTTTTAAATTTTAATATGGAAATGGAAAACACCTGTGACTTGTATATTTGAGTTTTATTTCAGACTTAGGTCCTAAAATAATAACATTTTCAAAGCTTTCGTGTGCATTGTTTTGAAAAGAATAATGCAGTGTTCTTTCTTCAATTTAAAGAAATCTGCTGCCTGTGTAACAGCACATCATTGTTTAACACTTATGGAAGATGGTTTTCAGACAAAATTCATATTGTCATGAAGAGAGTTACAATACTTTCATCTGAATAAATGATAAAAATGTTGAAGCTATTGATACTTTGTTATTAGAGCTGTTTTGATGTGTTAAACTTTCTCTCTTAGAAAGGTGAAAAAGAATAAAGCTTATCTGTGCTGAAATGTACAATCTGAAAATGGAAATAACAAATTGTTCAGAAAAGTTCAATTGCACTTTGACTTACCCCACCCACTTGCAAAACCTTATCAGCTGGTGCATTAATATTAGATACCAAGTTATATATAAGGCGATCGAAATCAAATCAACTTTACATTTTACATTATATTTTTACTCACAAGTGTCTATAACTGAAATACATTTATTTTACCTACCCTCAAACTTGATATGATTTACACATACATTCAACCAATTTTGTGATTTTGGCAGCCATTTTGAAATCATCCTTGATTTTGTAAATCAGAGATAATATGTATCTGTTAAAATGCAACATGTATGCAACATAATATGCATTAAATTTAACTAAAAATAACAATCAAATGTACTTGAAAGTTTAAATGAATATTATGTATTTATATTGAAAATGCATGTGAAATTACCCCACCCACTTTTAAATGCTTGTGTATTCAAAAGAATCCTAGTTTTTCTGCTGTAACACAGTTGTGTAACTCTTTTTAAGTCATATTTTATATCTGGTCGAATAAATGTATCAAATTGGGAAAAGGAACTAAGTTGCTGGAAAAAAAACCTCTCGATACCCTAAAATTGTCCAAACAAAGGGCTAAATTTGTCAATTATTTTCATATCTTTCACTAATACTCATATTTTCTTTCATAAAAACGTATATTCTGTGTGAATTTATACATTTCTATGTTTAAAACTTAGACACAATCTCAAGAAAAACATTTGGACCAACAGTACTACAAAAACTGCATTTTTTATTTTTGGCGGCCATCTTGGACGCCATCTTGGATTTCTCAGATCGCCACCACTTATGCCAATTTATGCCGGCGGTTTCATAAACTACTAAACCTTAGGAACATTTTGGTATATAACATTGCTTGTTGCAATATCTGTCCCGGTTCATCATTTTATAGACCTTGATTGTCACCCTACCATAAGTACTTATTGAATATGAAAAATTGCATTTATACAAAAATTGTTTAGGATTTTGACTAGTGACCTACAGGATGGGGTCTGATAGCAACTGGAGTAAATTAGATAACTAATTTTATCAGTCATTTGACAGTCTACTATGTTATTCTCCAACAACCTTTATACACATTAACTTAGGGCTTTTCTTAGACTGAGAATAATCATTAATAGTGAAACCATGCAAGTCCAAGCTTATCCATTTCTGGCTTGAATTTTAGTCTCTGTGTGGTGAAAGCTATGCAGTCAAATAGCCAGTGAGGGGTGTTACATTTTACAATGCACTAGATGCAAACCTGGTCAACCCAAAGTATGTACCAACCCGAGCTGGTTGGTAGTAAGTTTGCGCCCAGCCTAAGACGTGTGATTGATTTGTCCATTTTGTAATTTGTCCAGTATCCCATAGGACGGCCAGGTCGCACTGTTTTGCGGCAAAATGTGTTTGTTTTAAGTTTCAATTCTCTACACCATCCATCCAGGATAGTGATTTGAATCCTGGCATATATTTCTGTGGGTGAGTATGGTATGTCCTGGATCATGGCCCCTAAACCAGGCCCCTTTTGTCTGCATCATCTGCTCTCATTACCAGATATTATCATAAACCTACATGAGCTGGGCACTATAACATGGTAACTGGTAAGCCTGTTTTTAGGCATTGATAAAATTTATGAATAATAATAATGTTTTCAATAACTCTGGTCTAGAATGACTGTTGTTTTTATTTCATTGAGAACAGGGATGATAGTGAATCTGAAAATATATACAATATAGCAAGTTTTTTAGGTTGATGATGTAAAAGACAGCTCAATGCATTGTCTATTGTTATCATTTCCGGTATAAATGCAGGAACAGGTTATAGAGTATTCCTGATAAATTGAACAATAATTTGTCAATCTTCCTATGATGGCAACATACATGTTTAGATGGATTACAACAGCTGAAGCTAATATACCAGAGCCTGGATTTTTAGACCCATCTGTGTATATATGTAGACGTCCAGAATAAAAATATCTGATCTATCATTTGAGTTTCTAACTTTGCGAGATGCGGTATGTCAGATTTGATCATTTTGTTTTCATAGGGCACTTGTAGGAGGATCTTACAAAATAGCCGTGCTTTATGATCTCACTGACCAAAACCTTGACTTTCACTCAATATTTGAGAATCTATTCCTGGCGCCCCAGTCTAAGGGGCGAACCCCAGCCTCAAGTTCAAACAGGTAGGCAGGAGTAGAGGACAACGCACTAAGGGCCAGCTGGAGGCCTTAATTTTGGACAATATTCAGACCCTGTTTTGAATGACAATGAGGCATTTGATGAGACTCAAACTAATTAATCAGTCAAAGACACTACCTAATTACCTTTCTCTTTATGTCAGCTAACGGATATATTATTCCAATCAGGCAGTATAGGGGACGTTTTGGTCATATGGGGGGACGTTTTGGTCTGGGGACGTTTTGTTCTGGGGACGTTTTGTTTTGGGGACGTTTTGGATGGCTTCGGACTTTTAATATTTTCGTAAAAGTGTATTTGATTCGGCGTATTATTTGCATATAGCCAATAAAACACTTGTTAACATCATACCCACGATATGTTGCTTCGATACAGGCGTACCTTGTCTGCTGCACTTTAAGGAATGCATTGACAACAGCAGTTTAGATAAAAAAGATGTCCTTTCCGTTGCAAAAATAGGCCTAAATTTCGGATATGAGGTGAAAATGTCTTCGACCTGTCCCGGAAGTCTTTCTCGCTCGCAACTACACTAAATAATATAAACTGAAATCAGCACTTTTTTGGGGGAGATGTGCACGCTAAGTAAAACGATTAACTACGAAATACACCATCGATTCGTACGTATACCGTATGGATTATCGTGCATCGCGAATCGTGTATCGTGTATAGTATATGGTGCACGTTGCACGATGAATGATACGATATGATACACGATATACGATTGACAAAATACACGATGAGTGCACGCACGTTATACGCACGTTGCACGCACGTTATACGCACGATATACGCAAATTTTGACAACTGTTACGTTCCGACTACTGTAATTCATCGCAAAAAATGACTAAAATAGAAATAAAAACAATAGCGTAATTCAATTAAAAATGTTCAACAGTGGAAATGTTTGCGTTTTTAAATCGGCTAAATGTACGTTTTGAAAATGTGCTATCTTAAATATACTGAAATGTATGTAGGCGAAATTCTCTGTTCAATTTACATCAGAAAACATTGTTAAAATCACCGAAAATATTTCATTCTGATAGGATTTCAAAATACTTTTGTAACAGTAAGTATATATTTCTATTGTGTGAAAGTAAGTGGGTGTCTATAATTTTAGTGCCTATAATAAGTTGCATTTTCAACTGCATGAAACATGTTTTAAACGACTTAAAATAGTTAATTACCGAAAAGTTTAACTTTTACTCTCAAGTGGAATTTTAGATAGATCAGATGAAGTTATCTAAGGAAGAAATCATTACTGAAATTTAAATGTCGAAGTCGAAAAAGGATTCGAGCCCCTGAATGAATATTATTCTAAAGTTAACCTTACAACCTTGGTTATAAACTGCATATTGTCAGAACGTAGTAATAAGTCATGCTTATTTGTATTAATTCCAATGTGAATGACCAATTCTTATTCATGCACAATAATCCAACTGAGCACCCACGATAATTGCAATTTTGCACGTCTTCAAATTATTCATGGCTATTCTACCCACTAACGTTACACTTAGCAGGATCCTTCTCATTAATTAGACATGATGAATGATAAGGTATTTGATTAATCAAAATTGTATCACGCGGAAATACCAATGAGTACTCAACACCTAAAAACTTTAAAAGGTTTTATGTCTGCTCCCAGATATTGATTTGAAGGCCTTCTGTTGCAACATTCAGACAAACCATTGATTACAACGTTTCATTCAAATGTCTTTGTTCATACAATCTGTGCTGTAATTGAATTTTATAATTCCTGTTAAACGGGTTAAGTGCAAGTTCTAATGATACATTAACGATGTAACTATTCATGTCGTGAACTATTTTTGTAGTTAAGTAGTTCCCGGGGAGTCGTCAACAGCTAGTCCATTACTAAAATAGACAAAAAAGTAAACAAAGTGAATAAATAGAAATTGATTTTCTGGAGTAGTGTTGACGGAATTATAATGTAATGTTTGTATAGAAAATATATTAAACTGGGTTTTGTCTAAATTTTCATACCAGTCCTAATAAATCAAATTTTAGAATAAACAATTGTCCCGTCTTTAAATTGTCTCATGTCCTATGTATCACAACACTATTTCCCAGCTGTTCGTACTATAAAATGTTTCCTGAAAAAGTCACATCATTCAGGCTAGTTTGGAGAACACATGGTCTTGACAGTTTTCAGGCATAGGACCTACACAAATTCTAGTAGTCTTAGAAAAATATATTTTTATCAAAATCATGTCATTCTACCATTTTTAAAGCTGCACGCTCTCGGTTACCGTTGAAAATAAAAAATGATATACTAATTTATAAATTTAAAACTAGTTTAGAAGTAAAAATCTAGGTAGGAATTTGCAAAACAATCGATTAAAAATGCTGGTTTTACGGTATCGCTACACCAGATGTTCATATGTACATAGTCGAATTTCGAAAGCATTTGCAACGCTTTATTATTTGGTAACGTATCATTTTAAATCTACAGATACACTGACACTTTAAAGGGATTTATACTGGAACCTTTTTATATGACTATATGTTCTAAAATATGTTATTTTAGACAGTTTAAAAAGAACTTTATCTTTTTACCAAAATCTCAGCGCGAGCAGCTTTAAATTATTGCATTAAAAACAAAAATAAGCTCTCATAAAATAGCTTGTCACAACCTCCTAAACAATTAAAAGTTCAATCACGCAATTGTTTAATTACTGGCGATTACTCGGAATACTTGTAGAACATTGTAGAGTCTGAGTAATCGCCAGTAATTAAACAGTTGCGTGATTGAACTTTTAATTGTTTAGGAGGTTGTGACAAGCTATTTTATGAGAACTTATTTTTGTTTTTAATGCAATAATTTAAAGCTGTTCATTTAAAGTCTTATCTTCATACTAACCCCATACACAGGAAAAATATCTACAGACGTTTTTATCCAGTCATATCTATTGATTTCAGCTTCGGTAAAAAGGGCTAAATCACGGAACACGGACAACCATGATTTCGGATATCGAAAAGTGTGTGCCCTAATGATTTGTTTTGCCAGTAAATATCATTATTCATTGAGTATCTGTTGACGATTTACATGAGTTGCTCCCCTTGCATCTAAGAAACATTGAAAACAATGATCAGCTGAACTCCTGTCGTTGCTTCCGAGCTATTGCAGCATCTACAAATATAAATCTTACATTGTCCCTAACGCCCCAATGCTGCCATTGAGCCATGAAATCTTTTCACGTTCGCACATGACCATTATTTGCGTACAGGGCAAAAAGCTGATGAACATTCGGGAAGACGGATAAAGCATTTTTCCTCTATACAAAAAGTAAAAAAGGTATAAAGTTTCGAATGTTTAAAAAGCTACATATCTTAATCTCTTATATACAATGAAATATCTAATTCTGGCTTAAATATGTCAGGTTGGTGAACTTATTATACCGGTGACTTACAAGTCTGCATCAAACAAAACATGTACGCTTTATTAGAATTGGAACAGTTTTGCAGCACTCCTGGAATTGTAATGTTATAAGAAAGATTTAATGCTCAAAACGTAGAAAAGACGTTTGAAAACATAGTCAATTTATAAAAGATTTGGATGTCAAAATATGGAATACTACAACAAACTTTGTGCAAATTCGGAAAGTTATTTAGTTGCTATTCAGTAAAATAGTAAATAACTTTACGATATCCGTTTCACTCATTGTGACGTTGTTTATACCATTAGGGAATTAAAGAGCGATACTTATTTATAAAGCTGATCAACGTACACGATACTTTCTCATATCACACCATTACCGTTACCATGGAAACAGATCAAGATGTAACTACTGAATATCATCTGAAGTGATAAAATTATATTCTAGAGTTCATAGTGTTAACTTTGTGGTACGGGTGGCGTTTGTCCTTAAAGCTGCTCGCTTTCGGTTACCGTTGAAAATTTATTTTTTTCAAAATTGACATACTGATACATAAATATAAAACTAAATGCTAGAATCAAAATATAAGCAAAAATCTAAGTAGGAATTTGCAGAAATCGATTGATAATGTCGGTTACACGGCACCGCTACACTAAAAGTTTATACTGGAATTTCAAAAGAGTTTGCAACGCTTTTGAATTTGGTAGCGTATTATTTGAAATTTAGAGATATACGTGACAGGAATTTATACTGAAGCCTTTTTATATGACTATATGTTCTAAGATACGTTATTTACAAACAGTGTGAAGAACTTAATTTTTTTTACCAAAATCTGAGAGAGAGTAGCTTTAAATTTGTATATTTAAAGTATATACTATTTAATCATTCTTTAAAGTGAGATTCAGTTAAACTTTTATTTCAAATATTCACTGTTTACTTTGTCTTTCAGTCACTTAGAAATCAAATGTATTGTCATTATTGTCAAGTATATTTTTAGATTAAATCCGTGTTCAATATTTATATCGTATAAATAAAGTATTGTTTTAATAATGTTTTCATGAGAAAGTTTCACCTATTTATTACAAGTAAGCGATACCAGCAGAAACAATGAACTGTTACGGTGGTGATAAGGAACAATGACAAATGCAATTGAACTTTTCAATATCACAGGAGAGCAGTGAGCCATGTTTATAAATTAATGGTGATTCTAGCGACTTTAAATTCATATGACAAACAATTATGTCATCGACAGATTTTTCCCAAATGTATTAAATAGTTGATGACTTATGGATTTGCTAGCAATTAAAGCAAAAATGAATTAGAATAATCTAGTCATCCTGTTACAATGCATCATGAATACAATTATTCCCACTGAAAATTCGTCAGCTCTGATACCTAAATATAAAATATGTTTTTTTCCTTTAGAAGGGCAACATGCACCAAATTAACAGTTTTTCATATAACTTTGTACACTTAATACACAATAGCTGAAATTACACAAATTATGGAGTTTGCCTTTATTTAAAGATCTTACCTATCTTTACTAGGGTTCCTCCCCATTGCAAAGCGGTGATCTCTGTGGAAACCAGTAATATTCCAAAAAGTAGAAACATCTGTTGCTTATACATAGAGAAGTAGAATATCAAACAAAATAGCGTTTTAAGCGATTTATCACAAGTTTTCGCTAGAGGCTGTGTCGCAATCTAGCACAACATTGCAAATACTGTGAACAATCGTAATATTTGTGCTTCATTACAACATTTCCTGATTTAAATAACACGGTTGTCAGCCAAGTTCTGCATTTCTTTATGAATATATTCGAAAAATAAAAGTGTTGTCATGTTTACTTAATTACCGTGCGATATTTGCTTAACATTATAAACGAAAACACTTTTTACTGACTTTTTCTAACTAAAAGAAACTGAAGGGAAACTATTATAATGCATAAGTTAGTAAAACAACCAAACACACAGACACAGACATACGAGTGGTGTTCGATATGTATTATATGTTTTGTGTTTGGACATGTAACTGTAAAAACTGCTTTAAAAGAACATTTTTCATTTCATGCCTTCAAGGTACTTCCCATGGCTGGAAATGAACTAATTTTGTCTGTGAAATATTTCCATACAACGACACAATAGATTTATGTATTCTACAAAGGTTCTGGTGAACTGAGAGCCTGAATCCACTGATATCTACGACCAGACAGGAAGCTTTGAAAGAGATTGAAGTCGCATTGAATTAGGAGAATGTGGTAAGACAGTAAATGTTGTTACTATGTCAAATGTGTGCGCTGGAGTAATACTATGGAACAGCCGAATATGGTTAAAGTCTGTCAGTTCATGATAACCCCTTTTCCGATAATCACGTGTCATTACAGACTTAAAAATTTTGCATTCTTATTTTGGATCAGTATTTAAATTATTGACTAACGTGTTGCAATTTCAATTTGCAAATTGTTCTGGACGTGATTTTTCTTCTACATGAATATATTTTTTGCAATATTTGGCGCCTTCTGAGCCTTCAGTATTTGTTAATACTTATCAATACTTATTTTATACCATTGGACTCTATGACCTATGCCTCAACAATTGGGCCTCACCTTGTCTCCTGAAAATGTGAATTTGATCCTTGAACATTGACAAAAATGTTTGCAATAAATTTCGTATCATTTAGATCTATAAAGTACAAATTTTGCTATCAAATCTTAACTAAAATTGGTATGACACCTCTCTTCCCCATGGTGTTCTGTAGGCTTGGAAGACTAGTGTCACATTGTGGAGCCATTGGCGCAAACTTTTTCTGATTGGCGAATTTGTTGGCTAACATTGACAAAGAGGGAACCCTGACTGCCATGATATAAGAATAATCTGTTACTCCCATTAGGATACTGTCGGCAAGATATACGCGAATTGTATTTTGAACAGTAGGAAGCACCACTCACTGACCTCCAACAAGATCTTATGCTATACATGGAAATTATTCGTACATGAGATCAGTTAAACATATGTAGTTCTGTATCTGCTAAATGTATTTTCTTCGTTGAAATACATGTGTATGATAAGATAATAGCATATTTATAATATAAAATAGCTATGCCAGATTTGTTTTCGTATTTGTACAAATGATTTACATATGTGAAAGTTTCAACTCACGTTTACTTTACACCAGTATAAATCAAAGCTATACGCCTGTGGCAATGGTACGATAGATGAGAGCATGGTGTTGACTTTATGGTAATCCAATATAATATTTCACGTTTGACGTTTGAATTACTAGAAAAGTAATTTGCCTTGGATTGGAAGTGTCCGTTAGGGAAAATAACTCAAATATGCATGCGATTCATAGCGTTACCCGACTATTGGTAGCTCAGAACAGATGGTATCTAATCTAAAGCGTTTATCCACTTGTTTGTTTTGAGGAGACGTATACGAGAATTTAATAAGTTTTAATACTTACCTGTACATGAACTTTAACCTAGCATTGGCATTTCTTACAACAGAACTGGCCATGATTTTACCTGACAGAAACTGATCAAGTGTAGCACCTAGATATTTGACAGGTGAAGCTGATTGTATTTCATTTCCATTACAACTAACATTGACATATGATCCTGACTTTAATCTTGGTTTAGAACTAAACATAATTGTCTCTATATTACCAAAATGAAGAGATAACGTTTTGTCAATTAACCATTGACTGACAGTTCTTTTTAAATGAAGGACCTGTCTTTCCCAGCAACAAGAATGGCAGAGTCATCTGCATACAGAAGAAGTTTATTTTTAACCACCGCCTGCATATCATATACATAAATTTTACTTAAAATAAAAGCGGTCCCAATATAAAACCTTGGGGAGCACCAACAAGTTACTTTACCATGGGCGGAAAAAGAACCCGACACACCCACAAATCACTCTTATGATTTTTAAAAGAGCTACTAAAATAGTTCTTTTAAGCCTTGTAAATAATATCATTGGCTCTTTTTCTACAAACTCTAAAGTTCTCAACATTTTCATCAGTTGTTAGTTTCTGTACAAATGAAATGCGCTGTCACGATCATTTAAACATTGAATAATTTCTGATCTAATCCATGGTTCTGTCCTCTGTTGAATACGCATCTCCCGCACTGGAGCAATGCCATCAACAACATTTAAAAAAATAAAAAAACTTGTAACTGTTCCACGCTTCAGATACACAGTCACAAAGCAGCACAGGTGTCCAGTCAAAAGCAAATAACGTTTGGTGGAAGTCATCATTGTTGTAGTCTTTCACTAAACGAGCTTCAATAGTGTCATGTTTACCAATGTAACTTTTAGTAATTTTTCTTGTACAGTAAATTGTAAAATGACCACTAAAACATGTTTTTATAACTCCTGACTGAGAAATCTTTTCAGTGTCTGACACAATAATAAGATCTATAGTTGTACAAGATGAATGGCCATCTCTTGTGTGTTCATTAATTAACTGTTTAAAATAAAACATACTGAGAAAAGAGTTAAAAGCAGAAAATAAAACACACTTAGGCTTATTTCTTGGTTTACAAACATCAATGATAGTTTCATATTCAATTAAATAAGGTGAACTAGAACATACTGTTTCAAGATT
>JAFMSR010000015.1:36542693-36567684 GCA_022818135.1 Saxidomus purpurata
GATATATTCATGTAGAAGACAAATCACGTCCAGAACAATTTGCAAATTGAAATTGCAACACGTTAGTCAATAATTTAAATACTGATCCAAAATAAGAATGCAAAATTTTTAAGCCTGTAATGACACGTGCTTATCGGAAAAGAGGTTATCATGAATTGACAGACTTTAACCATATTCGGCTGTTCCATAGTATTACTCCAGCGCACATATTTGACATAGTAACAACATTTCCTGTCTTACCACATTCTCCTAATTCAATGAGACTTCAATCTCTTTCAAAGCTACCTGTCTGGTCGTAGATATCGGTGGCTTCAGGCTCTCAGTTCACCAGAACCTTTGTAGAATACATAAATCTATTGTGTCGTTGTATGGAAATATTTCACAGACATGGGAAGTACCTTGAAGGCATGAAATGAAGAATTGTTCTTTTAAAGCAGTTTTTACAGTTACATGTCCAAACACAATACATAATACATATCGAACACCCTCGTATGTCTGTGTCTGTGTGTTTGGTTGTTTTACTAACTTATGCATTATAATAGTTTCCCTTCAGTTTCTTTTAGTTAAAAAAAGTCAGTAAAAAGTGTTTTCGTTTATATTGTTTAGCAAATATCGCACGGTAATTAAGTTAACATGACAACACTTTTATTTTTCCAATATATTCATAAAGAGATGCAGAACTTGGCTGACAACCGTGTTATTTAAATCAGGAAATGTTGTAATGAAGCACAAATATTACGATTGTTCGCAGTATTTGCAATGTTGTGCTAGATTGCGACACAGCCTCTAGCGAAAACGTGTGATAAATCGCTTAAAACGCTATTTTGTTTGATATTTTACTTCTCTATATATAAGCAACAGATGTTTCTACTTTTTGGAATATTACTGGTTTCCACAGAGATCACCGCTTTGCAATGGGGAGGAACCCTAGTAAAGATAGGTGAGATCTTTAAATAAAGGCAAACTCCATAATTTGTGTAATTTCAGCTATTGTGTAAGTGTACAAAGTTATATGAAAAACTGTTAATTTGGTGCATGTTGCCCTTCTAAAGGAAAAAACATATTTTATATTTAGGTATCAGAGCTGACGAATTTTCAGTGGGAATAATTGTATTCATGATGCATTGTAACAGGATGACTAGATTATTCTAATTCATTTTTGCTTTAAAAAAAAAAAAAACCCCTTTTTTATAAAAAAAAAAAAAAAAAAAAAAAAAAAAAAAAAAAAAAAAAAAAAAAAAAAAAAAAAAAAAAAAAAATTTAATTCCCCCCACCAAAAAACCAAAAAAAAAAAAAAAAAAAAAAAAAAAAAAAAAAAAAAAAAAAAAACCCCCCAAACAAAAAAAAAACAAAAAAAAAACACACCCAAAAAAAAAAAAAAAAAAAAAAAAAAACAAAAAAAAAAAAAAAAAAAAAAAAAAAACACCCCCCCCCCCCCCCCCCCCCCCCCCCCCCCCCCCCCCCCCCCCCCCCCCCCCCCCCCAAACACACCAAAAAAAAAAAAAAAAAAAAAAACCCCCCCCCCCCCCCAAAAAAAAAAAAAAAAAAAAATTGCTAGCAAATCCATAAGTCATCAACTATTTAATACATTTGGGAAAAATCTGTCGATGACATAATTGTTTGTCATATGAATTTAAAGTCGCTAGAATCACCATTAATTTATAAACATGGCTCACTGCTCTCCTGTGATATTGAAAAGTTCAATTGCATTTTATAGACTGTTCCGTATTTTATTAAGCAATTACTAAGCAGTAACACTATTATCACTAAAATACAAACTTCCGTAAGTGAAAAAAAAAAAAAAAAAAAACATTTCTTCGGACATTAAATACACTAAACATTAACTACACTAAACTGTATTTTATATACAAGTATATCCGTAAAAGACGTTCGCTACGTTACGTAGAAAATTATGAAAATATTTTACTCGTAATACGTATGTGAATGACAGGAGATCTTTTTCAGAAAACAAAATATCGTAAAATGTATATTTTGCATCTTCTTATGTCTACTACAATGTATTATTTCTGATGTATTTCATGTAAATCGGGTGTACAATGACAGTGTTTGTATATACAAATCTACAGCATAAGCTTCAGAGTTCCTAGGGATGAAATACGCCGTTTTGAAATCTAGATTTTACCCTAATTTGACGAAACATATATATAATTATACGCGGATCCTTCGAGAAGTTAGTGAACATGTATAAGATGTCATAAAATAGTCAAAGTCAGAGAAAAACCTTTTTAAAAATGATTGATTGGTAACACTTTTAAACACTTAGTTCTTATTGAAATCATGCGTATCTTTCATTTCTTTTACTCTAGGTACAGTCTTTCTTATTTTCAAAAAAAATTCTTTACCTTAACAAGAATACATTTCAAAACGTACATGTATTGCAGGTGTAGTAGCTAATGGTTAAAGCGATAATGAGACAGTGCTATACAAGCGACATAGACAGAACATCACACTCGTTAGATATCTTGTTGAAGTCGGGTCTTCCAAATATTCAGATCAAGTAAGAAGTCTTTCTTCGTGCACTTATTGGACATTCCGAAAAGTGTTGTCAAATTTCGAAGTGTTTCAATAATTATATATATTTTTTATCATTTTTTCGGGGTATGGCAATTATTCAAAACCCTTTCTGATATTAACATTCAAATAATTTTATTATGTACAACGTCTATTGTTTTAAGAGAAAGTGATACGAGAAAAACGAATAGTACATGCATTGTCATGTTCAGTGTAATTCAGTTCAAGTCCATTGAAAGTACTGGATTAAACGAATAGTATCACCTCACATTACCTGTCTTCTCAATTATATGTCATACATTGAAAATCTTTTAGTTAGCATAAGCTGTATCCATGACTTTAGCTCAGAAAACAACATTTGCCATTCAAATTAAGTTGCATGTTATGACATTCAACTAAAGACATTCAAAAATGATTGACTTGCCGAATCGAAAATCAGCATTAACCATAGATGGTGGGGGTAAGAGTGAGGTTGGGTGCGCACCATAAACCGGTTTAAGCTCCCCAGTGGTGTTTTTGCCACTGACCGTTCCAAGGCGGTGCCCCACTGTGTTCCTTTAATTGTTCGTTTTGTCCTCGTGTGTTTGCTTTGTGTGCTGGTGTGTGTTGGTGCTGGTGGTGTGTGTGTGTGTGTGTGCGTGCGTGCGTGCGTGCGTGCGTGCGTGCGTGCGTGCGTGCGTGCGTGCGTGCGTGCGTGCGTGCGTGCGTGCGTGCGTGCGTGCGTGCGTGTGTTGGTGTGTGTGTGTGTTGGTGGTGTGCGCTTCTGGGTGATGTGGGGCTCGTTTTGGGGAGGCTGCGTTTTTGGTACGTGGCATTCCCTGTTTGATATTATTTTTGTTTCAATAAACTGAAGTTCACAACTACAAGGACATGCTATTAGACAAACAGATTCGATCATAAACTTTTTAATGTATTTATCGACTGCTTTATCGTGCATTCGTATTACAGCATTGAAAGTGTTCTTACTGTTACATTTTTGATACAGCAGTGTACTTGCTAATATGTATAGGTTATAGGTCTATATTACAGGAATAAACAAATTTATTGCGAGGGAGCGTTAGCGAACCGATGCAATAAGTTTTTTTATTTCTGTAATATGGACCTATAACCGGCTTACAGTTTTCCCATATACAGACAACATTTGTATTGAAATATATAGAGATTTAGGGCGGAGCTTAGCTCTGTGATGTCACAGTCTTACTTTATTGGAAAAATAAGTGAAATAATTATTTTCATATTGGAAATATTGAGTCAATATGGAGAATACAATTAGCTTTTTTGAATGAAATAGGGGCATTTGATTGGATTGGAAAGTAGGGCAAACTGTAAATTTATCTTATTATGCATTATAAATATTCAAAGCTGCTCGCTTTTTGTACAAATTAAAATCCTCAATCTGTGTGAAAAAACGTATTTTAGAACGCACAGTCAAATAAAAAGGTTCCATATTACAGAAATAAAAAAACTTATTGCATCGGTTCGCTAACGCTCCCTCGCAATAAATTTGTTTATTCCTGTAATATAGACCTATAACCGGCTTACAGTTTTCCCATATACAGACAACATTTGTATTGAAATATATAGAGATTTAGGGCGGAGCTTAGCTCTGTGATGTCACAGTCTTACTTATTGGAAAAATAAGTGAAATAATTATTTTCATATTGGAAATATTGAGTCAATATGGAGAATACAATTAGCTTTTTGAATGAAATAGGGGCATTTGATTGGATTGGAAGTGGCAAACTGTAAATTTATCTTATTATGCATTATAAATATTTAAAGCTGCTCGCTTTTTGTACAAATTAAAATCCTCAATCTGTGTGAAAAAACGTATTTTAGAACGCACAGTCAAATAAAAAGGTTCCAGTATATGCCTGTCACGTATATCTGTAAATTTGAAATAATACGCTACCAAATGATAAAGCGTTGGAAATGCTTTTGAAATTTCAACATAAACATATAGTCTAACGGTGTCGTAAAATCAACATTTTCAATAGAATTTGACACCTGACATTTCAGTGTATCTGTGATTTACATTGATAAAGATTTTTTTTTTCAAATTTAGATAGTTCCACCTAATAAGACCCCTTGTGTAAGCTGAAAGTAAAATGCTTCTTTTCAATTACATCAGTCGGAGGTCTTGATGCGGCTAGAGATGTTGATGTTATCACCTTGTTTGATTATGGACCTTCAATTCTACAGATGACACATATTCTACAAGCAAGCAATAAGAAAGTGATAATGTGGGGACCTACTGTAAGAATACCCCACTCAGCTGAATACCATTTGTAATAGTATAAATTAATATACTTTCTACAACATCTAACAAGAGAACAGATTGTAATGTTTATAAATTGATATAATTTTAAAATTCCTATATAATTATTTTAATTAACACCTTTAATGCTCAGCACAGTTATAAAATAGAAGTTAAAATATGTTTAAATATTTCTTAATACACTTCTAGAAAATTGATACAAAGAAGCGACAAACCGAGGCGGCACCCATATGCGGTACAGAAGTATTGGCACAGTTGACTTATGGAGAGCTTGCTTGCAAAATTAATACGGGCCAGACAATAACTAAAACGTATGTATATTTCATTCAAATAAAAGCATGTTAACATAGTTGAATTTAACTATCTTAATTTTTTTCTACGGACGAAACGTTTTTTTGTCTTCTTTCCATGTGTTGGGTGTTTCTCGAACATTTTGCCGGAGTCAGCATCTGGAGTCCTATTGGAATGACCGTTACTTAAATGTAAATGATATTCTTCCATATCCACATTAAAGCTGCTCGCTCTCAGTTACCGTTCAATGTTTTTTTTAAATTGATATAATTATGCATAAATGTTAAACTAAAGGCTGGAATCGAATTTTAGGCAAAAAGCTAGGTAGAAATTTGCAGAAATCGATTGAATATGTCGGTTACACGGACCGCTACACTATATGTTTATATTGAAATTTCAAAAGCGTTTGCAACGCTTTTGAATTTGGAAGCGTATTTGTTGAAATTTAGAGATATACATGGCAGGAGTTTATACTGGAGCCTTTTTATATGATTATATGTTCTAAAATACATTATTTACATAAAGTTTGTAGAACTTATTTTTTTTACCAAATTCTGAGAGCAAGCAGCTTTAAATGTAAACATGTTCTTCCAATAATGTTTCAATTCATACCCACTAGTAAGCAATCAATCTGTTGTTGTATTTTATGAAAGATGCTGAAAAAGATTGTAATACTTATCGTAGTTTGATAAAGTACTTTATCTTTTAGGTACACGGAACTGATAACTTTGATAGGACCCAGAGTTGTAAGTGCTCTAATTGAAAAATTGTCATGGCAGAATGCGATTGTTCTATACGATAAATCCTCAGGTAAATCGCTTAATGAATTCAGTTGAAAAAATGAATCTTTTGATATATTTATAACAAGAGTATAAATTCCTGTCACGTATATCTTGAAATTTCAAATAATATGCTACCAAATTCAAAAGCGTTGCAAAATCTTTTGAAATTCCAGTATAAACATATAGTGTAGCGGTGCCGTGTAACCGACATTATCAATCGATTTCTGCAAATTCCTACTTAGATTTTTGCTCATATATTGATTCTAGCATTTAGTTTTATATTTATGTATCAGTATGTCAATTTTGAAAAAAAAAAATTTCAACGGTAACCAAAAGGACAAACGCCACCCGTACCTCAAGGTTAACACTATGAACTTTAGAATATAATTTAATCACTTCAGAAGATATTCAGTAGTTAAATCTTGATCTGTTTCCATGGTAACGGTAATGGTGTGATATGAGAAAGTATCGTGTACGTTGATCAGCTTAATAAATAAGTATCGCTTTTTAATTCCCTAATGGTATCAACAACGTCACAATGAGTAAAACGGATATCGTAAAGTTATTTACTATTTTACTGAATAGCAACTAAATAACTTTCCGAATTTGCACAAAGTTTGTAATAGTATTCCATATTTTGATATCTAAATCTTTTATAAATTGACTATGTTTTCAAACGTCTTTCCTACGTTTTGAGCATTAAAGCTTTCTTATAACATTACAATTCCAGGAGCGCTGCAAAACTGTTCCAATTCTAATAAAGCG
Source organism: Saxidomus purpurata (assembly GCA_022818135.1). Classification (NCBI taxonomy): domain Eukaryota; kingdom Metazoa; phylum Mollusca; class Bivalvia; order Venerida; family Veneridae; genus Saxidomus; species Saxidomus purpurata. The sequence continues at coordinate 36,549,342 of JAFMSR010000015.1, forward strand.
TACATGTTTTGTTTGATGCAGACTTGTAAGTCACTGGTATAAAAAGTTCACCAATCTGACATATTTAAGCCAGAATTAGATATTTCATTGTATATAAGAGATTAAGATATGTAGGTTTTTAAACATTCGAAACTTGGTGGTGTGCACTTCTGGGTGCTGTGGGGTTCGTTTTGGGGAGGCTGAGTTTTTGGTACGGTGCATTCCCTGTTTGATATTATTTTTGTTTTTATACCTTTTTTACTTTTTGTATGGAGGAAATGCTTTATCCGTCTTCCCCAATTTTCATCAGCTTTTTGCCCTGTACGCAAATAATGGTCATGTGCGAACGTGAAAAGATTCCATGGCTCAATGGCAGCATTGGGGCCTTAGGGACAATGTAAGATTTATATTTGTAGATGCTGCAATAGCTCGGAAGCAGATAAGTCACAACGACAGGAGTTCAGCTGATCATTGTTTTCAACGTTTCTTAGATGCAAGGGGAGCAACTCATGTACGCTCTCGTACGAGTTCTTCATGTATATGTATTATTGAAGAAAATCGTCGACAGATACTCAATGAATAATGATATTTACTGGCAAAACAAATCATAAGGGCACACAGTTTTCAATATCCGAAATCAGGTTGTCCGTGTTCCGTGATTTAGCCCTTTTTACCGAAGCTGAAATCAATAGATATGACTGGATAAAAACGTCCGTAGATATTTTTCCTGTGTATGGGGTTAGTATGAAGATAAGACTTTAAATGAACAGCTTTAAATTATTGCATTAAAAACAAAAATAAGCTCTCATAAAATAGCTTGTAACAACCTCCTAAACAATTAAAAGTTCAATCACGCAACTGTTTAATTACTGGCGATTACTCAGACTTTACAATGTTCTACAAGTATTCCGAGTAATCGCCGGTAACTAAACAATTGCGTGATTGAACTTTTTATTGTTTAGGAGGTTGTGACAAGCTATTTTATGAGAGCTTATTTTTGTTTTTAATGCAATAATTTAAAGCTGCTCGCGCTGAGATTTTGGTAAAAAGATAAAGTTCTTTTTAAACTGTCTAAAATAACATATTTTAGAACATATAGTCCTATAAAAAGGTTCCAGTATAAATCCCTTTAAATGTGTCTCAGCGTATCTGTAGATTTAAAATGATACGTTACCAAATAATAAAGTGTGCAAATGCTTTCGGAATTCGACTATGTACATATGAACATCTGGTGTAGTGATGCCGTAAAACCAACATTTTTAATCGATTTGTTTTCCTACCTAGATTTTTACTTTTAAACTAGTTTTAAATTTATAAATTAGTATATCATTTTTTATTTTATATTTTCAACGGTAACCGAGAGCGTGCAGCTTTAAAAATGGTAGAATGACATGATTTTGATAAAAATATATTTTTCAAAGACTACTAGAATGTTTGTAGGTCCTATGCCTGAAAACTGTTACAACGCGTTGCAGTTGGCTTTGCCCGCTAGCTATTTTAGCAATCAATAAAATTACAATCTTACGTCACACAAAGGCGAATCTGAAACTATTAATAGAGCATGTAGATATCGGTTAACTCCTCCCCTCCCCCCGTTCTTTTCATTGAAAAGGTCAAATAGGGGCGCATACGATCAGTCTTTTATTTGATTCTGACGTTACGTTCCGAACGTGGAAAGAAAAATTGAAAGTCATAACAGAAGCAGTATCGGATAAAGTATATATTAAAGTGCCATTTGGTAAATCGGAGGAGCCAGGTGTACACTAATTGATGAAACTTTCCCAAAACGTAATGAAATAAACTATGGAAGTTTTATTGCGTACCTCAACGAATAGCCCAACTAATTGCATGCAAGTGCTTTTTTGCTACATACGATGGCCGCCCTTCGCAAAGGCAGACTAGATGTAATATCAGTTTGTAATATTGTTCTGTCTTGCAGTCGAAATATTGAGGCTACTCCACGAGGTAATACATGTACATAAAAATAAAAATAAAACACTTAACAGCGCACTTTTTAAAGTAAGCAAGATTAAAATGTTATCCCAATACTGCAAATAGATCTAAAATGTCTGGGCTAGGTAAAACAGGACTTTCAATATTTATTCGTTCTAATTTTTTTCCCTCAACATTTCGGCTAGCCTGCGGACAACCTGGACCCGGGACAGAAAAGCCGCTTGTCTGACAGCAGAAAGTCCTGTGCCAGACATGTCGGACCCCCTCTGTACTATGGGTTGGACATATACAGCAGCGTCCAATAGTCTAATTAATTTGGTGTTTCAGTGAGACCCCTTTCACAGATCTGTTATTTATAACTAGAAGGTGAACAACTTGAAAATATCAGCCTATAAAATCGGTTTGCCTTCGAAGTCGAAATAGTTAGACTAGCACTCTACCAAGTTCTCATATATATGTACAAATGATAGCCATTTGAAAAACAATAACACTGAACATAAATTAGTACGCATGAGTATATCCAGGATATATAATATTATTGTGTATATTTTACTTCAGTGACACTGATGACACAGCGGTCAGTGCAAAACAAAATGTTTCACTAAGACTGTCGTTTTCCCGCAGATCTTTAAATATGTTTTCTTTTTATCATTCGTCGAATGTTTCTTCTTCAAAATGTGAAAAAAGCCGAAATAAATTTACAAAGTTTTGAGTAATCGTGTAACTCTGCAGTCATGTGTCCAACGTTTCGCTCATGTATGGCTACGGGCGGTAAATTGGATTGGTCAGGCAGGATGCAGTATCTAACACTCATCTACAGATTTTTATATTGGTTGGAATAAAAAGAATTGAAATACATGTAAATATATGAGATAAAGTGAACGTTATTAATCTACTGGTCTGACTGTCATGTCTGCAGTTTCATTATGGCCGGAGTAACTACGCCCCTGTTCATTGATTTGTTTTTTTTTGTTAAACTCAACGCCCCGACCGCACGGCTTTTTAAAGTAAAAACACTGCTCAAGGGGGAAAATTGTCGAGTTCACTGTCGGCAATAGAGAGAGACCTTGGGTATGATAATACAACATCCGTACAAGTAAAGATTTTGGCAGATGCCTGATTATGTCAGTACGTACAGTACGGCATTAGATACTTAGTATGTCAGCAGACTTCCTTACCATTAGTGGCGACGCTCTGCGAAATAAAGGAGTTCCAGTACCGCCGGAGACAAAAATATTTTTCACGCATCGATGTACTCAATTATTGATAATTTCGTCAATTTAATTACTTTCGTTGACATTTTGTTCCACTTTTGGCAAACAAAATTGACAAGGCGAGTTGAGAAACAGATTGAAAAACGCTTTTATGAAAAATGCATCACAATATATTTTTCAACAGACGTCATTATGAATTGTGTAGGATAACATGTTACTGCAATGGAATTCCGATGTGTAAAGTTCCGCGAACATAATTTACATGTAAACTTATTCATAAACTTACGGTCTACACTTATAATGCAATGATACCGTAGCTCAATCGCTGTAATTGAAGGAGATCTCTTTTAAAAGAGTATATATTAATCAACATTTTAAATAAAACAGAAGATCTATATAATTTATCTCGGAGTCACTACAAAATACGCGAAGAAACCTATATTTAACATTATTTATTAAATACTGTTTTTCACTTGCATTAAAATTACCATGCGGGTTTTTGGGCGGAGCAAATTGACGACGTGAGAAAGAAGCTGGACGCTCGCACCCAAATGTCCTTGAATGGGGAGGAGTTAACCTATAAACTAGGTCTAATAATAGTTTCAAAATTGCGCTATGAGTGACGTAAGATTATAACTGTATCGATTGCCAAGATAGCGATCGGGCAAACCCAACTGCAACGCGTTGTAAGACCATATATTCTCCAAACCAGCCTGAATGATGTGACTTTTTCAGGAAACATTTTATAGTACGAACAGCTGGAAAACAGTGTTGTGATACAAAGGACATAAAAACAAAAATAATATCAAACAGGGAATGCCACGTACCAAAAACGCAGCCTCCCCAAAACGAGCCCCACAGCACCCAGAAGTGCACACCACCAACACACACACACACACACACACAACACACACACAAACACACACACACACACACACACACACACACACACACACACACACACAATCATATAAGACAATTTAAAGACGGGACAATTGTTTATTCTAAAATTTGATTTATTAGGACTGGTATGAAAATTTAGACAAAACCCAGTTTAATATATTTTCTATACAGACATTACATTATAATTCCGTCAACACTGCTCCAGAAAATCAATTTCTATTTATTCACTTTGTTAACTTTTTTTTGTCTATTTTAGTAATAGACTAGCTGTTGACGACTCCCCGGGAACTACTTAACTACAAAATGAGTTCACGACATGAATAGTTACATCGTTAATGTATCATTAGAACTTGCACTTAACCCGTTTAACAGGAATTATAAAATTCAATTACAGCATAGATGGTATGAACAAAGACATTTGAATGAAACGTTATAATCAATGGTTTGTCTGAATGTTGCAACAGAAGGCCTTCAAATCAATATCTGGGAGCAGACATAAAACCTTTTAAAGTTTTTAGGTGTTGAGTACTCATTGGTATTTCCGCGTGATACAATTTTGATTAATCAAATACCTTATCATTCATCATGTCTAATTAATGAGAAGGATCCTGCTAAGTGTAACGTTAGTGGGTAGAATAGCCATGAATAATTTGAAGACGTGCAAAATTGCAGTTATCGTGGGTGCTCGTTTGGATTATTGTGCATGAATAAGAATTGGTCATTCACATTGGAATTAATACAAATGAGCATGACTTATTACTACGTTCTGACAATATGCAGTTTATAACCAAGGTTGTAAGGTTAACTTTAGAATAATATTCATTCAGGGGCTCAAATCCTTTTTCGACTTTGACATTTAAATTTCAGTAATGATTTCTTCCTTAGATAACTTCATCTGATCTATCTAGAATTCCACTTGAGAGTAAAAGTTAAACTTTTAGGTAGTTAACTATTTTAAGTCGTTTAAAACATGTTTCATGCAGTTGAAAATGCAACTTATTATAGGCACTAAAATTATAGACACCCACTTACTTTCACACAATAGAAATATATACTTACTGTTACAAAAGTATTTTGAAATCCTATCAGAATGAAATATTTTCGGTGATTTTAACAATGTTTTCTGATGTAAGTTGAACAGAGAATTTCGCCTACATACATTTCAGTATATTTAAGATAGCATATTTTCAAAACGTACATTTAGCCGATTTAAAAACGCAAACATTTCCACTGTTGAACATTTTTAATTGAATTACGCTATTGTTTTTATTTCTATTTTAGTCATTTTTTGCGATGAATTATTGAAACTTTTACAAGAATTCAATTTTATATTGTTTTTGTTGTGTATGAAATTTAATTTGATTTGAAACACGAAAACGCTGTTAAAATAAATAGTTTGCCACGTTTGCGTTTCTTGTTTGTTTGTAATTGTGCTTATTAGGTCCACCATCCTCTAGAGAGGCTATAATCGGTACGAGCCGTTTTTTGCGTTTCTCAGCCGGTTGAGTGTAATTTATAGGCTGCCATGACATACATAATGTCTTGATAACAAACAAGTGAACATTTAAGATTGAGGTGCTACACAAAGCTTCGTCGATCTCACAAGTGTCACAAATTGCACAATCTAATCAAGGCACTCTGACTTCTGCAATAATGTATCGGACACCACATTTATAGCATAATGCATTGTGCATTTACTAGAAATATAGAAAACCATAGGAAACTATTTTAATCCTTATATAATAAACTCGCGCACAGATCGTCTGATTTTAATCAGGCGCGTGCCATCAGAATTAAAATCATTTTCTACAGTAAAAGGTGCCGATAGCAACTGCCCAAATGCATGGGATAATAATATTTTACAAAAATAATCTTTCTTATTAATAAACGTGACACTACTAAGAACCCTTAGAGATTGAACATTTATATTTTTAGAAACAATATTGCTGATAAATAATTCTGTATCAACGTAAACTTTGACGATTTGTTTTAAAGATTCCAATCAGTAACGCTTGAATGTTAGAGCAATTATCAGCTCTTCTTCTTTATTATATTATAATATTCTTTATCGCTTATTTAGTTTCTATTTACATCTTATTTGTTGTTGTATTGACATATGAAAAGTATGTTTGCTCTTGATATGAAGCCACACTGTCATTAAGTCAAAACTATAATGTGCACACTGGCTAATGCGTTTATTTGCGCCGATCAATAAAGTAATGTTAACATGATGCTCTACGTATTGAACAAGTAAAGTGGGATATGCCTTGTTTTGCAAATTAAAACGATGCACAGACAATAACGGTACATTTTTAAACTTACAGTTGGACATATTTGTCTTTCAGAACAGTTTTCATTCACTACTGAATGCGGAATGAATTCAGTGTGTGTAATTGTTTTTATGGCTTTTTTGTGTCTGTGTCTAGCTTGCCAAGATGACTGCACACCGATTGGTCAGTATTTTTATTTTGTTGCTCTGTATTTTTGTGTAACATCAAACGAGTACATTGTATGGATTAAATACTAGAATAAATGAATTTGAAACTTTTCCTGTCACTAAAGTAGATGCCGCGGTGTGAGGATAGACCATCCAATTCCTAATCAGAAGGTTGCGGGTTTGAAATCCTACATACGAAATTCAGATGTTTTTGGGAAGTGACGTCAAAATGTTTGTAACGTTACGTCACAAGTAACTCACGAGAGTCATATTACATGCGGTGTAAGATGGAATCTTTCCAACACTGCCAAAAACTGCAGATATCCCGATCTGGTAAGCAAGAAAAACATTAAGAATAGTGCACTGTACTGTCCATCACATTACTACTCGATACTTCCATGGCATAATGAAAACAAATCTCTTATGTTGGTTTTTTATGTACATGTATGTGCATGTATAATGTTTATTTACGTATTAATGTTGCAAGCTTCAACTGCATTGCAAATTGATTTAACATTCTTTATAGGGATAGGAATAATTGCCAATGGATCCGATGTTACTGAAACAGATATACTGTTAAAACATGATCATACATTTAAGATAATAAAACGTCTTGTTGACACATCAGAAGTGTACGAGGTTTACAGATCAGGTAAGCAATATTTCTAACCTCTTCCTCTTGCACTGTAACATTTGAAAATAAACATAGTAACATTTTTCAAATGCACGAATCATGAGTAAATTATACGTCACTTTAACTGATAATGTCATCTAATAATTGAGCCCAACCCTAACTTTCTAATAATACAAGGAATATCTGGTCAAATGCAATTTAGATGAAAGGTTTATCCAAATTGAATGTTACTGTAACATTTTACATGTAACATTGAAAATAATAATATTTTAACCAGGCACATTTTTAAATGCATGTTACATTAGTATATTTAGTGTAAATTGTATGTAACATTCTAATATGTCTTCAAATAAATTTATATGGCAGATTTGTATAATATTACTGTAATATTGTAACATTTAAAACAGTTATTTAATATGCTGTAAACTATTTTAGTAAATTTGATGTGAAGTTTACATTCGTTACGTTTGCAGAAAATGCAAAAAGACATGCAAAAAATTTAGTCCCCTAAATTCAGTACACCGTTAAACGGTAAAAGTTCCAGTTCGATTGTAAATTCGGTAACCTTTAATCCACATCGACTATTTTGTAATGTTTCATATTTTGACCCAGTTCAAAGTCTTGACAATGATGCAGAAGTGGACGTTATCATCCTGATGGAATACGACGTGTATATCTTAATGACGCCACAAATTTTGACGACAAATAACAAGAAGCTTTTAAAAATGGGAGCAAGTACTAGGCAAAAGGTATGTAGCACATTACATAATTTGTAATATAAAAGGTTTTCGTATGGTCTTTATGTTCTTTAATAAATAGCATATCTCTCTTGATAAATTCAGGGAACCGTTTATCGGTGAACCATATACATTTCTCTCTTTCCAAACTTTTTTTTTGCTATGTTACAAAAATGTATCAATAAAGTGGTATTTTATTTGGTATAAGTTAGCATAAGTCATTTTACAGGTTGTTTTGACAAGATTTGAGTTTCGACAATAGGCCTGAAACAATTTTTCAGCCTTGACTTCAGTAACAAAGAAAAGAAGCTTGTGAAATAGAAAAAGGAATTATTAACTTAATGTAATATTTTCTTAATTTCATACAACATTAAAATTATTTGAGCTCGGTTGTAACGAAATTAAGCCTGCATTTTGAGTTGCAGCTAGAAGTGTGTTTCAATGCTTTTTCAGGCTGACCTGAAGAAAACGATACTCAATGAAGACACTGCTTTGTGTGACGTAGACGGCGAGATAATACCCGTTACATCAGTCGAAGACATTTATTGTATAAAGGATTTGAATATAACCCGAGTGGATAGGTAAACGCGCTTTTTTAATGGATTTGAAGCAAAGTTACTTAAGATGTAATAAAGACAAATGTCTCACACCCGAGTGTAAGATGTTATTGAAAAAAGGATAAAGTATTAAACCTGTAGTGGATGTGATAAATGGTCAACCAAAATCAAGATTCAATCATAAGGTATACATTGTGTCGTCTGTTTAATTTATGTCCGTGTATCGTTATGATCTGATAGTCTAAGAACAGTAAATATATGCAATAAATATTTTTTAATTGTTGGAAAATTATTGCTTTTAGAGATGAGGTACTCATTTCAAATCCAGGACCTCTGGCACTGCGTTTCCTGATTAGAGCCCTTGAGTGGTCTTCTGTCATAATATTGTATGAAAGCGCAACAGGTAGTACATGTATCAGCTTAGATAATCTTCTTTTGGAATAGTTGTATGACTGAAACATTAAATGTAAATGAGTACGGCCGTAAGCGTTGAGAGAATAAATCAATCACGCATCCATCCAATGATTCTCATGAGATATAATAATAGAAAATGTTCTGCTCGTATTTCGAAATCAAGGAAACGGGATTACTAATGAATGTAAACTTGAATATTTAAAGAGTAGTACGTTTTGCCATTAAAAAACTATTAATTTTACATTAGATCTAAACGGAGGGCGCCATTAGAAATATGTAATGCATTAAATCCCGAGAGGAATGTATTTTTCATTATTTATATAATTAATAGATTGGTATTATACCTAATCTCAGTGCAAAGTATTTCAACGTTAATTTAAATGCGTGTTTCAAAACGTATATTTATTTGATACCCTGTGTCTTGGTATGACATTTGATGTGTTCACACTGCTTCATATTGCTTTTGTCGGTAAGAAACGAAATGATCACAAAGTTCAAATAATGATGATTCCGTACGGCGTTAAAGCAGATTGTGTAGATACAAAGTGTGGTCCATTATGCAGTAAAAGAATTGCTGTTCAAACATTGGAATGTCGTATGTTTCTATAGAAGATGAGACATCAGCACTTATCGATGGTTTATCCAAAGATGGCGTACTTTGTGCACTCTTTAATACAGAACATGTAAACGACATCAAATCTCTGCTACTCGAAATTTACAACAGAAGTTCAAACAAGAAGACAGGCATAATGATAGTGGTTATATGTCGTTTCCATTGTGTAAAGGACATTTTACAAAGTGTAAATATATCGAGTTATTCAGACGGTATATTCTTTTGTTATCTAATTAAGTACTGTTGTAAGTTGTTGAAGTGGGGGTATCCTTCATTTTATAACCTGGAAACATTTGATTAATTGACTTATCGACGAGAAACTTTTTAAAAATAAGTGAAGCGATTATTGTATACTTTTTATTGATAATTAACGTGGTATTCTTATGTGCTTTAAAGTCAAGTAAACAAATTATCACTTTACTATTACTTTTGATATATATCTTTAAATTAATATTTTCGCAATCTTTACTTCAGTTTATATATTTACAAACAGTGAGGCAATACGACATTCCTCTCTTTTAGGCAAATAAGGTCGATTCCCTAGGTAATTCAAAGACTTTACTGAAGATGTTTTCAAGATGGCTTATACTTGTATATGGTCACACTAGAAAAGCATCGCATGTACTCCGGATCTGTGCAAATGACCTTGACAATGTTGCTATTATTGCAGTCCCAGAATTCAAAAAAACTGGCATCGAGGTATGTTACATAATTATATTTGTAGTACTTTTTATTTTATTTTTAATACCACATCATCTTGCAATCATGGCATATCAAATAATTTTAAAGCTGCTCGCTCTCAGATTTTGGTAAAAAAAATAAAGTTCTTCAAACTGTATGTAAATAACGTATTTTAGAACATATGGTCATATAAAAAGGCTCCAGTATAATTCATGTCACGTATATCTTTCAATAAATACGCTACCAAATTCAAAAGCGTTGCAAACGCTTTGAAATTTCAGTATGAACATATAGTGTAGCGGTGCCGTGTAACCGACCTTTTCGATCTATTTCTGCAAAGTCCTACCTAGATTTTTGCTTTTTTTTATTCTAGCCTTTAATTTAATATTTATGAATACGAATGTCAATTTGTTTTAGAAAAATATTGGTTTTACTGAGAGCGAGCAGCTTTAAATTAAAAAAAAAATATTTATGTTTGATAAACACTCCACAAAGTCAGGTTATAAGAACGTCATCAATTTTCCTTTAAATCTTTTTCTTCTTTATGAAGGGTGTTGTGCTAAAAATAACGTTATAAAGACAACCTGTCAACACTTTTTCCAGATAAACTTAAGTGTTCAATTTAAAGCATGAAATGACCAATTCTCAGTAATTTACTCCTTACCATTTACTAGTTATAAAAACCATTGTTTCACTTTTCAAATAGAAATAAGGAATGTTTATTTCTGGTATAAAATCGTATTTGGTATTGATTATCAGAGAAATACGCGTGAAACCAATTTACAAAGTGGTTCATTAACGCCGAGAAATATCAATTTTCACAATGCATCTACACCGTAACGATAAAAGCAATTTTCTTAACTACTCCTGTTCCATTGTTTTAAATTTATGATCGCTGTTGTCTTTGGAGAGAAATTAGTTTGTTTAAATCTTTCAAAGTGAAAGCAATAACAAGAATAGTTCAGTTACACAGAATTGACACCGCATTCTGTCTAGCAGGACAACTTATAATTAAAGTTGTACAAGAGGTAAGTTACAGTATAACAATGAATCCCGTTCTGCATTTAAGGTTTAACTACGAAAATGAAATATATCAAAAATTACATGAAATAATGGTTTTCATTCAGTATCAGTATAATGGTAGAACTCGGATATATAATGAACCAACTCGCTAAGATTTGTCATCAAACAATGATACTTTGATAGATTGTTTATGATACAAATACAAAGTTTAGCAATATGGAGCAGTAAATATATTCTTTGACGACGTGTTTCAGTCTGTTTGTGACATAATAGAAACATCTGTACTGAAAATACTTCTGGAACAAATCACAGTTAACAGGCATGATGAGTTTAAGAAGGACTTCATCAATGAATTCGAGAAGGTAAGTTTAGTCAGCAGTAGATACGATCTCCCTAAACTGAAGAAGGTCTGAACGGTTAAAGGGATTTTCCGGCAAACCAAGCATACTGACAAAAATGAAAAATTTCAAAACAATAGTGTTCAAAGCACACATTTCATTCACGTAAATGAAAAAGTTCAGTGTTTAACTAAAAGGTCAATGCCAGTTTATTTTCTTACACGTTTGCTTTACATTCATCTATCAGAATCTGGTTCATGTTTACCGTTTATTACGACCATAAAATCACTTGATAGACTTGCAATTAAATATAGGAATAACTGTTTTGTAATATTGATATTTGCGACTGTATATACGGTTTTTAATGGTTGCAAATATTTTTAACGGCGACGGCGTAAGCGGTCGCAAATATCAAAATCACTAAATAGTTATCCCTTTTCTAACGCACAATGTGTCTAAATGCGATAATTAAAACGCCGTTTGAATTTTGCGACATATATACGTTATTCATGTCGCAAATTTAAACGACGTCACCAATAACTTGTTTTAGAAGGCAGAATATATTCTCTTGGTAAACATACCTCTGAGAATTCCACTGATTATACTATAATTTATTATATACTTTCATATTGCCCCGTTCACTTTGCCTTAGAGAGTTCGTTCAGTATTCTACGGTACTGCACGTTGGTAAGGAATGATACTGAACGTTGGCAAGGGAGGGCGGTCCTAGCGATAAGCTGTACGGACTATTTTATTTGTTTGCAAACATCGTTTTAATGAGGTTTCTATGTCGAAGTTCGACAGTTTTTTACAATTAAATAAGCTACGGTCTGAAAATAAAAAAGAAACTTTAATCATTTTCAAGTAGACGTTAAAGATTTCGTTTTTAAAAAGGTTCGAATTTTTTAGGGCACGCAATACCAGTTCTGGTTACGAAAGTTACTGGTACGTAGTTCAGCCAAGTATTGATAAACAAAAGGAATGATGTTTTGCATGTAGTCATAAGAAAGAAAAAACATTTTTAGGAATGTACATCAAGTTTATGTATTCACATTTCAAAGTACAAACCTGCATCCGTAGGAAAAGTCTTGCGTTTTTCAAAACAAGATGGCGGACGGCAACTGAAATTTCTTACCGTACAATTGGCGTCAACGTTTCTCCTAATAAATGACGTCACGTATAAACAACAATATTGAATCGAGTCTGTTAAGGTAGTGGGCTCCTAATGCACATGTTTTCAAAATTTCTCAAACTTACAATTATTTCATTCTACATACATTTTTAAGATTTCCTTTGCAATATTAGGACTTTTTAACCATACATTATGAAAATATCATGATTTCATGTGAACCCCACCCACTTTGGGAAAACTGATTGAAGTGTACTGAGGGTATACTTACAAAAACGACTACAAAATGATCAAAAATCATACTTTCTGTTCAAGAATAGTTTTATTCTATTACTTATACATATAAGAAATAGTTAAATGCAAATCTATCAACAATAACTTCATATAAGAAAAATGTTAGAATATATGTCGCTACATCTACAGTAAAATCAGACATTTTTTTGCAATATGTTAAAAATTGCATTTACAAAATATACACAAAATACACATTTATAAATTGAGGCAAACAAAATTACCTATACTAAAATTAATTACATACTGTGTGAAACACAATAGCCAAATTACAACATCTTTTACCATCTGTAACTTGAGAAATATGTTTTGTATGAACCAACCCCCATATTTTGGCTCGGTACAAATAAAAAGACATTTTTCCAAAAACGCAAGAAAACATCTTTATCTATTTAGTAATGTGATTTTAATTCATTTGAACAATGTTGATACAATGTTTAATCATTATATTAATCAATATCTTTATTTGTAACAAACAATTCTCCAGTAATTATATTCAAATTAGAAGTACTTCAAGAAATATTGTCAAATGTGTACATGAATAAATTTGAGTTACTTGTTTCTACATTCAATAAATTGTAAATAAAACCTGAAAGGCATTAATTTTTACAGTTACCCTTAACTATTGCCCTCAGCTAACATGATCACTTTATTCCCAAATGCATTTCACTATAACTCTAGAAGTCCCCCCCCCCCTCCACCCACCTCGACGTGTTATTAGAGTTGTGTAATTGAGTTTTGAAATACTTGTTTGAATATAAGTTTAAAGGTCCACTACTAAGCAAAAATTAGTTGTCAGTTATTTCAATGGCAAGTACATTACCTTATGCAAGACACTAAATAATGAAGATTGGCAGGTTAAAATTTACAGAAAGTGTTTGAAACACAAAGAAAAGTATGTGTATTATGTTAGAATCCCAGTGAATCGACAAAATGACTACCCAGGTCTTTTTAACTTTCTTCATAATGCATAGAAAAATAAGTGTACATGTACTGTGATTAATTTAGAATTTCTACATACCAACTTTCATTTTTTATTAAAAATAACATATTTCTGTGCTTTTTAAAGTATTTTTGAATTTTCGCTTTCCTTAGTATTGGACCTTTAAACAAAGTTGCACTTCAAAATGATATCAAGAACATTTAATGTAGTATACTTTATTTCATGAAATTTAATATCAATATGTTATAGTGAAATAAATCTCGAGGCAAACAGCGCATATTTAAAATAGTGTCATTTTAACTTACATGTATGATTCAGACAACAGTATCTGTTCATGTTGACAAATATTTTTGTTACCCTAAAGGACAAAAAATCTTTTCAAAACTTCTCAAAATATTTTTTTCATAATTCAAATCTTTTTCACTGAAACATAAACAGTGTTTAAACAGACAATAAAACTAAATAGAGTCTGTCCAAATATAAAGTTACTGCTCAGATGTAGGGTGTCCAAAATATTGTGCCATTTTTGGTATGACTTCATCAAGTACTTTTTTGACATTAGTTACCCTAGACAAACCATCACTGTTTTTAGCTGTGAAAATATTCCTAAGTCCATCCTCCCCTGCCGTCTATAAATCACTTTCAGATGTCCAAGAGCTAAGCCAGACCAGCAATATTTTCCACAGTAGGACGCTTGCAAACACCATTGCTTACCAATGGGTCTAAGGACCTTAAATTTTTTTCCTTTTCATTACGGAAAATTATTGAGTTCTTCACAGCGACTGGTGAAAAACTGAATGACATTAAATCAGAAGAATTACAAAGAAGCAGTAATTTCCTAGAGCCTCCACATCTGCAACTGCTTGTGGGCTCATATGTTATACCAAGCAAATTTTTAACAAGGTCTACTTGTTTTTGAGATAAACCTGGATATCTTTTTCTGAACACTTGTAAAGAATCAACAAAGCCAGATACATGTTTCAGGAATAGATCTGTACTATTGGTGTTCATGATGACCGACATTAGTATTGGAAAATCAAATCTTCTTCCATTATGTGCCACAAAAATAACATCAGAAAACCGTTGAAGCCAATGAAATAGTTCAATGATAGCAGTCTTTACAGACACACATTCCACACGTTTACCAGTCACAAACATTTCACCATTGTCTTCCATACAAATACTGGTCACCCTTTGTGCTTCAGATGATATAGGCAATTTTGGTTTGACATAAACAGAGAATCTGGCACCAGACTTCACATCCATTGCAGCAATCTGTGTGATGTGAGGCATTAAGCCACCACGAACTGAAATGGTAACATTTCATTTAAAGTTTCAGGTGAGACAAGACCTATTATGAAAATGAATCATCCACCAATATGTCTTTCTATGTGTTTATTCATTGACTGTTGCATTCTGTTCATACTGAAAAGCAACTAATCATCAAGTGAACTTTCAACTATTCATTCATAATTTTTTAATACACTGTCCTTTCCAGAAATTAATATACTTTTTCATACTTTCATAATATCTAAATAAATCTGACATGTTCATACTTAGATCTGTTGTTTCAAGATCAACTGATATAAATGTAGGTTCATTTTGGACCTTCACCGGCTGGAAGTTTCCACGAGGCACTGCATCAGGCAACTTTTCTACATCAATGTCTGATACTTCATGTCCAACTCCTGCAAATTACCATGAAATGTTCTACTAAAATGCAGAACTATATTACACAAGAAGACTTTCACAGAAATGATGATGTACTAACTGATACGTGTATAATATACCTCCAGTAATACAGAGGCAGAATAAGAGTATATCCATTCTCATCATAGACAATAGACACCTATAACATTATTTTTGTTTGACAGCTGTTACACAAAACTGAATAAGTAAGTAAATGAACATCACATTAGTCTTGATTAGCTTGATTAGTCTTCATGGTTATTACATTTATCATTTTAGTCTACAATGCTGGCAAGTTAGTGACAATTGCTTAAGTTAAACAAAATATTTTAGTGATAATTATAAAGTGTTAACCTGATTGGTAGGAAACTCCTCCAAAGCTTCCTGTGCACCCTGGTTTGTAGCCCGCTCTTGTTTCAAAACCAATCGCCGACGCTTCACTGAGGGAAGCTGTTGTTTCTGCTGCTTCTGCACACGGCGCTTCTGACATGTGTCAGCATACTTCACTGTATGAACACCAGGCGAAAGACCCAATTTTTGTTGGCCTATAAAAGTTAAGGCTTGATAATCACTTTTATAATTTTTTATTTGTATGTACATGGTATCACCAATGTATGAGAATTTTATAAATTATTCTACAATCATATCTTTTCGTCATGTCATTAGTGTCACAAAATTAAGAGTAAAACCTCAGAATGGAAGTCTTGTTCATGTTCACCAGCAAGGTAGTCTGAGTGTTCTAGGGGTGGAAACTTACACTCGTAATCTGGAGGTCCAAGGTTCAAATCCAATTGGGAATGGGCTGGCTTTTTGTTTATACTAATTTGTTTTAGCTTGATTGTGCATAAAATTTGCAGCTTATCGAGCCACTCTCGAGTCCCCTTCATGGAAAAACCAGTTCTGGTGTCATATGAGGAGGTACGGTCATTACCCCAGTGGGGCTCGAACCAGCAACCTCCGAGATGAGCGACTGACACCGTAACCTCTACACCACCCCTCCTCTTTTTGTTGCAAGTACTGGTCCGAATCCAAAAGCAATCACAAAGTGTTGATAAAAATGATTTGAGATAAATTCTTTTCTTAATATTTGTAAATAAAGTGAACAGCTCTGCTGTGGGAATAAAAACAGCTTGGCTCTTTGACATGTATCAATCTGAATTTTCTCTCAATTCCTAATTTCCACTTACCTATGTCAGGTACACCTTTATCCAATGTCTTCTTTCAACTGTCAACAGCTGAACAGAAAATAAAAGAACAAATAAACTGAAACTGCAGAAAAATCAACATCATTCATGGAAAATAAGATAATTCAGCTATACAAGAATAAAACAATGTACTTAGAACAACAAACTACATGAAAATTTGATGCATCTTATTACCCATGAATATACATCAATCTCTGAAAAGAACATATACAAAAAAGAAAATGGAACAGTAACTTGAACAGAATAACTGCTTTTTTATCAAAGAATTACCTCAGATATATAGTGCCTTCCTTCATTGACAAACGCTGCAGTTGCATGGACACGGTAATCTAATGACTTGGAATTTCCATAGTGGTGCGACTTAGTTGCTCGAAGACTGACCTCTTTGTTGGCATGTTCACATTGTTGACTCGAACCTAAATCAGCATACTGTCCTGCATTCGAAATTAATGGATTGAATATGGCCTGCAACTTTTCACGCAGTGTTTCATCCTTAAGGGATGTTTTGTATGGTAGACTTCTGTGAACATAAACTTCTCCAGGCTTGCGTCTATAACCACAAAACCGTCCATGACACAAAGAGTGGTCACCATATTGGTGTGGCACTAGCGCTCTTAAATTTTCATGAAGAGCCTCTTTGTCACCCTGGTTTTTAGCAAATGCATATTTCAAACATTTTTCTAAATGTATAATTACAATTTTACTCAGTTTAACATCTTTCTGATTGTGCAAAGCATACAAACTTTTTCCAACGTTTTTCACAATATGGTTTCGGTCAAACCTTTTCTTCATATTGATATTCAGGTTTTTCTTCAGTCTAGCAATAAGAGTACTGTCCCCGTCACCTTCCAGATATTCAACAGGTGTCCCTTCTTTTTGCCAGTTGTATGATCCCACCTCACCACTGACACTCTCCATCAACCGAGCACTTCCACAGTGGTTCTTCACACATTTATGAGTTCTTACTTTCTTACCAGGTCTGTTTCGCCTCCACCAGTTGCATGTTCCGCATGTCCTGTGACTACTTTCTTGCCATACTTTGCTTTGCTCATGAGAAATGTGTGAGCTGAAAAATAAATATACAAAAAATACTGTTAATGCAACAACGTCATGTTTTGATGAATTTTCATTTAGGAAAATGAACTGATGTGAGGGAGCAGTAAATCAAATGTGTTCTGGAATAGTCAATGCTTAATTACTTAATAACTTACATGTTAAACTATCGAATCCCTTTTTCTGCCAAGCCGTATCTATAGCACATGACATTCCACTTCTTGTCCTACATGGAAACTTAGAAGCTAGGTTTATTCTTCGAGCAGACCTCACAGAGCTCTTGGTCACAACACTGCGATGAACAGGTTTACATTTAATCTGCTGATGATATCTGTTAACTGGAGTTCTGAAAGTGATATATACAATTTACAAATAATAGAGCTAACTAGAGCTATCACTAAATGTGATTAATACCCCCAAAAGGATTGCTTTATAAACTGAAGAAGTTCGTAGTAACATAATACCTTGCAAACAAACTAAAAAGAGATATTGTTCTTAGCAGTTCCTCTCATTGTGCTTGACCATTGTATGAAGTTGTATTGAATTCCAA